>JAVJGJ010000057.1:59383979-59404664 GCA_035590215.1 Microhierax caerulescens | reverse complement strand
ACAGGCTGAGGGACCAGGGCTTGTTCACCTGGAGAGGGAATGGCTTTGGGGGGACCACACAGAAGTCCCCAGTACCTGCAAGAAGCTTGTCAAGGAGATGGAGTCAGGCTTTTTCCTGGCAGCGCTTCTCTGGAGGCTGAGAGGCAACGGTCAAAAAGTGAAACAGGGGTACAGGCTGGACAGAGGAAATGTCTCCCGTTGAGGACAACTTGCAGTTGGAAAAAAAAAAGCAGTGGAGCAAACTGCCCAGAGAGACTGTGCAGTCTCTCTCTGGAGGTTTTGAAGCCCATACCCTGAATACAGCCCTGAGAAATCCATTCTAAACTTGTGAGCATGAGGTTGGACTAGAGGCCCAAATTAGGCTGTAATCTTATGATTCTATGTGGCTGGGTAACCTGAACCATGATACAACCTGTGTTGAATTCCAGTTAGTCAATAACAGCAAAATAACCCTCTGCAAACGCAGGTTTTCCACACAGATCTGCAGGGAGAGTCTTCCAGGTTAATTCAAGGCTTGCTTTGCTATTAAGAAATGAAAACTAGTGCTGACACAGTATTTTACAAATGTTCTTATAAGAGAACTTGAATATCTTACAGCTTCACATCTACAACTTATATCTAGAGTCACACGATAGGCTTCATAAAAATATATCTCAATCTTTACTAACAGCAAAATTGGCCAGCTGATCCTATTCACTGTGCTGCGGCCAGCTGAATGTTGAGGGCTACATATTGCTGCTGGCTACATATTTTCATCAGCTGAATCTTATCGTCATGGTCAGATGCTTTTTGTGCTTTGACCTCTGAAAAATATTGCACTTGAAGAAGGTGGATGACCAAACCTCTCTGGAGACAATTACTGAAACAGCTTCAAAACGTTGGCTTACAGATTTAAATAATTTAATAATTTGAATTGGACTTTGAATCTTTGCATTTATTTTAGTCTGTTAGCCAGATAAATATTTGACAGGTAATATTCTAAGTTTCCTCTGGCTGGTACAACCAAGTACAGATTTCACTTTCCTGTGCCATCAAAATGGTTTATCCCTCAGTGTAAAATGATTCCTAAAGGAGAATGCTCATTGTTTTTCTTGCTGTTCCTTGAAGGTTACACTTTCAAACTACCCAACATTTCTTTCACCAGGGAGCCTCATGGAAACGCTGTCTTGGCATTATATTGAATTAACTTAATGTCTAGGCACATTATTTAATCAATTTCTTCATTTTGCTTGTCTTTATTTCCTCTCCTTATTGGGCCATAATGCCTCTTGGTAGAAGCGGGACTGAATCTTTATTATCACTTCCTCTAGGTGTTCTCTGCTGGATGTCCTGAACTTTCTGTTATTCCAAGAAATACATTGGAATGTACAAAGGAGTACATTGGATTTTGTTAAAGAAATGAGAAGTTCATGTAAAAAAAAAAAAATGCATGCAAGACTCGCAAGACTTTATAATGGGATTTGTTCAAGACAGCACTAGCAGAACTAAGGGGAGCTCAAGCTATAGTTTCCTTAAACTTCACCGTTTCCTAATAGAGTAACATCAATAGCAGGATGTGCTAATGAACATGTTTATTTGTGGCAGGCAAATATGCTATGGTACAGCAAGTACGGACAAACCCATAAGTATCTCCCATTCACGCTTCCTGAAACCTATGTATTCTCTCTCATTATTTTGTCTTCTTATAGGAATATATTTCTTGCCTTACCCTTCCAAGGACCACTTTGCTAATATAATTATCCTGTTCCTGTGCTTGCTTCTAGCTTTTGAGGCTTCAATCCACTTGCTGTTCTCCTGCTTTCTTCCATACCAGACTCCTTTTCCATGTTCTTGGGAAGGTGGGGGAATCTGGCAATGGTATTTCTTACAAGTATCTCCATTTCTGTGTGTGTACATGTAGGTGTGTTTGGATAGAAGGGATAAAGAAAAGTAACTAATTATGAAGGGAGCTTCTTTAATTGAATAAAGCATTTAGGTACCTGTTAAAATCTCACCAGTTTCAATAAAATGTACTTATGTTATTGAATAAGTACATCAATAACACGTACTTATACATGCATATGGGCTTTGCTGAATAAATACAACACTAAAAGCTAGACACAAACTTAAGTACCTCATGAAGTGGAAAGGAAGGGAGAAGAAATGGCACATTATCAGCCTATCCCTTGTGGTTCTCCCCTGTCCCACACTGCTGCTCTTACCAGCTAAGGGGAGTGCCAACAGCAACTGTCGCCTTCAGGACTGTGAGAAGTGGTAATAAATACAGTTTGATGAGCAAAAAATCTAAAGGTAACCAGTATCAGACCTGATTTTTCCCTGTTAAATGTAATAATTTAATGAGGTAGCTTTCAAGATGAGCATCTCATCTCTACCATCATAGCCCCAGTGGGTGATAGCAATTTGGTAAAAATCCAATACAATTTTCAAACATAATGAACACTTAAATCATGATGCCCAGCACAAAAAATCAACACTTTAGAGTCTAAAGCTGTGTAAAGTCTAAAGTCTGGCATCCAAGCAATGCTGTTGATGCCTGGAAACAAACTGGAGATCTTGATTTATAATGTCCAAGTCTGGAAACTGGCCTATGGGTTAATATTGTTTGTCAGGATGAGTTAATGAAAATTACTCTCCTGGGTGGTAGTCAGTTCAGATTACCACAGAGAACAGCTGGATGCTTGCTGCCCGTCGACAGAGTAAATGTGCATCACTTGCTTCCTTCAGGCACGCTTGTTAGCTTTTAAAATGTCATTTTGATGGTCATAACAAAGAAATCAGGCTATATAGCCATCTTAAAAGCTCGCTACTAATAATTTACAGATGAAACATTGTTTTTGCTGCTGATGAAACTCAGAAAAGCCTACAGTGTTTTTAGAGGACTCAGTAGTGGGCTCGCTTCTGCAGGATGCTCTCACCTGCAACATGGAAGCAAGGGTCGTGAGACAGCCGAGGACATCTACAAAGCAAACAGCGGTCTGCACCACATCAGATAACACTGGAGACAGACCTCTGGACCGAGTCACTGACCTTGTCATGCTCAGCCTGGTAGGATGGGTTAAGGCCTCTCCAGACCCTTCTTTATAAGGTTTGGGGGGATTTTACCAAAATGCTTGAGTTGGCCAACAAATGCAGCCCCACACCTCTCGGGGATTTTTGCCCTAACTCTCACCCAGACTAAAGGGAGGCTTTCTAGCACCAACAACTGGGGAGTTAGCTCCTACACGGCAGAACTCGGATCTTGTCCTGGCAACTGCCCCCCTTTTTGGCAGGAGGGAGGACAGAGAGGTTAGGGAGAACAACGGACTGTCCCACCCCACCACAGAGCTGGCAGGTATGCAGGAAGGAGATGCTGATGGTGCCTCTTGTCCAAAGCCTCCTGCCAGCCTTCTGGTCCAGCTGAATGTCCCCAACAGAGACCAGCTGTGTGCAGTGCCTGCACCATTGCTTTCTATCTGCAGCTTTGAGAAGCGGACTTGAAGACACTAGCGTGAGAGTACAACAAGAAGTTCAAGGTTTTAAAGCTGTGTTCATAGGCAACAGTTAGCTAAGTAATTTTGCTGCAGAGTTATAAATTGCAAAAACACTCAAGGAAACATTTAGTCAATGAAAATCAAGAGTAAATGGAATCCACTAGTAGAAATAGTCTCAGTTTCTGCTGGCCTCTGAATGTGGTGAAGCCATTTGATGCCTTACAGGGGGCTCTGTCCTACAACAGAGTAACAATAATGTTCAGTGTCCTTCTGTGTATGGATATATGCATAAAACAATTCAAAGAACCTCATTCCACATCAATATTTTTGCCACTCCATACAAAGACTTCCAGGTTTCAAAAAAGACTATTTAAACATATTTTTCTATTTGAGAAGATTTGTTTTAATTCAAATTGCTTTAATTTCAAGTGTCATCAATTTATGTTTGAAGAATGAAACATTGAAACAACAACAACAAAAAAGAGCTAAATAAAATATTTCATCGAGTCAGTCTGATGTTTTCCTTCATTATCAATAAATTGCAAATTTTAGGATACTGTTGTTTTGTACCAATATAGCCAAAACTCTGAAAAACTGCTGACAAAACCCATTAAGAACTATCTATATAGCTACAGATAGCAGAAATAACACAAAATAGATTTAGTTACGTATCCTCTGGCAAAACAAAAGATTGATTATAAAATTTTATTTGAATGGAATGAAAAAAATCCATCCAGAATAATGCAACAAATGGTTCTTGCTAGCATATGACCTAAACAAAGGAGATGGAAAATAAAAGCCCTGCAAAGGAAAGAATAATATGGCCTTCTACTTTTCTAAAAAATATTTTAGAACAGAAGTATCTATTAACTGGCTGATGAAACAAAATCTTATCAGAATTCCACCCCACCCCACCCTCCCACCCCCAAATTTTATGAAGGATATGTGAAGACTGTTTTCCCCTTCTTATGTTTGTCTACATGAAAATAAACAAATGAAAGAAATAACTGTATTAGCATAACTAATTAAAAAGGTAGTAAAGGAAAGAAAGTCTTCCATTTTTTTTCTTAGTCCCTGCTGTCTTCTGTGCTCTCCAAGATGTGCTTTGCAGAGTCCTATTTACTGTGGATAACCCCCTGAATGAACAGTACAACCAGCAGTGAGAGAAGGTTATTAAACCAGCAAATGAAGAAACAGCACAAAGAATAAGGACACCTTGCAAACAGAATTCCTTGCCCCTAGAGAGGAAATACAGCAGGGTTGTTTGGCTTAGGGGATATGCATATTGTAGAGCACATGCTGAAACATAAAAGGCAAGTGGCTTTAGTAATGAAAACTCCCACATAAAGAAAGTAAGAGGATCAAATGTCACGTGTACCCTCTAAGGAGCTTGCAAAGATACTGGTGCTACAACACGTGTAGCTGTCTTCGAACCAGTCATTTCTGGTTTGTATCCTTCAAGACATAATAACTGAAAATACCAGTTCCATTGTGACTGTTTCATTAGTTTTTAATAAAATGGGAGGAGGAGATGCTGATAGAAGGAAGAAGAATGACCGGCTGATGAAGCTAGGTGTAAAGCAAAAGGTTAGCTACCCAGACAAATGTGATTATAGAGGCTGTTACTTAAGAGGTATGGGAGCAGCCTTTTGTTCCTTCTTTCATTCTTTAAGCTGAAAAGCTGGAAGGAAAAAAAAACAACTAAAAAGTCAACACATGCAGATGAGATTATGTGTTCTATCACCAGAGAAATCTGTGAAATGACAGATAAAGCTGTGTAAGGAAAAGAAAGGGGAATGGTGAAGAATGTATTCTTTTGAGTTTATAAGTGCTGTGAATTATTTTTCCCATTTAGAAACAGTTTTCAAAGAATATGGGGTTCTGGTTAAACAAAAGTTTTCATAAAAGGCATTTGCTTTCTGCAAAACATAATACTGACACAGACACCCTGCTGTGAAAATTTTGGAGACCTGCACACTGGGGTTTCAGTTGCTTCTGTCATGAGGCTGCCCTGATGAAGTCCTCAGAAATGTGCCCTGTAAACTGGGGGGGGTGGGTGGGAAGTATTCACGCTAAGAATCTCATTGCCTTTACTTTTTTTTTTTTTAAAGATAGCATTGTGTTCAGCCTTTTTATAATACAGAGAGAAAATACTTCAACATTGAATCAGATGACTGTGTACTTTTTATTTCTCATAATAGAAGGTATGAGTTTTCACAAATGTATTAACAGAAGATTGTTACAAATAACAGCAATCTGAAGACATGAATGTGCTAATTAAAGCAATCAATAGAAATATTAATTCACCCTTAAAGAAATGTGTGGAAGAAAAAGATATTCTTCCTTGGAGGTGTCCCTGTGGCTGGTCACAACATGGAAGTACATTCTTCCAGGAGGAGTTCAGGCAACCCTAAGGCACAAAAGGACCTTAGTTTGAACCTCACCGCTTTTGTTGACCCTTTGGGAAGTGAAAGTGGTGCCAAAAGCCATCTCAGATCATCAAGGCAAAAGAGGCTTCTTGTTAAGGAACAATGGAGATTCCAACTTAATCTAAGTGAGGTGGAAATCCCTTGGGACACTGAGGTAGTCAATAGATAATTTTAGTGTAAATGTTAATGTTAACAATTTGTTTTCTTTTTTTTTTTTACATTTGTTGCAATACTTCAGTGCTCTGATGTTAAGCAAGCTCTTTCATTCTATTACCCTTAAATTTCCTCTTGCGATATTGCCAAATAACCTCAGAGAGAATGGGGCGTTCCTAGCAGAGCAGGTCCTTCCAGCTGCCTACTGACACAGTCTGAGAAGGGCACAGCCCCCCACAACACTGCTCGGGGTTCCTTGCAGCACCCTAGGGGCTGAATGGGCTGGTTCGCTGTGGCGTAGGCTAGCTTCCCAAAGGACACTGCAGCCACTGGGGAAAGCCAAGGTCTCTGCTACCCCTGCGTGCTGGGGCAATTAGTGACTGCTGAACCACAGAAAGCCCCCTGATGTTATGTCTCCTTAAATCTACCTTACAGTTTTGCAACATTTCATGTATCTTCCTTTCTTTTGTAGAAATGTTCTTGAAGCTGAGGTATTGTTCTTTCTCATTTATATGTGTCCATTCAGTCTTTCTCAAGTTCTCTACATCTTTTTCTTGATTTTATGCTCTGAATGAGAGCAGAGGGGGGATAAGCACATCTTTCTAATGCTGAAAAATCCAGCATGCAGGAATATTCTGTATTTTTAAAGCTGGAAACACTTCAGTTATGACCATCCCGTTATAGGATGTTATTGCAAATGTATTCAAACAGTATACCGTGGTGAGAATATTTTCATTTTTGGAGTGCAGTTCAAATGAAGTAACATATGTCTCACTGGCAGCAGGAGGAAGTGAAAAGCACTCTGACAGTTTGGGAAAGAAGCAGAAGGGGAAAAAAGCTATCAGTTTATGGTTAGAAAATAGAACAGAATATGATGCCAATACACTGCAAAAGAATAAATTGCTACAGTTTTGTGGGAGGGCCACAAGTGCCTAAGCGTTATGAGGAGACAACGGTAAAGTTCTTTAAAGCCTTTTTTGATTTTGAGAAAATCTGCCATGCATTTATCTACACCAACTTCTGGAACAGAAACTAGATATGTACTTTAAGGTAAGTTGGGTCAGACTTTCCTGCCATTATTAATGTTCTGTCTAAGTCTGAGGTTAAACAGCCTTTGGGCATTTAAGGAGTGACATTTGCTGGCTAAAAATCAATTCTTATCAAGATCTCCTTGGCTTATATACTAGAAACCCTACTTCAAGGCTCAGAGGAATTACTAAGAATTTAAATGGGAGAACGGGGAAAAAGGGACAAGAGAACCAGCTTAGAAGTCCAGCGGGAAAATAGCTTCTTTTCCCCATCCACTATACATTACTGGACTGTGAGAGAAATAATGAAACCAGAAGAGACCTGAGAGGAAGGTTATGATTAAGCAAGGTGTATGATTGTCCGTTGAGAGCCAATTTAGGTGAATCTTCAGGCTGAATCTTTGCGACATTTTATTTACAGAATGCTGCTCTCCAATTGCCTGATAAGAAACAAAATCAAGACTCATCTGCTGGTGATGCTGTGAGAGGGATGGGTATGTCTGGCCTTTTCTAGACAGTATCACAAGATGAAAGAGGAGAAGCAGCAGGTGGAAGAGTTGAAATGGCTCAGCTGATCTCACACCCTTTCGGGTGCAGGTTCACAAGACAAACCCCATCGCCTTTCCCAGGAATTTCTCATCACCAGACCAAGCCCTTCCATCACCGTGAGGCCAGATGACAGAAGCTTTGCAAAGGTAGAGATAATATGGAAAGCAGGATCGGGGGCGGTGCTGGAGTTTGCCATCTGCTGTGTGATGATGATTCAGAGGCTTCATGGTCAATATCCATTTCCTTTAAAAAAAAAAATAATAAAAAAATTCTTGAACCCGCTTGCAGTTTCATGTATCACAATCACCAGTGGAAGAAAAGGTCACTGGTCTAATTCTTCATTCAGGCACAGGGAACATTAAAATATAAGAGACAATGTGAGATATCATATACAATAATTAGGCTATAACTATGTTCATATATTTTCCTATAGATGAAACTACTTTGTCTGCACTTCCACTTTAAGAAATTACAGTGGACATTGTTTCTATGGTTACTGGGAGGTAGCATTTACAGAGACATCTGATTTCTATAAAAGGAGCAAAAAATCACTGCAACTGGAATTGTCTCTGATGTTAAATGTCACTTTGCACTGCAATTTTCATTGGTTAAGGGGATGCTTAAGATTTTGCATAGAATCAGGTACAATGTTACTAATTAAACATTTTAGATGAGTAATACGGTGTCATTAATTTTGTCAGCTTTTATCATTTTGCCCCTCCTCCCCCTAAAATGTTTGAGATTTAGAATGTAAAAAAAATCAAGATTTTAGAACAGTGAAGGGCAGACTGATCTTTAGCATGGTCGGAAGAGAACAGCTGAAATAAAATTAACTACATCTTACTGTCTACAGTACTGCCGTCTGATCCAGATTTGGAGCACATTTGGAATTACTGACCTATTACAACCCACATTCACTGACCACATGTTAATAATAACCCACGTTGCACACACCACACACCCCCCACCACACCCCCCCAAACACACACACACCCTGCCATATATGAGCTAAAAGGAAATCTGGAATAATTTATATTGGGAAACGAGTTGGTCTTCTTTTGAAAATAAAATAATCTTTGATGCAATTCTAGTGGTTTAAGCAAGGACAAGTTACAGGTTAAAAGGCTGTGAAACTTTTTACCTGTCTGAGAGGAAAATGTTTTGTCAGGCTGATATGACCTGTTTCAGTTAGCCAGGTCAGAAATAGATTTCATCATATTTTAAATTTTTTCAACTCTTTCTTACAGTGTCAAGAATACCTCAAATAAAAATGGAAAGATCTTGTTTATTTGACTGAACTCTGTCGCTCTGCCCCCATGACAGTTCTGTTTCAAAGAAGTTTACACTGATAAAAGAAAGCCTTTGTTATGCATTTAGGGTAGAATTACCCCAAGAGTCAAGTTGGAGCCAGTGTTATCTTTTATATACTTTCTGTGAGGTCACAGATAAAAGTGTCTTTATGATCATAAAGTTTGGTTCTTGTTACACTATACACAACAGAAATAATATTGCCTGTTTCTGCATCATATCTCTAAGTTCTGTTGGAGCTGCAATTTATATTTTAGAAGCATATTCAGTTTTGATTTGGAAAAAAAAAAAAACTATCACCACAGGCTATATAAAACTAGTGTCTTTTTGCATTCAAATTTGTTCTGCATATCACTGATCCTTTTTTGTAGGTTTTTCCATTCTGGTTTTCACTCTACTCTCATTTTCATTGCTACTAGATTATTTCTTTTTATTTTCTATTCACTTGCCTAGCAGGGAAAACAACAATGAAGCAAAGCAAAGCAAAGCACTCCTCCATGGGCTGAAAAGCCGCAATGTTAGCATCCAAGACAAAACGCCAGAACTATGATATTTGGGTAAGTTTCAAAATTAAGCAAGAGTTACTTTGGCTACTCTTATAGCTCTGGATGGTTGATGATCTGAAAATTCATTTACTGACCCAACCAGCAGACAGACGATTAGCTGAACGTGCTGCTCACCCCTGAGTGTCCAGGGCTGACTTTTCTGGGGGAGTGCAGTGACTTCATTTTGCTTTAGCTGGGGCTATACCACTTCTTTCCTCACTCTTCTTTTTTAGAGGGAAAACCAAACTTCTTTCTTTTTGGGGGTGACAGAGTCCCTCTGCTGCAGAATCCCTCTGGGGTTTTTTTTTTTGAGCTGTTGTTTTTGGTTTGTCTGTGGATTTACACTGTCATTCAAAGCAGAGACCTGCGTGACATTTACAGTGAATATTGACCAAGGACACTCAGTAAAATGTTTAAACCATGGTGTACTAAATCTCATCTCTAACTCACGTTCTCATAAAACGTGAGTGTCAGAACATAGCAGTGCTCATCAGTACAAAACAACTCACTCCCCAGGCTCTCACGGCTAATAAGAAAAAAAAAGTCTGCACAGAACCCACATGGCAACAAACTTATGCAAATGCACTAATTAAGGCTTGGAAATTCAAATAAATTCACTTGAAAACTCTTACAAATTTCCTGGCTCTTTCCTTTTCTTCTAAAGGAGCTGCAATCCTTTGTCTTCCAGAAAATGTCTTGGGGCATGTCTGACAGCAGAATATTGTCTATTAAAGCACAGGCAGGATCATTTTTTACTTTGGAGAACACTAGAATAGGTACTGGGATGGATTCTGCCATCTTCCTTGTATTTCCTTTGGATTATTCAGAAGGAAGTTGTAACTGCTCAGTACTTGCTTTAAGTGTTTCTTCCCTCTTATAGCTAATTAATGGGTTAACTCTATAACTGGTGTAAACTGGAATAGTTCCACTGGTTTTGGTGAAAAAATATAGGTGTGTAACAATTGCAGATACGTCCCACTGAGAAAACTTGAAGAGTAAAATATTCCAAAAGACAGAAAAAAAACCCCAAAATCTCTTCCTGTGTTAATGGCTTAGGATCAGAGTTTTGCCAATAGGAAAAATTCAAAGAAAACGGGAAAGGGGGTCATCAAGATTTAAAATGTACCTTATGTATAGTATTTATTTTATATCACACTTCCCATAGCCTTTCACTAAGTATGATACTTTGGAAGAGAAAGGAGTTGCAGAATTGCCGTAACTGAGAGTTTGGTGCTCAACAGTGAAGGAATGGTGGGAAGACTCCCACACTCCCTACAAATCTTCCCAGTGAAGAACGGCAAGAACACATCATCATTCAATGTCACCTGCCTACAAGCACACATCCTGCATTAAAATGATTTCAAAACTGAACCCTGAAGGGACCAGTAAAAGTTCAACCACCTAAATGAAATCTCAGCCTGAGCTTTGTGAGGTTTCTAGGTAAAAGTTGGCAGCTTTTTTTGTTAGATAATGTGGACCCTGGGTGTGAATTCTTCTCGGTATACGAAGTTACTGTACATAGAAATAAGGCAAACTGCTCCCTGACACTTCCAAAAGAATGAAGCTTTCTAAAGGTGATTTGCTGTCTTCTCAAGCATTCTGAGAATGGAGAAAAAAACAAACCCCAAACCTTGAAGGTGTTGCAAATGATCCAAACTCAAGACTAGTTATTGCACTTCTTCACCTGCCATCCATTACTATTTAATCTGCACATGGATAAAATGTCAGCTGAGCTGTCCAGAAACATCTGGCTGTTATGATACCTAACAAATCTAATAGGCACAGCTAATGAGCCCAAAGACGGGGAATGCATTATGTGGTTGCTGGTACAGCCTTCACCCAATGAATATAAATAGGCTTTCGTTGATCTTTTGTCCTACTAAAATGTAATCCAGTTTATTGAACTGGTGAATTGCATTAACCATTTTGACATTATTTCCTTATAAATCTAACATGGTGTCCTTGTTCTGCTCTTCGTCTGTACATAACACTAACCAAAAGGAAAGGACAAAATCCCACAGCAGAGAGGAGTTCCACACCACTGATGGATGTTGATTTAAATGGGAAATGTTTTTTAAAGATCAAAGAGAACACCACATATCTGCAGAAAAGGGGTGGGGAGGAGGCTGGAGGAATGCATTACAAAGGATGTATTTCATACTCAGAAGGACATGCGTTATAGACTCAGAGCACAAGTAAATGCAGGTTTGTAAGTAGAACTCAGGAAAAGCTTATGTGTCTGAAAGATTGCCTACTTTCCACTAGTATAGTAGTTTATCACATATTTATAAGCCTCACTTCACAAACTGACATCAGCATGGCTACAACAACACAAAATAAACAATGAGGTTTAGTTAACAGTTGTTATTTTACCATTCCATTCTAAAACATCTTAAAAATATTTAATAAGCTGACAGTTATGAACATGGCAATAAAAATTTGCCAGAGTTAGGGTTGCATATTTAACACGGTCTCTGCTATTTCCTATGAAGGTGACTGAAAGTGTTGAAAACACAGTTGCACCTAAAAGACAAAACACAAACTTATTCTTACTATACCTGATTTCTTCTTCATTCAGATCACAAAGGACCCTAATTCATGAAATACAGGTTAACTGCACTGTGGTGTTATTATTGTTTATTGCATGTGTATTAATATTAACACAAAATAAATGCCTCTACTAGCTGGGTTTATAATAGCCATAGACAATATCTAGATATATTTTTTAAAAATGTATAGCTTATGAATCTGAAAAGTTAGCACTGATGATAAGCACTCAGAACATTTCAGAGACAGGTTTTATTCCTCCTACTGTTTTTACTCTCATTCTGACACGTGACTCCCTTTCATTTTAAAAACATGTATTTATTTCCAGGTGACAGCAGCAAAACGGCCAATGTAAAGGCAGGTGACAGAGTTCTTGTTTAGTATCTCTGAAGCAGCTACGTGCATCCCCAGGAATGAGACTGCAAAGGCAGGAAAAGTCCCCACAGCTCCTCTGAAAGAATAAAGAGATGGCTTGTCCCAAACACCTGAGTCCAGCTAAGTCCTTTCACCTGTAAACTTGTTTCCCTCAGTCATCTGTGTATTTCCTTTTCTGCAGTCATTGCTGCTGCAGCTCTTCAGGATACTCAGCTAGCTGAATACCAAGGGTAAGGTTTCCAGGATTTCCTCAGCTTACCGTTCACATTCAGACCCTGTTTATATGAGCCTGTCAAAGACTGTCAGACTGCAGTTAAGATCAAATTAGGGACAAAAGATGTAGTGACAAGTGGTAGACAATTCAGTGATGAATGGAAAATGTGTATTTGCTTCACTATAAAAATACTGAATTTGTATAGAAAAACCATTTGTCATTCTGCATTTTCTTGTCCAAGAAATTAGAAAAAAAACAAAAGCAAAAACAAAAAAGGACACGAAAAACAGAAACAAGTAAATAACTACATATTTCATTGGGTTTGGGGGTTTGAGTTTTAGGAAAAAAAAGTATAATTTATTCTAAAATTTAAATCCCTAACAAAACATGGTTTTGATTAAGAAAACCTCACATGATCCTAGCAGCATTACAGTTTTCCATATAAACATCAGTATGGGTGCTAGAAACAATTTACTACACTTTTACCCCTGTAAATACCAAATATGGTCTTCCAAATGTGCAGACAGGATCACAGAAAGATAAATGCAAACTTGCTGTATTTGGTAATTTGATTAATACTTATTTAATATTGCACAATATCCTAAGGACTATGAAGGGCCAGTTGTGCAAGTTACTGTACAGCAGCTGAAGAGAGAGATCCATGCATCAGAGAGGGGACACAAGCAAAGGATGCAGGAGGTGAACAAGCAGCAAACTACTGTGGTAAGGAACACAACGTGGCTCAGAGGAAAAACAGAAATTGCTGACTGCTTTGTAGATGACCTGAGATGAAGAATCTGTAATTAGAATGCAAGTAAAAATCCTCGTAATCCGTTTTTGACAATGGAAAAACAACTTTTCTACTATTTTTATGAGTCATCTGTTCTGAAATCAATTAGACTTTGGGTGTTGTGAATGCTCTGACAGCATCATATCTGCTGTATAGGCAAAAAAAATAAGGGCTTATAAAAAAAATTTAAACTGAGAATAATGAATGGCTGAAATAGGAAAGGAAATGAGAAATCTTCAATATCCCTCCAAATGCTAGGATCTTTAAATGATTAACTCTTCCTTTAAGATTAATTGTGAGAAATTAAAAATGGAGAGAAAACTCAGTCTCTTAGGTTATACAAATACTGCACTAGTAAAATTCTTCACAGAAGTGAAGAACAAGTGAGGAAAAGGTTGACAAAAAATTGCTGATGAGATTTTGTGTATGTACAAATGGGTCAACACATTTATTCTGAACCTGCACTTTTAAACTTTGCATACGTAATATAAAGGGTAGATTAAATCTTCAATTATTTTCCCCAAAATCTGACAGGGATGTTAAAAATTCTGGGCATTTTTATAAAGAAAAGGAAGATAATAGATATTTACTATGCCCATCTTTACAACAATGTACTAGAGAGATAAAGCAAAGAAACTTGAGCTCAGTGTTTAATATTGAACAATTTGGTGGGACTGGAATACATTTTGCCCTACAAAAACATAGGAATGACAAACATGTCTCTGTTAGAGATGGCTTTAGAGTAAACAAGTGATGACACCAGAAGAGGCCATCTTCTGTCAAGAGTATCAATATTATTCAAACAGTCCCTAAATGAAGTTGGTATCTCAATAGTGGCTAGCATGGCTCAAAATGAAGAATGAGAAATTCAGATTCCAATATGTATTGCAAAAATTTGTGATGGGAGATGAGAAAGCCAATATGTAAGAGCCCATCTCCATACTGCCTTTAGTAGATGAGCAATTGCCCTGTTTGGCATTGTAAACCATAACCAAGGCGAGGCTCTTTCGCTTGTCAGGATAATTCAAGTAAGGGAAAAGTTGTTGTCTTTCTTTATTTCACAGCACAGCAGAAGCTCAAATAAGTGGGATGTGACAGGAAAATCAGGCCTTTTGGTTGCAAGTTGTGGGTTTTTTTAAGAACCAACCTTCACAAGTATTATTAAGAATAAGAAACTACTGCGGAGCAATGCTTTTTAAAACCTTTCTAAAATAACAGCTCACATCTGTACCTAAGTGGGGTTTTTTGTACTATTCAGAGTGATCTGTACAATATCATAAATGGTACATATTTATTTCCTCTGAAGCTTTTTGCTAGTTGAAAATTAACTTTGGGATGACTCAAAGATGCAGTGTCATCTTCAGATGTTTAAATTACAGTAATTACAACACCTTCTCATTACTTGTTACTGTTTGGTCTTTTTTTCTCCCTTTATTTCTGTGTTGTTTACTTGACACAGAATTTGCTCATAATACTAAAAAATACACCTTAAACAGGATAATATACATCACTTTCTCAGACTTTCCCTGCTTGCCAATTACCATTTTGGATGCAATGCTCTTGTTAAATTCTGCTGTGCAAAATATGGATAATTTCTTTCTATTTCCACTGCATTTACTATTGTAATAACTACTGATAGTTCTGCCAGATAGTGTTGCCACTTGTCCCTTGAAATGCAAGAATCTTCTTTGCATGTCTAATATAACATGGCTGTTCTCTGTAGCATAGATGCTGAGCTGTTAAAAAAGATTTTAAATATATAAATTCTGTCACATTATTTCAAGGGTTAACCACATCTTAAAAAAAGTTCTATAGTTTCTAACTACAGCTACCTTTCAGATTTGGATAATTCCTGCATAGTTCCCACTATGGTCATACCCTACACAAGCAATCAAATGCTGCAGACTACCCCACAATACCATGGAATCCAAAATAATCCAGATGTGATATTCCCTCTGACCATCATCACTGGACGTGGAGGTCAAAGTTGCTGCTGCAAGGGATTTGGGTGAACTGGTTTTAGAAGGGATGTGCGAACAACAAGATGGCTTCTGAGAGCAAGGGGAAGTTGCAGATGAAACACAACTGGCCTAACCTGGTCTGCAATTTTATAAGTGGCAGTGGTCCAACCTAGAAGGATGCACTGGACAACGTGTTAGTAGGACAACCAAACACAGTCCCCAGCTGTGAAGTCCAGAGCTGGTTGCAGATGCCTATCTGCATAGCCTTTCTGAGCAGCCTGTGCTTTTTCCAGCTGCCTCTGAGGCAACAAGTATATATGATGTAAACACTGAAGGGAATCGTCAAGAGAAAACCCCTGGGCAGCCACCCCAGCATAGCTGGCTGGTCATGGGGCTGAAAACCATGTAAACTGCATGTAAAAAGGGCTCTGATACTGGGAAAAACAGACACTGCTGTTATAGCAAATTCTACCAGTGGTAGCAGATAAATCCAGTCAGCCTAATAGCAGATAAAATAACAACAGAGATACTGCTCCAGGATCTGGTTCCCTGCTTGTTCTGGCTATTAGACCATGGGTGATATGGGTTGCAAAGACTAGGTTGCATCCTCTGGCAGGCCCAAAAACTGTCTCCAGAACTGGGAAGTGAGCTAGGTCCCTTGGTCCATTCCCACACAGCCCATGGCATCCAATGGCAGTGAGATGCACAGTGCAAGAACAAGTGCATGGCCTGAGGGGCTGGGGGCAACCTCTTCAGTGCAACAAAAATAGGCACCTTTATAACCATGCTCACCACCACATGCACTGCTTCACATCCCTGGGATGCAGGCATGTCCACAATGAACTCCATGGAAATAAGTTGTCATGGCTGCTCAGGAGCTGGTAAGGGTGGGGATAGCCCCTGCGGCCTCTGCTTCTGTCTCTTGGCCTGGGCAGAGACACTACAAGCCTGGGCATAGCTCATGACGGCTGCATAGACCGAAGGCCATCAGGAGGTCTGTATGACTCAAAGCAGAGTCTTCAGACAACCACTGTGCCCCACTGTCAGCACACGACAACAGTCCTGAAATACCTGTGTCCCCGGCGGGGATGTACAGCTGCTCACTGCCACATGGAAAACCACTCTTCTCCTGCATGTCCTGCAAAGTATTCCCTCACCAAAACTGTGTGACCAAAGGATGAAGGGCTGACTCAGGACGCACAGAACTTAAAATGTCATCGGTACTCTTTGGTACACACAGCTGCAACAAAATGTTCAAAAAGAAATATATTAAAGGGGTATGTCCTAAAGGCCTTTAGGACAGGCTCAAAATGAAAAAAAAACCCAAACATGAGATTCAAAGGCTGTAGCAAGCAATAGCTGGAAGAAGTTGACAGGCAAGTGATGGAAGAGGCAGAGCTCACCTGCCAGCAAGTTTTATGAGCTCTCCTGAAAGCCTACCAAAGGCATTCACAGACATAATATTTATAAAACATTTTCTCCTACGAATGGAGAACCATTAACCCTGACAGGAACACCCCCTGCCCCAAACCTCTCTCTCCACAACTTTCAAAACAAATCTCAATAAATAAGCAAGATGTTTGGATGAGGATATTCTCCCAGAAAGCATGGATGGAAAGAATAGACAATGTCAAGGAGAAAGAGCTGCATCAAAGCTAGCAGGGCATTTGCAGAAAGACCCTGGTGGATGTGACCAAGAAGAAAATTCTATGGCAATGGGCCAAAAAACCCCTTCCCATATGTTACAAGGGAAACTGCAGTGCTTCTCCCCAGGGGAAGGGCTCAGCTAAGGCAGCTCTTGGGGAGAGTGCTATATAAACACAAACTCCACAAAATGGACTTCTTTCACAGATGTAGATTGCCTATGCCAGCTAATTGTAATCCTCAGCTAAGCATTCAAATTTCCTTAACAACTTATACGAAAATAATCTGAGTAAATTATCCAAAAGAAAATATCGTGTATCCTTTTTTTTTTTTTTTTTCCTACTTGTGTTACTTCTCAGTTGTCTCCATGCCTATGGAGACCACACATTGCCTTTGGAGATATTTTTTTTAAACAAATTTTAGTCATAGTTTTTGTAACATTTATGATTTAGACTCACTTTTCAGGGCTAAAACTTTTTTCTTTCTTAACACCATCCCTGCCCCCCCCCTTGGAATTTATCCAGCACCACTTGTACTGCAGCAATTTCATGGACCAAAGCCTTCCACTGGGGATAACGGAATA
Source organism: Microhierax caerulescens (assembly GCA_035590215.1). Taxonomy (NCBI): domain Eukaryota; kingdom Metazoa; phylum Chordata; class Aves; order Falconiformes; family Falconidae; genus Microhierax; species Microhierax caerulescens. The sequence goes on along the minus strand of JAVJGJ010000057.1, from coordinate 59,387,068 downwards.
TATGTAACAATTTATATTGAGTTTCCATCATGTTGTACCAGTTGTCACATATGAATGAATTTAGGTTTGCAACACCCCTGTGAAGTAGGGGCATATTGATTTTCCTTTATTATAGATAGGGAAACAAAGACTTTAAGCAACAAAGCCTCAGTCAATCAGAGAGCCAACAGCAGAACCCAGCTTTCCAAAACCTGGACTTTTGTTGGCTATTGCAAGACTATTTCCACATCTTCAAGTTGGTGTTACTTTTCAGATACAAAATAGAAGGCACAAGAACGTTAATATCAGATGGCTCACAAAATTGTAGGACTGGACATACACATGGACATCCTTTTAAGGTGGTTTCTATAATCTAATATTTTTTGAAGAGTGCAATATTGCTGACAAATTTGATGTACAATCGTTTTGCAGGAGCCTGAGTGGCAATTCTGAAAAATTTGCCATTAGTCTTTAATAACTGTTGAGGGTTTTTTTGGTATTAAGTATCTCAATCTGTTGTCTTTTCAAAGCATCCATTATTTCTGAACTTTCCCCTTAAATTCTTTTTTCCCTGGAAAGAAAGGCCTGGTAACCCTGAGCTACAGCTAAGAACATGTTGAGCTTTCCACATCTCACAGAACTAAAGAATCACAGGTTCTTTCTAATAGTACCATGATTACCCCTTTTTTTGGCAGTAAAATAGCTAGTTGTACTTGCAGTGGAGCATATAACCCAAGTCAATTTTAAAGGAATTTTAATAAAATATTTGAAAGTTAATTTCAGTCAATGAGATCCTAAAGTTCCAAAGTCATTAATTTTTTTCACTTAATAGACCCCTTTGTGACTAATTCTTGACAATTCCCCCTGCAAACATTTTCTAGGAAGTATTATAAGATGTAAGTGAAAAGTCAGAAGTATTACTGTTAGTTTTAAAACTCCTTGGTTTTTGTCCTTTTAAATAACTTTCCTCTTAAGAGTTAATTGCATCCTGCCTTAATCAGAAGCTGAAAAAAATGGTAATTCAGTAGTAGGTTTGCACATGCCCTTAGATAGATCAGGAGTTTTTTGAAATGCTGCACAGATATCGACTATATTTAAACAGCTAACATTCAAACAAATCCTTGATATTCAAATGCTGTATACAGAATGCTACAAAACCAAATTGTTTTCGATCTAATCTCTGCATACAAGCCTGTGATGAATTTCTACATGAAAGTATGATTTTATAATAAAATAGAGAAATAGAGACAAAAGTGAGAACAACAGTTGGCATTTATCCACTGAGGAATTCATGATCCTTGTAGCACTAAGTCCAGTGCTTTGACTACAAGCAGTTTCACCATGGGGACCAGTATGAGAAAAGCAGGGGAAAACACAAAGCAGAAAATAAGAGGCTGATGGAAATTAGTCAAATACATACTGTTTCCCATTTTTTTTAGTAAGTAAACTACAGAAGAGCAGCTTTCTTTTATTAGTGTAGCAGCAAAAGATAGGTACAATTTAAGCTGTAGAATGTTTGAAACAGATAATTAAGCAAATACACCTGTTTTGATTGAGGTTTTTTCTGGAATAAAATAAATAAATATTATAAATTTGTGGGCCAACCTGCCATGATCAAACTGTCACTAGAACAGGACTAGAGTTCTGGATCCTGGTGGTTGTTGTCCTAACATCACAATGCTAAGTATGAACCGCCACAGCGTATAGAACAGCTTCAGGTATGGACATACGTACTCAGCCATAGTCTGAAACTCAGAAGAAATAGTATCAATTTGATGTGTCTTTTATTCAGAAGATAAACCCATCCAAAATACAGTAGCAGTTCAACAAGGTATGAAAAGTGCCTGCTATGCTGGGAGTTAAACTAATTTAATAGTATCAAACAAAATCCCTTATCAAAATTGCCCTGAAAAAGGTCCTGCACAATAAGACTTCTCTCTACAATAAATAGGTGTAGTTGCTGAGCCTGTTGGGAAATTAATGAGAAAAAGGGTCACTGATCTAAGTACTTGCTATAAGCTCATATTCATTAACAAGGTAGTATTTCACACTATCCCATGTTTTATTATCATGCAACACTACCATGAACAACATTCAAAGAACATCATTAAGGTTGTAAAACCAATCTCTCCAAAGAAGCAAAACGCCAGAATTAGATCTGCTTTTGCAGCTTTAGTACAACCTAATCCTCACTGCCTCTGATTATCTTACTCTTCAGGTGCAGGATCATGACCATGTTTTGGTCTCCACCAGAACTGTCCCCTGTTCAGTGCATACAAGGGTTAATTCTTGGCTCTTAGCTCAGCGTTTTCTTTTGGTCTGTATTAGCACCCAGGACTTTTTTACAGTGCTTGACCCAAGTCCATTCCTGTGTCAGAATTCTTCATTTCTTTTTGGCTGGGTTATCGTGCTCCCCAATATTCTATCTGCAGTTGCTTACACCACCTTGCACCACTGTCAGTTGTTGATGGAAATGACCGGAGCTGGCTCCAGCTCTCTCTGAGTGTGGACCAAGCTATCAGGCTCACAGTGCCGTCGCACAGCCCTTGCTTTAGGGATCAGTAGCAATTCTTGAGAGGCATCGCCGAGCACTCTAATTTCCTGTCAACAGTGGCATCATCTCCTTTTTCTGCCTCCCTGCTTATTAGCAATGATTCACAACAGCACATATCTTGCCTCCTTCAGTGAGGTGGGAAAAGGCAGCCCTAAGGTTACAGGGAGAAGTGGAGCCCATGCAACCAACTCACAGAACTGTCCCACTCCCTCTTTCCTAGGAGAGATGCTACCTCATTCTCACTTTCCCATACTCTCCAAACAGCATATCCCTCCTCCTCTGCTTGAGGTTGCTCTTTCCTTTCCTTTGTGCCTTCAGGCCTTCTGCATTCAAAACAGCAGGGCTGCCTGCAAGTGTTTACAGAATCGGTTCCAGAATTCTGGAGAAGTTGAATATCACTATTTGTGAATTTCTACCATATGTACCATGAAATGGACCCTTAGGTACCTGGAATACCTGGAGACTCGGGTGAATTTTTAAATTTTTTTTCCCTTGACTTCAGTAGAGCTGGGTTTTCAATCAGGAGGTATCAAGATCAGATTACTTCGGGGGCGGG
>JAVJGJ010000057.1:59363324-59383879 GCA_035590215.1 Microhierax caerulescens | reverse complement strand
CAAGATCAGATTACTTCTCCCCCCCCCCCTCGCCCCCCCAAATTCAATGAACTAAAATTTAATGTAGCACAAATACCTTATTTTGGAAACTGTTATGGTCTTCCCCTTTAATGAATTGGCATTTAGGATTGGCGAGTGATAAATCTGTTTTGTATTTGCCCTAAGAAACAGATTCATCCAGAGAAAACCTAACAGATTTGAGTTTCGCTAAACTCCAGTGTAAGTAACTCCAGAGTTAAAAAAGAAAAAAGAAAAAAAAAAAAAAGGCAACTAAGAAAAAGGTTTCTGAATCTCTCTTTGTAAAGTATATACATATTTCAGGTGATAAATTAGAACTGACAGTCTCACAGGGTAAAAGTTTGTCACCTGGATTCTCTTCAGAAATGAGTATGGGTGAGTGATGCGAGATACACTCTGCAAGAGGGATTGAAGACTTCTCTCCATTTGGGACTAATCTTTCAGTCCGGAAAAATAGTTTCCTAAAATAAAAATGGATAGTTTTTCAGATTTAGGGTTATTTATAAAAAGGGATTTTTTTACATTCTGTAGGTTTGCAGTGTTCTGAAGACAGCTGGCAGTGCTGTAAGTTTTGAGAAGATATCTGAGTTACTTCAAAATACATTGTTGTACATTTGTATTAAATATCTTAAAACACTGGCTGCTGCATAAAAATATCTTCACATATATTTTCCCTCTTTTCTTATTTCATTGCTTTTATCAGGAAATCTTGCTTTCTGGAGCTGTAACCATGTGGTGTATTAAACATTAATGTATCCCATTGGCCAGCCCTTGATATTATATAATTATTCCTGTTACATTTACACACTGTTGGGCTTCTGTGCAAGATATACAAAACATGAAACTAAACACATCTTTCTAGTCAAATGAAGAGCTACACTTGCAGTGGTCTTTAGCACTTTCAAGTGACAGTAGATAATCTTCTGCCACTTTGCCTTATCTTCAGTAGGACAAATTATGGATTACAATTTGTCCTTTAGTGTTTGCATGCACTTAAAATGTTCATCTGCCAGAGACATAGTACAACTTATTTGAGAATGAAGCACATTTCTGAATGGGCTTTTCACTCACAATGCATTTGACTGTAAACAAAATGAAATAGGAGCCTTAGGCATTACTCATGGGGGGATAACTTCTAGATACATGTACACATGCTGGGTAAATGGCATTCATTTCCTACGAGAGTATGTGGCTTGTGGATTTCTTAAATTTTTAGATTCTCAGTCTAGAAAGCATCAATTCATCATCTAGTCAGACACTTGCTCTGTTGCTAGCCCTGGAGTTTCATCCGGTTACCCCAGTGCTGAGCTCAGTAATTTGGATTTATGATGCATTGCAAAGAGAGTTTCTATAACTACATCCATTCTTGAGCATTCAGAAAAGAATCTGTCCTTTCCCATGTGAAGTTTCACCCAGTGACTCATCTCCACTGCTAAAAGCATTTGAATTTCAAAATTCTTAGCTATGTTGCCGCCTTTTTTTTTTTTTTGCAAAAAAATATTGTTGCCTTTTTCCCCCAGTCTAAATGTAATTGTTTCTGATTTCTTGTAGTATATATGCAGAACATTTTATTGCTTTCAATAACTTATACAGGATGCTAAATTTTAATTTGACTCTAATCAATAGGATTTTTGAACCTAAACACAGTTCAATTCAATGCATGTATTAGTAAGGAATTTGCCAGAAAACTATCTTCCTAACTATTGATGAAGACATTTACTTTTATTTAATGTATCATTATCTGAATGAATTCAGTATTAAAATAGCTATCTCAGACATATGTAAACAGATAGATATTCCTAAAACATAATCCTGGCTTCCAAGAAATAAAAACTTTAGAATTCTAAGCTCACAACTCTTTTCCTTTCTGAGCATCAGAATCTGCTAAAGTTATGAATGCATCCTGAACTCTAATTAAGGCATTGTTATCAACTTCCAATCTAAACATTTCTTCTAGTCTTTCCTCTTTCACAAAGCTCAGACCCTGAGATGTGCAAGACCCATTGACAGTGGGACATCCTCTTTCATGGGGGCTTGTGGTTCAGCCAAAACTCGGTGGTTTAGACAGTGAGTGCATTTCACTTCTTCTCTTTGGGAAAAGAAAAAACAAACAAACAAACAAACAAAAACCAAACCACAAACCAAACCAAAAAAACCCCAAACCACAAACAAAAAGAAAAGCAGATACAAAAGTAATTTTTAATAAGTTTAATTTATGCCATGCATTTGGGAAAAATGTGTTTTTCTGAGTTAACCCCTGCAGCTGTGCAGTCAACAGGGAGTTTTCTTATTATAGTACATGTGGTTTAACACTTTTCCAGCTACTCCAGATGTCCAAATGCAAAATCCAGCATTCAGAGGCATCATGCAAAGCTTTGACATTCTCAGGGCACCCAGGGTCTGGAAGCTGGTGAATGGATTATAACGAGACATAATATAGTGTTTTTAACCCTGACAGATATAAACTAGTGCCATAAACTAGTCTCATTTCATATAAGAGAACCCTATTTGCACAGATCCACCAAAGAGACTAAAACTTGGCAAATATAAGCAGCATTCCTTAGGATTATTAAAAAGCTTTTATTTTCACTTTCACTAAGAAAATGGGAAAATTAAATTTTCACAACATATTCAATTTGAGGAAGTTTTTAATGTCTTTGAAATTTCAGACTGCCAGGTTGAGCAAAATAGGGACAGCTTTCACTGTTTCAGAATTTGAACATCATGTAGGCAAGTACATAATGGTAATGAAATTGCTTTTATAAAATACAGGAGCGGGTTGCAGCTCCCCGTGGCCTGTGCCATCCCTCCTTGTGAACTGAAAGGCATGCTATGGAATAGCTCTTCAAAACCAACATTTCATAGGGGCAGTCACATACTGCAAACAAAGAGCTCTCATATGGAGGACCTACCAACACAAAATGTTACTATCTTTACAAAGTATTCCAGTACATTTTGATCTTGTACCTTACACTGCTGGATTACTCGTGTATTGATTGCTTTAGCAGTCACAGCAGGACTGTTTTTTGGAGGGGAATAAAACCCCAACCCAAACATTTTAATCTGAGTTTTTATCTTTTGGAAGTGCTAGGGCTAAGAAGCACCTAGCTAGACAGTGTCTGTGTAGCAATACTGACAATTACCACAGAATTTTTGGGGTGATAGCCTATAAAGAATTACAAAAAAAAAAACCAAAAAACAGCTGTGAACTGGAAAGCTGTTAAAATATGTGGACACATATCCTATACCATTCAGTGATTAAACAAGCATCCTTTCTGACCATATTTATGAGGTTTGGAAGCCCACCACCATGAAAATTGGTCTCACTAGACAGAGAGAGGTACACCAGGTGTGATCAGAGGTGTTCAAAAAAGCCGTTTACCCCTTTCACTGCTGTGATGAAGAAACTTTTCTGGGAAGAACAAAGTAAGCTATTTCTGTGCAAAACTGGAACTAGTTATCTTGTTAAAAGCTATGATAACTGTTAGTGAATTCATTCAAAGTTTAACAGAGAATATTTGTGTCAGTCCAGCTGCTACAGATGAAAGAAGTATTACAGTGAGATACATTCTACAGTCTCCCACTTATCCAGCTCTTTTAGCAAGCTTATTCTTATGGCCACAGAAATAGCCTGAGATGCAGTGAGGAAATAGTAATAAAAAATTACAAACCGAAGTCTAAGTTCTTTTGCAAAACATAAGGTTTCTATGAAAGAGAAGTCATAATTAGCATTCAGTACCATCAGTGTATAAGAAATAGCTGGAGATTTATATTAAGTGGTGAGATTAAGTAGTGCAAACTGAGCCACGTGCCAAACCCAAAGCCCTTCAGACTTTTGGGATTCTTTATAACCACGTCTGACTCATCACTGAATTTGGGTCATTCTTTATGCAAAGCTTTCTTTGGTACAGAATTTCTCCAGACCTAACTTAAACCTTGAGTGTACAATATATCTAACTTCTAATGATAATAATTGAAAATATTATTATTACTGATACTGTTATTCCACTAATTCTGGTTCCCAACTGGCTCCTTAGGTTCTGACTACATACATTGCGTTATCTGCTGTTTGACCAGAGAGAAAAAAACTGACTTGCGCAGCAATTGCCTTCAGACTAACTTACAATGTTATAATAAAGTGACTGTTGCAAACACCAGAGGGTGAAGGGGCTGAGAGACTGAAAGAAGCAATAATAAAATCCTGAATTTATACTGGTCAGTAGTCTGTGCTGCTTCATGCTTCTGCATAAACCGAATGTGTTTTTAAAATTAGATGTCCATCATTTCTAGTGGCCTTCTACCTACCTCTTGTCAAAGGTGATTAATTTACTATAAGAAGTATAGAGAAAGACACAGATGCTGATCAGAATCTCATGCCTGATATAATAATGTTTCTTTATGATTTCTTGTTTTGTATGTAACAGTGCTTTTTTGTCATGAAGTGTTATTTATGATTTTCTGTTTGAAATACACGTGTGGAATGGAAACAAACTCAAAACAAAAATTTAAAGTAATGTCTCCTGACAAAAAACTTGAAATAGTCTGTTATTTTTATCTGACATGCTCATGATACAATTGATCATAAACAAGGCAACCAAGGAAATTCAGTTCCAGTGTTGTCTGTCTTTAAGTTTTTCAGTCTTCCAGATGACTGATCTCTATGTCTTTCTTTCTCTGTACAAATAGCACGTTGTGAATTAAAATATGAAAAAAGATACTGTCTAAATGAAGAATTTGACAGACTGTATTTACCAACCATTAAAATCTGTTGGTGTCATGCAAACAATAAATTAATGAATCTATCACGTAATGTTTTTTTGATATTATTGTTAATGTTTAAATTGTACTAGGACCCATGGGGTGTTGGTACTTCCCAAGCACAAGGGAACAAGTGGAAATGAAAAGGAATATTGCCTAGTGAAGGTGTACTATGGTTCACCCAGTCAGGACCATCAGGAAACCAAGGATTAGTAAAACTAGGACAACCACCTGATACACAGTATGCAAGTGGTAAAGAGGGGAAAGTAAACTCTAGATATCTGTTTGGTAAAATGTGTGTAAGGAGTCATGTCGATGCTATGTTCCCAAACTGAAGCAAATGTTCTGGAGCCATTACTATTCAGTACTTTAATTAATGACCTTGTATAGTGGAGTAGAGATTATTCCAATTTTTACTCACAAGTTCCAGGGAGAAGCTTTTCCTATTTAGGCTTCCACTGGCCAGGAATTTTCCAATAAAAAAGTTATTTTACTGAAAAATGAAAATCCAACAAAAAAAAATCTGAAATGACAGTGCAAAATCTGAGCAACCATAAATTTACTGCAGGTCCAGGATTAGTGCAGTTGTTTTTTTTTTAAAGTAAGAAAGAGACAGAGACAGGAACGACAACAGACATGATGTTGGTAATTTGAGCGTGGCATTTCTGTGACAGACCACTTGATTTAAGTTCTTGCTTTCTCTTCTCTCATGTTCCACTGTTCTACTTTAACAGCAGCCCATGGCATACTCTGATGCTGGTCTTTCTTGTTCTGTCCTCTTTGGGGGACAGTGGAACAACCCTCCCCTTTGTATTTGCAATGGACTGTTGATGAGAGTAGGGCCTTGAGTCTGGTTTACTAGGTGACACACAGTATCTCTTTACCCCAAAGTTTCAGGATGTCACACTATCAAAAAGAAAAAAAAAAAAAAAAAAAAGAAAGAAAGAGAATAAATAAGATAAAGCGGATGATGATGAGAACATTGCCCTTTAGCACTCTGGTCAGTGTCTTCTCTTTGGGGAAATGGGAAAGCCTGAGAGTTTTACTCTTATTGCTTCATTTTTTTTCTGACCAAAGATTTTCAGAAGAAAACCACTAGTAGCTCAGATATGTAACAAATACATATGTATAATACACCTGAGTTTTTAATTCAAAATTCATAATAGTAGAAAACATGCTTTTCTCTTTTTTTTTTTTTTAACTTGTATTAATCCTGTTCTCACAGTTTATATTACTCCAGGCTCTCTCCTGCCTACCTTTCTTCATATTTTTGTTCAATTATTTATCTTCTGTTTTATTAACCTTATTCTAATCTCTCTTTCTACCGAAGCCCCAAATGACCAGAGGGCCACTCCTGTTCTGATTTAAGTACATGGCATGGCAGACTTCAGTGGTGCAGGATCAAATCTCTTACAGCTCCAGAGCATCAGAGTTACTTTGTTCCATTTCACACTAATAATACATTAATTTTCTTTAGCAAAATTAAAGGTATGCTAACATACATGATAGTGGTAAGATGCCATTTTAAACTTGAGTTCTTATATGTCACAGCTGAGTAGAATAATACACATGATAAAAAAACAAGAGCATTGGTTGCATTATAGCTATAAGACTGAAAGGATGCAGAAAAGTGGTGACTATTTATGTGACAGAAAAACCACATGCATATTCCCAATCTGTTTCCTTAATAGATAAAAAAAAAAAAAAAAAAAGTCACATTCTTCCTTTCTGTCCCTAAACTGAGAAAACAAAGCTAAAAGATGGCAGGAAAAGGCAAGTTAAACATATGTAAAATGCTCATAATTGGACTAACTTTTCATTATCTTATTTGTTTCCCAGATTTTCAGAGATACAAAGCATTCTAGTGTATTTGTAAAACTGCAGTTTCAACAGCTGTGTTTAGCAGCGAAAGCATATGAGGATATTTGAAAAAGCAGAAACCAGAGACAGATTTAAACAGGTTTGATTGGTATGACTCACCGAGGCCCTGCATTCAAAGGGACCTGCTGGGATTACCACTTTTGTTATTTACTGAGAAATAATGGGGGTTACAGCTCTGTGCATTGTCAATATGCGCCACAGATGTGAGAGTCTGGAAGGTAATTGTCTATGCTGAAGCTAGTCACCCTGGACTCTTAGGAGCATTAGATCCTTATTTTTCTAATAAGCATCCAGTGCTAAGCATGATGCAAAAGATAGGTCAGAGGTGCTTCTGGAGCTATTTATCTCCTCTGACTATAAAGTAACTTTTAGATGCCTAAATGAGGTAAGGCAATACTGAAAGTTCAGGTGCCTGGAAACTAGCTCCATTTCTCATCGCTTTCCCACTTTCCCTGCTTCCTCCAGGCCAAGGCAAGGAAGCAGTGTATGGCCATGCCACCTTCTGCTCTGCCTCTGCCCTTCCTTCCTCTGCTTTCCCTCTGGCACCTCCAAACCTGGCCACACCAGGTGGGTAACCCACATTTTTAAATCCAGCGTAAGACATGTACTTTGGTGCCAGTCTTCTGCTCTTTCAATGTGTAGTTTGACTCCCATACAGTCACAGCATAATATTTCAGTGTCTTTTCTGCGGTGTGACCAGCAGCGTCGGTAGCAACCACAGGCAGTTCTGGGGGCTGTGGAGCAGTAAAGAGGCTGCAGAACTGCGTGGCACTGGGGCGCGCATCTTTGATGGAGAATGGCACTTGGAAAGGTCTCCACTAATAGGCACATCTACACCTGGTGGGCTTTGTGCTGCGTGGTGGATGCACAGGCATGACTGGCGTGACATGCGTGTTCACATGCTGAGAGAGGGTTCACCTTCGAGTTGTTCAGGCCTTCCTGCAACTGCTACTGAATTGTCTTTTTTAAAGGACATATTTTGTTGTGTTGCATTAAATGCTAAAATCTTGCAACCATATCATACTCTAGAGCAAAGTCACTTTTCAAGATCATACTTTCAAAAAAAACAACAGACAGGACAGAGGCAAACTACCTCCTGGCTCCAAGAAAACCCACAACAACAAAACCTCTATATTTCCTTCAGAAAGTAAATTTTTCAGTGCCACAACCCATCTATGTGCTGAACAATACCAATAAATCTATTTCAGGCTTGTTTTTCTGACACAACAAATCACATATGACCCTTTTTCCCTCAGCTCCCTCTCTGTTTCTTGGGCAGAAGCCACATGGCAGATAATATTAATCTGACCTTCCTCTTGTCCCAGTATGTAAAGTTTTTCTTTCCTTTCATTATCACTTTTCATATACGACTACAATAAATGTCATGAACTGACAAGCAGTAAAACAATTTTTTTCTCTTCCAGCTCTTGTATAAGTCAGCCAACAGAAGAAAAAACATCTTACAGTAAGCTTTTTTATGGACAGATATTTTTATGCAATGTTTTGTGAAACAATGAGTGACACTGCTGCTCATACCATCTCTTTCCAGAGAGAACCCAAATACCAAGCAAGGCACATGCTTCTGAAGTGCAGGACTGGAGCAGTGCTGCTGTCTCAATGCCGTACAGCGAGTCACATCCACTCTACCCCTTTCACACAGGTCTTCCAGAGCTGTCAGTCACCCATCTCTCCTTAAAAGCTTAATTTTGTTAGAATATAATGTTCCTCCCATATCAAAGACTAGTTTTAAAGTACCCTTTTATTTAAAATAAGAGGATTTTGTAAATGTCTTATTGTATTTTACTTCAACAAAATGGAACAGCTTCTCCCTATCTTCTCCCTCCCCTTAAAACAAAATGAGCTTTATTTTTTATTAGTATTAGAATATTTCTTTCCTATATTTCCTAATTTCCTGATTTTTTTTCCTATCATAACCTTATTCTATCAGACGTTTAATCTAAGAGTACATGTAACAGTTTATATAGAGTTAATAAATTATTAATAGCTCTTTGAATAAATCTTTAATCAGTTGTTAAAAATTCCAGAAGGCTGTTAGGTTACTTATCACTCTAGTTTATAATCTTGAGGCGGTGGGCTTATAGCTGCCTATAGCAAGTATTGCTCATGACTGTAACTATTAATTACTTATTAACCCTTCTCTGTGACTGTGCAGTTGTTACAAAGTACCACTTGATCTTTTTCTGCACCACCTCTACCTGTTTTGTTCCTTGGCTGGTGAAGTGGGTCGAGTACCAGAGGTTGCCTCCTGGCCCCAAGGAACCCACATTTTTGCTATTGCTTTCCAGCAACTTTAGGATTTTTGCCACGGCGCTTTTCTTCTAAGTGAGAGTTTTGTATATGATAATTGGGACATAGTAGAGCTTAGAAGAGGGGCAGGGAATGAAAGTAGTTCACAGCTTTGGTTTTTAGGTCTTTACTGACAGCCTATTGACATTTCTAAAATATTCCCCCAGTGTAACTTCCTTTCCCACTTCCCACCTGTCACTTGATTCAGGGAGACTAAAAATAAAATAAAAAGTTACTCAGAGGGTATGCTGAGTCCTTCTTGGGCAATGTTTGTGAATGTCAGGCTTTAAAACCAACTGGTTGAAGGAATGGTAAACTCCTCAGGACCCAACATCAGTGCAGCCACTGGAAAGGCTTCCTGGAATAAGCCCTTACACCTACACCTGCCTTTCTGCTTTACCAGATCAGTGGTGTTGGATAGGATATTTTAAATAGAATGAACAAACCTTTCAAATTTAAGAAAAACCAAGATCAGAAACCAGACTAAAAGCAAACCTCCTCTCCAGTTTGGGCTGATAAAGTAGGCTCCCTTGCACTTTCCGCAGATGCAGCTGTGGATAATAAACCACTTGCACAACATGATGCATTAGTTTCTATATGCTTATTCTAACTTTTCATTCTCTACTAATGAATGTATAAACACATGTACTAAATTGCTCTGTAATGGATAGGCTGATGTGGTGCAGATCTGCCTAAGCTTAAACACAGATTTTTGAAAAAAAATCTGCATATTGTTTCTCCCTCATCCCCATTGAATTCTTCAAGGCTCCACTTTGCTATGTGACCTGTGACTTAGAAGTTCTTGGGATGTATCAGAGTCCTTATTATGGAATAGGGGTTCAGTTGTGTGGTGGGGGGTGGGGGTGTTGAATGCTTAGCTGAGAAGCTGGAATGTAAGAGAAGGAGCAAGGGCCAAACAGATTGAACAACTTGCCTGCAGGAATAACGGGGATGAAGAGCCATTGATCCTGGACTATCTGCTACATAGAACTCACCAGGGAGGTCAGGTATTCCACCACCATGGAGAGATCCTGTCTCAAAAGCAGAGCTGTTTTTCAAAGCAAGGTCAGTCCATCACTGTGGAGTTGAAAAAAAGTGGAGGAAAGGTTTCCTTGCTTAAATATCTTTCCAAAAACCTGTGTACATGGAGAAGTGAAACATGCATTTTTCTTATAAGAAGAAGGGCTTTTTCCATTTTTTCCCCCATATGAAAAGTTTTTTATTTTGTCTTAAGGCAGCTGACTTAATTTTGAAAGTAAAAACAGAGAGGGAGCTTTGGCTGCCAAATTACCTTTCTGCAACATACCCAAGTAACACACAGCTTTCATAGAACATAGAACTCATATTTCTATGAACATATTTCACAGAACAACAGGAGAACTAAAGTGGCCAATCTTAGAAGTCCCCAAATCCAGCAGTCTGGCACCACAAGGTCTGGCACCACAAGGTCTGGCACAGTGGTAGCTCCATCATCTATGAACATCTGTGCTCCACTTCAGAGTCAGGAGCTGAGAGCAATCCCCTCCTAAACCCAAGGAATTTGAGAGCACATGGGGTCCTGCAGCTGAGTCCACTCACAGCCAAACAGCATTCAGCCAGTGGATGAAACCTGACTGTCCTAACTGAGCTTATTCCATCCATGCCATACTGGTGAAACACACACCACCTGAAGGTGCTGCAGCCAATGAAGTTTAACTCCAGGTCTTTGGTTTTGATTTCTCACTATCTTTTCTGTATATATTTACAACAAATGTGAATTATAAATAACAGTACTAGCAAAATCATATTGATAAATTAATTCAACAGTTCATGACAAAATTGCTAACCTTTTGCAATTAATTTGTTAAACATATCATAAAATATTGTCATGTTTAAACAGTTTTAATTTGCACACAAAATATTCAGGGATGTAGCAAGTTCCCAAATTGACATAAACTGAGAAACAGATTAGTATATCAATGGAATACATGAATTCTAATATGACTTAAATTTAAATGTAAATGAGCTGAAAACTATTAATAAGGCATTCAGACATACTAGGAAGGAAAACTATGCCAAAGAAATCTTGATCAAGTAGCAGTCTATCCAATACGTAGTCCAGCACTTTGTAACTAATTACAGAAGACTAAAGAAAATAGAACTGCTACTTTCTGGAAATAAGAATACAATAGATAGATAATGTCATGTGGAAAGGTCACAATTAATCATTTCCCATGTATTTTGGGTGTATAACACTTGGTTGGAGAGTACAGCCACAGCCACAGCTCCATTATCTTCAGTTCATGTCTCACATTCATCTCTAACGTCACCTAGCTGACATCTCACACAACTTTGATTTCATAATCTTCATGTCACTCCTGTCTGTAAGTCTATCAGCAACTGTGCCTGAAAGACTACCAGAATTTTCAGTGATTCCTCTGCCAAAACTCTTGGTCATGATCCAACTGCATTTCAGCTTCATTGCTGTCATTCCCAATCTGTCTAATTGTAGCTACCCAGAAGCAACATATTACCCCATCCCTACATAGAAATAAGAGTGTTTCTCCTCCAATTTAATTAATCTCATATATGCTTTTGGATTAATTTTCATGTTACATCTATTATTGTGAGATATCAAGTCTGTGAAACTCAATCTGCTTTAGCAGAACCGTCTGTTAAAACCCCATATCTAGCCAGCTCCCTCGTTATTACTGCTCCAGGGTTGCTTGGGAGATTTGCTGCTGATGCTTTGCATGCCAGGCAGCCTTCCCTGCTCCTTCAGGCTTGAACCATGAAGCACTGGCTCCAGGTTCTTCCCCTTACCTTCCTGCCACTGGGAAAAAAAAAAAAAATGTTAGTTTGGTGCCATGCCACTCTGGGCATGATAAAATAGACAGGTCTTTTGGCAGTGGAGGCTGAGGGGTGCCACTCAAGATAGATGTGGCTGTTAGAAGAGATGAGTTCAACAGCAAGAGAAAGAGGACAAGGCCCCATTCGCAAACACCCAGAAAACAATATTTTAACTGCATTATTTTATTCCCCACCTTTAAAATAAAAGTTCTGGCTTCAGAATTTTGGCTGTCAGCATAAAGCAGCACGTGTATGTTGATGCTCACCATCTGTCTATAGCACAGCATTTTTGCAGTTTGGTGTTCTCAGATGACCTAGAGGTAGCATGCAGATTTAAGGATCATACATGTAGGGATATTTCATAGTCGCTTGGAGACTATGTATTAGTTGATAACAGCAAAGTTTGTAATGTACTTTTTAAAAAATCTAGTTGCAAGAAATCCAGGAGGGGAATATCTCCTCTGTCTAGCCTCCACTTACACTTGTCATGGATGAAATGAGGAGCTTACACATTCTGTACACAGCCTCACACCTTAGATTTTCTTCTCCTTTATACTTGGCAGTGTTGCAGACCTTTTTGAATCTCTTTTTCCTTTCTAAATTTCAGAATCTTTCTCCTCACTTACATTAATTCTTTAGATTCTCCACAGTATTTTTCCTCATTTTTTTTTTTTTCTTTCTTCTAATATGTAGATTTGGCACATTATGGCTAGAAGTTTGCTAATTTGGGTGTGGTAGTTTTTTTTATTTTTGCATAAGAACTTTGTGAATCTTTTCTGTTGCTGGGTGTTGTGGTTAAACTCTGGTAGGCAGCTCAGGCCTACATAACCTGTTGCTCACTCCCTTCCAGTGGGGTAGGGAGGAGAATTGCAAGAGTAAACCAGAAAACTCATTGGTTGAGAAAAATACAGTTTAATGGGTAAGGTAAAAGCTGTGTATGCAAGCAAAGCAAAATAAGGAATTCATTCACTACTTCCCATCGGCAGGCATGTGTTTCACTATCTCCAGGAGGCAGGGCACCATCACACCTAACAGTTACATGGGAAGGCAGATGTTCACACTTAGAACTTCCCCTCTTCCTTCTCCTTTCCTCCACATTTTATTGCTGAGTATGACATCATATGGTATGGAACACCCCTTTGGTCAGTTGGGATCAGCTGTCCCACCTGTGTCCCCTCCCAGCTTCTTGCCCACCCCCAGCCTGCTCATTGTTGGGGCAGGCTGAGAATCAGAAAATCCTTTGACCCCGCGTAAGCACCATTCATTGACAGCTGAAACCCCTGTGCTATCCACACCGCTTTGGCCACAAATCCACAACACAGCCCTCTACAAGCTACTATGAAGAAAATTAACTCTATCCCAGCCCAAGCCAGTATACTCATGCCACCAACTTTGAGGTCTTATGGGTACGTCTGAAACAGCTCTGGCTACTGCTGCGAAGGCAACATGTCTCACCTATGCACATCCCAGAAGGTGATGGATTGAGAAGCAACAGTTCCTCTGTCCTGTGAACAGTTACTGCACTGGCAACCCTGGAGGAACCCCTCTGTATCCAGTTCTGACTTGAAGGCAGGTGTAGGTTTTGAGGGATGTAGAATTAGGATAGTAATGGCGTTTGCTATGGTAAGAGCTGAAAGTAAAAACCAAGGTTCCTACCTATTTGATTTGGACTTCGACATTTTTACATTACTCCTGTTGTGAATGAATGCAGTAAGGATTAGTTTCTGGGCAGAGGAATACTTTAGAACTCAACCTCTTCTTCTGAGAAGGGAGATCCTCCTATTTAATTTGATTTTATCTGATTCAATTTGATCTGATTTAATTTCATTCCACTATGTAAAATATCTGAGCATCTGGAAACATGCACTCCATTTATCAACTAAAACTGGGCTTGCTCGGTGTGACAGGATTACATTGAGTAATACAATTTATATGACCACAATAGAAATATTGATTTCAGATTGCAGAAACCTGAGGCAAAACTAGAAGCAGAGAAAAATAGTGCTTGAAAAACAATGATCTGGTTGTAAATCCTTAGGACAATATCATTGGACAACTGAATTGTCGACCTGGAAAATAAGTTAAAATTAAGAAACATTAGGCTATAAGAATATTGGAGGCACAGCAACAAAAGAAAAAATACTTTATGATGCATCATAAAAATGAGGAGACTGAGTCATTTTGAACTCTCTAGATGGTGCAGCAGTGTATTGTAATTGTGAGAAACCTAATCAGGTAATGGCTTGCCAGTGCTTCCAAAATGTGTCTGTTGGAATGAGGCATCATGTTTCTAAACTGACACATAAATTTGAGTCTAATTTTCAGGGTTCAATACTTTTATTGAGATTACAGTTTTTCTCTGTCAATGTCAGAAATGTATGAAAGCATTTATGATAATTAAAAGAGGAATGAAAAATATATGACCCTAGAAGGGGCATTGCTCTATCCTGCCAACCTGGGAGTCTATGATGGCAGACTAATGGATTATGAATTCTTCTGTGACACATACAAATGTTATTGCATTTCTGGAAAAGGCACAGTGTAGGAAACCAAATGGAAGGGCCCTGCTATATACTGCACAGCAAACTGTCCCAAAATTGGCTCAGCTTTATTACATTGATATCGCTCCAATTTTACTGTAACCCCAGCAAAGGACATCATGTTCTGGCCCACTGGGATCCTGCCCAATCCAGTAGTTGTGTGCACCTTGCTAGCGTTCTCCTGACTTTGGCAACATTTACGGTGCACTGTTCTATGCAATACTTTGAGCTGTCTTCTAGTGTTAGTTCCTTCTGGTTTTTTTTTCCTTAACTATTACCTTTGTCTGCCATCTTTCATTATCATGTGAGATTAGTCTCCAAACATCACAGCCAGCCACCTCTGGATCATAACCATTATCATTCTATCTGGGGATAGAAAAAAACGGCTGGATTTTTCAAAGGGTGCAGTGCTGGTTGCTTTGATTTAAAAATTTACATCTGTTAATACTGGAAACATCCCTTTCAATGGATTCATAGCAACACAATATTTTTTAAGTTCAAAAATAATTATTTATGTGAGAAATACTGTCCGTGTGACAAATCATCTATGTTTCTCTTTATTTGATGTGATACTAGGCTTAGATAAAGGAATTTTTGATAGAGTTGCTGTGATGTTGTGGAACAGTCAAAAAAGTTTAAAATTTTAGCAGTTAGTTATGGTCTGTGTTTTCTTACACCCTAAAAATGCAAGTTTATATCAGCGAATAAACTGAGTCCCCATGGTTTAATCACATTAAATAGACTGTGGAAAAACATGGAGAAACTAATACTGGTTCCTACATGTTTCTGGTATACATGATTCTTTAGAAGAATAAGGTACTGTATTCTTTAGAAAAATAAGGACATAATGTCATTTGTGAAAGAAAAAAAAAGTGTTGTTGGTGAAGTTGTATACAGCTGCAGTAATTGTAGCAGTCACTGATGCAAGTGTGCAATAAAAACCAACCACTGAAATGGCAGAGCTTGCTTTTCATATCTAGGGTTATATTGTATGAAAGCTGTATAGGAAAGAATGGAAGCCAAACTGAGGCAGAGTACCTACATGAAAAGCAAGCTCCCTGTATTAAAATTGTTATTGGATATAGTCTTCTGCACAAATCAGGCCCATTTGGTAGGGTCCCAATGCTTATCTTGTTAGATGGCTTTGCTCTGAAATTCCTGCGATGAGGATTAGTGATTTTCTTCACAGAGACAATTAACAAATACCAGACTGTACGCCCTACTGCTGATACTGCGGTCTGGGGAGATGTTGCTGAGGCAGTCCGCAGCAAGGCTGAACAGCTGGAGTTTGACTCTAACTGTTCTTTAGAAGGATGTTACTTTTCCAATTCTAGGCAATACTGGAGTTACCGTGTGTACAAGCAGAGTGAAATCAGTGCTTGGTACAAATTAGATGTGGGAAATAATGATATGGATGAGTGATGTGAAAAAGAAAAGCCTAAGAAAGCTAAACATGAACTGGTGTAGTGAAATAGTTTCTACACCTTGATTTTATATTCTATTCAATTTCATTTTCCTCCCTGACAATCAAGTGCTGCTTTGAAACTTGACTTAGTCAAGCAAAATAACCCCCCTTTTTATTATTTTTTTTTTTTCTCTTCTTTTTAATAACAGAAGGGTAATATGATTCTCCTGCAGGGATGCAGAGAGGTAACAAAGCATGGCAATACCATGCTTAGCAAGCTCTTGCCTAGGTCCTTGGTCTATTCTGGTGGCCTGTTTGTAGGGAATATGCATCCAGCCTTTCTGCTAATGAGTGGTCTCTGGCAGCGCCACAAAATAAAAGCAGTTGAAAGAGAGTTGGGAGAGGGGAAAGTGGAAGAAGGAGGAAGTTCTGGTGAAGTGGCAGAAAAGGAGAAAAAGATAGCTGAAAGATCATTCACCCTGGGGTTTTTCCCTCCCCTTTTCTTCCTCAGAGAGACAAAAGGCAAGCACTGAGTCAGCAATATGAAACCTCCCCTTTTCCTATGTTGAGTCTCAAAGAAGTCTGCAACAGTGAAGTCTAGAGATACAGGACTCCAGTGCAGATAGCACTGAATATTATGGATTATGTGATACTTGGACATGAATGCTGTCTCATTTCATGACTTCTCAGTCCCACTTCTGCAGTTTTGATGACAACCCAAAAATAAAAGCAAATATTTGCAGTTCCTGGTCTCTTTCCTGGAACTCCTGGGAGTGATGCCTCCAGTTACTCTTCATCTAGTATTGTCTATCCCTTTGATAAATTGCCCTGTTTCCATCGCAAACATTTTTCTTCAGCAAAAATGTGTTTATTAATTATAATATGCTTAGATGCTAGCTAAGAGATCACCAATTTCTCATGCTACCTCATCACAGCATCAAGATGATTTTGATAGGAAAGTGCAGGAGACCACTAAAAAAAAGTACTAGAAGTTAGAGAGGGGTCTTGTGTAAAGCTCAGAGAATAATGTTCTGCCATTAACAGATCTCATTTAGGAGTTGGACTCCCTCATGTGCTGAGCTGGTGGCTGACAAAAGTTCTCAAATAATAAATTCTCCAGTAATCTTAATCTAGCTTTATGACACAAAGGAAAGACCAGCTTTGCTTTCCTTAAACGGTGCTCTGAAAGCCTCCAGAGGAACTCCTGTCTAAGGAAGCAGCTGGCTGTCCACGGGGGCTCAGCTTCTGATGTGAAAACCTCCCTCTTTCCTTAGCTTGTGGTCTTTGAAGCCCTCCTCCTCTATGACTTGCTTCTCCAGTAGCCCTTCTGCAAGCATAATGTAAAAGATCTGAATTCTTCTTGCCCTCCCGCCTCTTTCATGCTCACTACCAGAGTTGTTTCCATGGCCAAGGCATTCTCCCCTCTCATCAGTAATCTGTCTCCTTCCAGCCGTTAGCGACCTGAGCAGAAGGGCAGTAACTCCTACTGTTAAGCAGACCCAGAGCCATGTCCTCGGTCACGAGCGAGCTCTCAGCCCATCACTGACAGGGGCTAATGTGCTGTTGAGGTGGTGCTGGGATGGCAGGGTGGGATCAGAGGTGTTACAAGGCTACAGACAGGCTGCGCAGCTAGAGGCAGACTGATTCAGACCACTGCCCACCTGCTTCTCACCTAGGCTCAAACGGAGCTCAGACTTCTGAAAGAAACAACATGGGGGAAATGATCAGACGAGTTGTAGGTACTGATATCGCAAAACTGCTGGCAAAAGCAAGCAAAAGTAACATGAGAGAAAAGAAAGGAAGAATCTAACTGGTTACAAACTGGAGATATCCGCACATAACCAAAGCTAGCCTTCCCCTACCTGGCCTGGGTATGGACAGGCACCCATCAGTGGCCATAGGGGGCTCAAACTGGGCACCACAAACTGACCAAGAAGGGAGGCACACAGGGCCCGTAGACCAGGGGTAATGAGTTTAGAGCTAATTTTAGTATGTCCATGCTACTGTGTTTGTTGTATGGGTCTCTGTTAAATAAAAGTACTGCAGTATGAATCTAGTAAATGCTACGCTGAATGCAGAAGGGCTCGTGGCTGCAAAACACACCTCTGGCACTGAAGCCTATTTCTAATATGGTAGACACCCTAAAAATAGGGGGTTTTAATCAGGGTGTAAAAGATCTACTTTTCCCACACTTGCAGAAGTTTTCCAAGTAATGGGGAACGATCAATAGTTAAAAGAAACATTTAATCTATGCCGAAATTGGAACTCTAAATACACTGAGCATATTGTTTTGTTACATTGCTTAAATACTGAAGACAAAGTGTAGTATATAATTTAATTACCTCCATAGCTAAAGAAATGTTCTCATTTAAATAACTGTTTTGTGGTTTACTTCTCTGGTTTTGAAAGAAGAAAAAACTTAAGGAAATAAAACAAATTCAGGATATTTTTTTTTAATTACTTTCATGAGGAACCTTACTAGCCAGGCTGAGATTTGGTATCTGTGTGTACCTATTTTGCTCTTCAGTAGCAAATATTCAATTTATTAATCATTTGTTTATGAATGTTTGTGAATTTTCATCTTTATCTTTACAGACAGATTAAGGCTGACACAGATACTTGCAGTTCCAGCAAGTTTTAGCTTTGAGGTGTCAAAAGACTCCCTAATTCTGGATTTAGGCTATTAAAGATAGGCACTCTTAAAAAAACCTGAGACCTCTGCAGTTAGCTAAAATAGTGTTCATGGCTACTATGGCAATTTAGCTAAAGAAAGTATTAAGTACCTGCTGTTATTCAGAACCCCTGTTCTCTAGGGCTCCTAAGATCTAAATTATTAGTGAAGAAATGTAACTGCAATGCATCATCCTGGAAATAAGGTTATTTATTTCTTGTATGGGATAGGAAGAAGTGTTTTGCAGCTGCCATATATATGTGTATATTACTGCAGCTGAGCCCTGATACAATGTCAAGTTGAAACACAGCACGTACCATCCCTTCCTGTGCTTTACTTTGGAAGATGTCTCTGGTGTGTGGGCTGAAAGACAGTCAGCATCCCTTAACGCATTCCCTGGTGGTCCACCTCTGGAATGGACAGCTTCTGGAGGAAACTATCTTGGCAAGAACCTGAGTGCTGTATGCAGACAGACCTGTTGCGATATACGTGTGTAGGGAGAACAAGGGTAGGAGATTGATCTGAGCATATCCAGTCCCATTTACTCCTAATCCTCCACCGGTTACTTGTTCTTACTATAATTTATAACATATACCTCTGTCATGCACTGATCTCAGACATGTGCTTTGACTGGAAAAAACAAAACAGGAGACTCAAAATGTTGTCACTAATGCTAAGTGGATTTTGTGGCTATGGTGATATGAATGAAAAATCAGTACATTGTATTTTACCCAGATTTCCTGCAGCAAACAGAATCCCATTACACTCACTTCAGTGAACATAGATTTTTAGATTCTTGATCAGGCAGGTCTTTCATTTAGGGTTTTCTCCCCGTAAGCAATGTGATGTAACTCATCTGTGTTAAGCAAAATTTTCTTCGCTTAGCCCAAGCCTTTGTGTTTATTATATGCCTCTTTAACCACCTTATATCACTCTCTTTGCAGTTAAATCTGTGTCTCTTTATAAATGATTCAAGAAAAACAAGCCTAAGCCTATTTCTGCGGGGTCTTTATCTGTGGTGACTGATGACCTCATGAGTTACTGTATCTAATACTTACATTTGGTGTTATTTTGCAACAGAACTTCCGAAAATGGTAAGACCTCACCAAAGAAACGAGAGAGGTGCAATTTTTTCTCACAAATTCTACCAGTGGAGGTCTTTGCCAGCCCTCACCCCCCTGTTTTCCTTCTCTGCCGTCTCTATTTAGCTGCAACTCGCATCAAGTTGAATATTGAAAAGGTGCAATGCTTGAAAGGACTTGGGGAGATGCCTGAAACCACAGAAATAGAATAGAAATAGATGTGAGAACCACCCACTCCTGCAAATGCAGAGAGCATCACGCTTCTCTGCCACAGCAAGGGAGTAGATGTACCCACGTCTTATCAGAAGGTGTCAGCGTTGCCCGTGCCCTTCCCTGCGTGGCAAGGCTGAAAAAGCGAAGGCCACGGGTCATTCCTGAAGATTACTTTTGCCCTGCTAAAACGCCTCTCAACACCTGCACATATGGCTGCAGCATTGCAGAAAATATTTCTGGACACCCGTTGGTCTCTGGGAGATGTGTAACATCACTGTTTGCCAAATGGTAGAACAAGGGGGAGTGTTGGCGGTGGGGGTGAGAAGGCTGGATTGAACAGCGCTGAATAAACTTTTTATACCACTGACTTTTAAGCTGCCAGAGCATAAAAATATTTTATGTCTAGTTCAGATACGTTTTATTTGTCAAATGCTAACTGTGCACATATGCATTATTTTTTTTTAATTTCTAGGTGTTGAGAATCAGTTATGGCCACCCAAAAACAAATTGTGAAAGTGTGCTAAAATGCGTTTGGATCCAAAATTTCTGCTCCTTATGTTCTCATCTAAATCCTTCTGACATTGTTACTTCCATCTCAGGGAAAGGGAAGAGATAAAAAAGATTGTTCCAAAGCCTACAAAGCATGTGAAATGCAGAGTGACCAAACCAAGCTACCCCCTCATCTGCAAAGGGGCTGCTGGGGAGGTGGGGTGCTCTATCTCCTTCGGGTGAGATGTAAAGGTCGGGGAAATCAATAACACTTCACTGAAGGCCCCCAGCAGTAAAGCAGTTCTGCTATTAGTTGTTTACACACCTTTGTTCTTGTCAGGAACGTTATATTTATGTCTATG
>JAVJGJ010000057.1:59344547-59360525 GCA_035590215.1 Microhierax caerulescens | reverse complement strand
TGAGGAGCCTCCCCCTGCGGGGGAAGGAGCAGCAGAGACAGCGTGTGATGGACCGACCGCAGCCCCCACTGCCCGTCCCCTGCACCGCTGTGGGGAGGGGGGAGAGAGATCGGGGGTGAAGGTGAGCCTGGGAAGGAGGGAGGGGTGGGGGGGAAGTGTTTTAAGATGTAGTTTTTATTTGGTAATAAATTAAATTCCCCAAGTTGTCTGTTTTGCCTGTGATGGTAATGGGTGAGCGATCTCTCTCTGTCCTCCCCCAGACCCACAAGCTTTTCATTACAGTCCCCTGTCTGGTTGAGGAGGGGAGTGATAGAGGAGCGGTGGTGGGTACCTGTCATCCAGCCAGGGTCAAACCGCCACAACTTTTAAGTATTATATACCCTGCTTACAAAGTCTGTTTGTGCATTGCTCAAGGTGCCCAAACAAAGAGCTCCAAGGAAGGAGGGTTGTAAAAGAGACATTTCAGTGTCAGAAGCCTGCATGCCACATATTTCATCTTTCTCCTGGCATCATCAGCAGTCAGCTCAGCTTTCCAGGGGGCTGCTGTGGGCAAAACAGGCCGTAGGACAAATATTGCTATCATCAGCTGTCTGCTGCCTTTGACAGCATCTGGCTCTGACTATATCTTGTATGAACCTTGCCTTCAAGCTAGCTAGTCAGCATGCTGCTGGCAAAGAGGAGGCAAACTACCACCGGCTAGCAGGGTTCCTCTGTATCTGCCACCAGAGCTGTCCACTAGACAATAACAGCATAAATTACATTACAGCAAGTGTTGCTCAGGTGTACATTAATATTATACCCCCTTCTCCAGGCCCAGAGCTTTATTTTGATTGATTAGGTTAAATTGATAACATTTGGTGTTGAAAAAGCACATGGATCCCTGAGCAAGCAAACAAGAGCAATAAAGGCATGTACTGTTGAAGTAACTGGCTGAGGTACAGCTGACCTCAGGACAAATGAGCTGCAAACTGAAGGAACCAACAGCTCCTCCCATCTCTACCTAGGTACCAAAGCTGCTGTTCTAGTCTCACCATGTTCTATTGTCTCAGACACCTCAGGTACACATTTAGCATAACAATTTTGGGGCAATAGCCTTAAAAGACTTCTGTTATTTATTTGAATAGGGTTGTCATCTTACTGTGGTCTTAATCATCACATGTAACTCTTTAGAGTCTATTTTTTACTGAACATCTGTGTGAAGAGCTGCTTCCCACACCACCTGCATGTTAACTGGCTAGGGTCCCACCATACTGGGGATGCTGTACTTACATAATTACCACCCTCAGCAGATGGTCGTTCAGACAGTGATGTTAGTTCATTACTTATGACTTATAATAGAAATTCACAAATTATTGAAAATCAAGGTATTTTTTTCCTATGCTAAATTACTAATAACTTTCGCTTTCCATTTTGATAGACTTTGCTATTTTCCTGTCAAAATGGTGAAACAGATCTATATAAAAGGGAAATTGCTTACTACTCCTTAAGGAGCATATAGATAATTGACTGACAGTAGACTAATTTTCAGACATTCCTCTTATTTTAACTCTACTGGACTACAACACCAGAGGACAAGTAGGACAACACCATTGTCTAGAAATTCAGGAGCCTGCTGTGTCTGGAATTGACTACGTCTCTGTGAATTTAATCAATTTAACTCAGAACAGGTACCACTAGAAAGGATGAATACAGAAATGCATTTGTGCAAGAAAACATTTCCTCCCCACTCACAGCCTTGAGCTTTATATCAAAAGATACCTCAACAAAGATATTGAAAGTGCAAAACCAAAACAATACCATAAAACCCCAAACTGGACAAGCAGTGAAAAGTAAAGATCTGAAGAAAGCTAGAATGCTGCTGATTGTTCTTTTTTTCTTTGGATAACCTGAATATTGTTGATTACTGTAACGGGGAAATACTTGGAAGAAAAAAATCAAGTCATGACTTCCTCCCTTGAGTTCCCACACTCTCACTGCTGAGCAGATCTATAATTGCACTTTATTGAACATGTGGTCAGGCTAATCAGGAATAAAAGAGTCCTGAGTGAGACTTTGACCTTTGCAAACTAGTCCACAAATTGTTTTAGTGAAGCTTTTTTAATATATTGGGGAAGTAGAAAGGCAAATGAGAACTATTTGAAGATAATTTGGATTTAATATGCATTAACTACCAGCACAAATACTTAAGGGAGGAAATGTTCTCTTTCTGAAACAGTATTTCTAGTTAATCAATAATGAGAAGCCAAAAGAAAAGGTAAGAGAGGAGATGGAGAAGAAAGGAAAATGGAAAAGAAAGAGAACTTCTGTTCTGATATTGTCTCTGATACTCTGAGCTTCCTAGTGTTCCAAGGTGGTTGACTGATGCTGTCAGTCATGGTGATACTCAAGGATTCAGGGAGACCCATTGCAGCCAAGTGTTCTGCATATCACACAAACCAGAGAGAGATGACATCAGAATTTAAAGAGTAGTGTAGTTATACAAAAAAGAACTAGCAGAAATGACACAAAATAGAGAACAAGTGGAGAAAGGATTCTGGGAAGGAAGCAAAACCCAGTCAGTTCTACAGAATTAATTTTCATGACCCCTGCCACTCAAGTTCTTCCCTCGGTAGTTTCAAAAGCTGAAATGTTAAGCTGTAAAAGATGAAACATTTTAGCCATTTATAATTATTTTTTTTAAAAATTGTTAAAAGGGGACAGAAAGATTCACTAAGATTTTTTAATGACATTTCTGCCTTTTTGAATCAGAACTAGTTTCAGTTGGTTTCTTTTTCTTTCCTTGCTACAAATATTGAGAAATTCTAAATATGAGTGAGAACTTCAATTAAACAAAGTAACAGATTTATTTAGAAGGCAAAGTAAAAGCAAAATCACTGCTTCCCTCTACACAAGGAGGCTAATGCCCTTCTACGTTCTCTCCTACGGAAAGGTATGGTACCCTGCTCATGGTGCCTGTTGTAAAGGTAGGAGACTGGCAAACGTGAAGCTTACATACCATTTTTCAGTTCACTGATTTTGTCAAATCCAGTGCTGTGAAAATCCCAGGTGGTGCTATAAAAAGAGTCACAGATACAGAAGAACATCTCTGCATGTACGATCTATGCAATGACCATCTACTCCACAGTGATTGTAGGCACTGTCTCAGCACTCTTGTTCTGGAAAACAATTTTTATTACCTAACAGAGTGAGAATTAAGGAATTCCAGTAGGCTGTTTAGAAAGCTGTAGGTCTCAGACTTTATAATTTATGGGTATATTCTGCCCTGCAGTTGCATAACCTATGTAATTACATTGATTACACCTTGATATATAATCTTTTTAATTTCCCTTGTACCCACACATCAAAGCATTTTTTTCTACTACATTATCTTTCCAAAGAACATCCTCTTTCTCCATGGGTTCATGGACAAACATTCTTGTCAGAGATAGGTTCATTAGATTTTTAATTATTTTCTAATTGTGTGATATTTCCTCTCATTTTTTTCCCTAACTGATGAATTTCACATTTCCTCTTGACCTGATATTAAATCAACTATAATTATTTATATAATGTTACATTGTATTCAAGTATCTACCAAGGTAATCTACTTTATAACAGAATGTATGAGTGTGTGCATGTGTGTGTGTGTGTGTGTGCATGCGACACTCAAAGGGCTAATCTTGGTTTGTAAGAGTGCATTACAAGATAACTATTTCAAATACTACTGAAAAAGTGTATTTTTGTTCTGGGCAACATTTTACAATTGTAACATCGGCTGCATGTCTTCACATGCACACTCACTTGCACTCAGCATGTCTGCAGGGGAGGATAATCACTTTGCATGCACAATCACAACAGTTCCATCTGCCAGGGAGCGTGTACGTGCACACATTTGAATAATGAACTTTGACTCTTAAAGGTAGTAAAATACACCATATGAATCCAAGCCTATGATGCAGTCAGATGCAGTGCCTTTCAAAAATAAGGGCTGGCATTTGAACATGTTCTTCTGCATTTACCATGTCACTGGAGGGGTTTTGTGTCTGTAAAAGACTGTACATTTCAAGTATATCTTTTTTAATCTTACAGATAAACATTCCTATACCTGCCTTGTAGTTTCTTATATTTTCTATTGTTTTGTTCCCATGAATAGAAAAAATACATGCTTCTTTTCCATGAATCATACTTAGATTCTGTGGCCTGTGTCATTTCAAGCTGGAACTACACAACCTGAAATTTGTTGTCTGAGCAGGACCCCAATTCCTGCTGCTGTTTCTGAGACATACTGCTGTTAGAATTCAGTAATTTGCCAGAGACCAGAATATCCTTGTCAGGGATAAAACTTGAAAAGTTGTCTGATTTTGCAGAGTCTTTAAGGATTTGAATTAATCGTTTTGAAAGTCAACATTGTGTCAATCCCAGATGAATATTGCTCGTGGAGACAAAAAAAAAAAAAAAAAATCCCCATGAATTGTGTGCTACTCTGGAAAGCTGTCAACTCCCATTTAACATCAACCAGGACTCGGGTGACCTTTGATTAGCCTGGTGTTACCCTTCAGCTAAATGAGTTAGTAGCTATTAAAGCTGAGACGTACATCCTACCTTGCATTATAAAAGAGTATCTAGTATTTATTCAGCTATGGAGAGCTTCTAAAACTGGTGTGAAAAGACATTCAACATGTAATGGTCATCCCACTTATGAAAAGATCCTTGTTTTATCTGATTGCTTCTGGCAGTGGTAAAAACAAAGCACTTATTTAATTATAACATTTTAAATAGATTCCATTGACTCAACTGCATCCGCAAATTGCTTTTCATTCAATAATTCAGGCAATGCTTAAGACGCTATTAATAGTGAGTTTAGAAGTGTATAGGAGGACACACTGAGGGCAGAAATGTAATTTTGGGTGTATACTGTTTTTTCAGTTTTCTGTATGCATTCCTGCCTTGTGTCCTCCATAACTAATTCTTCCTTTCAACCTGCAAAGGCCCTGCATTGAGAAGTAATGTGCAAAGCACTAAATGGAGGGTAGAAAAGAAATGCATAGACCAAGTAATGAAGGAAGGTCAATATTCTGGTATTCCTTTCTTAGGATAAATCACTGAAACTGCCTTTCTCCTGGGAAGAATAATGGATAGCAACAAATGTATGTAAAAACAGAGGTAGTGCTGGAGTTAAACTATGGGCATTAGAGCATCTATGGTCTAGGGTTGCATGAAGGGTCTGTGTAGTTCAGCAACTTGTCTCTGATGGTTGCTGACAACAGATGCCTGGGGAGCAGTTTGAAGCAGCACAAGCATACAGGGAGGAATATTTTCCCTGAACAGTAGAAAGTCCCGCTGTGGTGACATAAGTTGAGGTGGACTGAAAAAACACTGTGTCTGCATGGCTGGGTTCAGACAAAATGTCCTTTATTGTTTATACAAATTATTAATATATCTTGGGCAGTACATGTGTCAGACCCTGATAGGTTTTTGTGTTCTTCTTGCTTGCTATCCCATATGCTGCCGTTCTAAGTCCCAGTTCTTCACACCCTGTTTACATACCTGACAATTTGTGGCTGTCTTAAAGGTACACGACTAAGTCTTTGAAGTCAACTAACTTGTCTGCAGACCTGCTGCAGTCCCCAACATCCCGCTTTCAGCAGTCTATGGCTCTGGGACATCTTCAGAGCATGGTACCAGTGATGTCTCAGAAAAGGAGATACTCCCAAGGCACACAGGTGCAATTCAGGCACCTCTTCAGCACAACCTTTTCTTTTGCCACACGCCACTCACTTAGCTTTTCTTCCTCAGATCAGGGTGACATGCCCTCCAGTCTTCCTCCCTCCTTTTGCCAGGCTCCTGGATCTCCTTCAGCTCTGAACAGAGCTGGCATGTCTCACTTACCCACTGTATGCTGGGAATCCATTCTGTACTACAGTCCCTTGGCAGTTCCTGTAGAGAAATCAGGTATGTGAAAGCTGACCACTTACCACAGCTGTCACAGTATAAAAAAGTATAGATTTACAATACTTGTACTTAGCTACTGACAAGGTCTGGAGGCAACTGAACTCAATAAACCATGCTTCCCTAATGATCCCTAACTACTTTACTAGGAAAGGTCAAAATCTTGAGCAGCTATATACCCTGCTTGCACTGGATCTCTGCAGAGACCTGAAAATGGGGTTGAAGTCCTGTTTATTTTTCCTTCTAGAAGTTGCTCCATTCAGGAGACCCAGAACACACTTTTCAGGTCTGACATCATGCAGTACCTGGCCTAAACCCATAAGTCCAGCTTTAAGGCCACTGGCTGTGAATGTAGTAAACTCAGGCAAAGCTCTGAAAATATTCTGACCTGCATCACCTGCCTCCCTGACAAATGTTTTGGACAGAACTTCTCTGATTCCTGCCAGCTAAAGCTGTCCTGTTTTTTAGGGGTTCATAAAATATTTATTGTACCAGACAGAAATCACAACCACAGTGTTTTACAGTTAGGATGCCCATTGGAGAGAAAGTAAGCATAGTTTATAGGTCACTGCTGTCACAATTACAGAGAATCTCCACTCAGTCCTTTGCTGCCATTCAGTATTATTACAAAGGGGTTTGACTGCTCTGCTAAGCATTTTTCTTTTCCTTGACAGCAGTTAATTTTCACTTGGCAGCTTCATCTGGGCATCTACATGTCACTATCCAGGACACAGGTTTCTGGTATGTTATAACCCTTCTGGTTCAGCTGAAGCTGGGCTGAAGCTAATGATGTCTACCTACACTCTCCATACTCGTCTTTTCCTCAAATACCAGAAGGACTTTATACTTCCAACCATAGTAGTGTTTGGTTGATCTTCTGTTCTCTCAGATAAATATTAGCTTTAAGGTTAGCGGTAAAAAATTTTGGCTTGCTTCTGCTGCTGTAAATTTCCTGTTTCTGTGCAGATGTTGCACCATTTGCAAGGCAGGTACTCCTCCTGTCTCATGTTGTTTTCTTCGTAAGATAATACTAGGAAAACATTCTGATGTGTCTTTTGAGGTGGAGAACTGAAAGTTCTCTTTTTTAGAATCCTACCCATGACTTACCCTTTGCCATATTGTCTGTCTTTGTAGTGTCCAAAGTAATTGATCAGTGATGCATTTCTGTAATCAGGGTCTGAATGGAAGGGACGTGCTGTACCAGTGTTGCTTGTGTTACTGTTTCTAAAAGGCAATACTTACCAGCTCTGCCTCATACCACATCCCACAGAGAAACGCTTTGTTTTCTGCTTCCTCAGTCCTACAGCAGGTTTCGTGGAGGTCAGTTTCTTAAACATATTATACAAAATCTTTCTGAAGTTAGCAGGGTATAACTCTGCATAGAGCTGGTTTTAGCTGGTAATAACAGTCTGAAAGGGAAAAGAGACAACAATTATTATTAGCCAAGAAAACTCTCTGACGTGAATGAAAGAAGTGGAGAATACTCCCAAAGGTTCTTCTTTGTAACACCTGGATTGCACAGGGCACAATCTAGCCTGTTCTGTAAGTTTTGCATTGTTATCCTCTTCCATCCTTCACAGTCATGTTTCAAATGCCCTTCACTTCTCCAGAGCATAGTGTTACTGTTGGGTTCTCTGATAGTTTTGTATTTTTAATGAATAGAAGTCTTGTATTCTTCAGACTGTGCTGGAAAACTGTTGGTTTCATTAAGACAGTGATGTCAGGTTGTTGCCTCTTGTTTGCTTTTTTCAACTTCTTAATTCCACCTGAACTTCAAACAACAAAGTTTGTCCAATAAAAATATCAAACTATTTGGAGTTTATATGTCACCATGTGATGTTGAAGTGGAACCTCGTGAAGATTTATGTGAACTGTTCTGTGTCATGGTTTGTGGCATCTCTGCTGTCAGTTTTCTAATTTTTTTTTTCTGAAATTTCCCTGTGGAGCTTTAGCAACTTTGGGAAACGATGCGTAGACATCTACAATCTAGATACCTTCAGCTGAGCTAGTCGTTTTAGACTCTTATTTTAGTTAATGAAGAGAAACAGGAACTTTTAAGCCATCACTAATCTTACCTTAGAGGACTTGTAGAAAATGGGGTGAGCTGCACTTCAGAAGTGCTTATTTCTCTGTATTGCCTAGAGAGGAAACTAGGTGAGATGAGGTTAGATTAACCCCAGTGTTCACTACTTTTCCCTGTGCCTACCTCAAAAGCAGCAACTCCCACCAAACCTTCAGGAAACCTAATATTTTTTATTATTACTATTTTTTTTCAGGGCTTTTTTGCTATTTCATGCTTCTTTCCTTCTCCTCCTTCCAATATTTTACTGGAATTAGGATTCAAGAAAATTTCCTCCCTGGGGTTTTCTATATTTCCTTGAGGCATGATATTTCTGCTGCAGTTCTGCAGGTTTTGCTCCCTTTCTGCTGAAATCCAGTTGCAATTGCTGTGACTTCAAACACATTGCCTCCAAGTTCTGCTATTTTTTTCTTCAGTTCCAATCTCTAGTTCATATTTCTATGCCTTTCTCACTGCCTAATCTGTCCCTCAGTTCAAAATAAAATTTCCTAGAGTACAGTTCTGGATTTAGATTTGCACTGTTCATTTTCTTTTCCTGCTTCTCTTTAATCCCTAGATTTATATGCATTTTGGCAAGGAAGGGCTGTAACAGCTTCTGTCTCTTACTTCCCTATGTGATCTTGAATCTTAGACAGAGTATCTGAATTTCATGTTCATGCAAATATGGTTTATCTAATTTTTTTTACTGTGGCATCTGAAGAATTCTGTGTTTTCCTGTGTTGGAATAAGAACAAGAAAAAAAGGATGACTTGGCCAACAATACTCTTTTCATGTTGTTATATGTTCCTTTGACATGGCACTGGTGTGACACACACCCCTGTGACACCTGTCACAATAAGTGGTTGTTAATCAACTGATTTCCTTCTGAATGTGAAGTGTGTTTGTCCTGCTCCCCTCATTGAGGCAACGACTGACTGACAAACCATTTCGAGACTAGGAGCATGATGTCTTGATTCCTAGCTGAATATTACGTTCTCTGTAAAGGATCATCTCATAAGCACCACCTCCTCTAAGTGTTTATCTTTACTGCTGCCTGAGGAGCTGAGTTGTTTTTTGTTGGGTTTTTTGGTTTTTTTTGTAAAAACTGCAACATCTGCAACAACTCCCACTGCTCCCACTGATGGCAAGGGTTTCAGATTTACAGTTTTGTCTCTTGTGTTGTGATCTATGACCTCCTTGCCAGGGTTGAGTTGCTTTTTCAAAGGCATTAAGTTCAGAGTTGGTAGTCATGAAGTAGATGAATAGGACAGGGTTTGGAGGAGTGTGAGGGTCTTACCCCACATCTGCAGGAGGGAGGGCATGAGACAGGTATTTCTTGTGCCAGGACATGTAAGGAGGCAATGAAGGAGCTACCTGCCAGGCTGATAATGGGAAAAGAGGGAATTCCAGCTAGAAAAAAAGGATACAGTGGTGGGAAACCGATCAGCTTGGCAGAGTAGTAATTACGATACCAGCAACTGGTTTAATCACAGACAGTGGTTTGATCACACATAAAGTCCTGATCTTTATTTTAGAAAATATTGTTTCCACAAGTCAGAAACTGATTTTATTTTTTTTTTCTTGGTGCTGAAATCAAACTCCATATCATTGGCTCCCAGAGATCAACTTTCACCAGCAGTTTTTGGGCTGTATGAAGTATCATAAAATTCTCTATTAGTCATGTTAGTTGAACAATCAACCTCTACCAGTTCTGGAATGAGCTATAGCATGTCTACACTTTACAGCAGAGCTCTCAAGCATGTAGGAAACAAAAGTTCAAGTTATTCCAGACAGATGAGAAATCCATCTTGCATAGGCAAAGCCCTGTATGACAAAGAGAATTATTGAGTTATCAGGCTCGGTCCCTCTTCTGACAATATTTTGAGAGAAAGAGTTTGAACAGGTGACTATCTTTAGGAAAGGGTTCATAATTTAAACCTAAGCAGTGATAAAAATAGTCAAGAATTACAAAACTTAGTCTTTGATTCTGCAGTCAGGTTCTGCCAGCAATACTGCAAGCGACTTTTCCTAGGTGCTGCATGGACTTAAGCTGCTGGGTCATGTGTAGGAGTTATGCTGATATGGGCAGGAATGCAGTGGTCCCAGGAGAGGCACATGTAAGTCAGCTGGGATTTCCCAGGAGATCCCTTTTCGCAAGACATTCCTTCTTCACCTCCTAAGAGGAGGAGCCTTCACTCATGTAAGAACCTGGATTGTAAATGTCTGTTGTATCCCTTTTGGCACAGTCTTTGCATGTGTGTAAATGGACCCTCTTTAAAGTAGGTGGTCTCTTCAAATGGCAAGTGAGAATTTATTCTTTTAGAGTAAAACTCTCAGGAATTTCAGATATTATTAAATAACAAAAAAAAAAAAAAAAAAAAAGACTGCGTCTGCTAGGTGTATGACACTGGATAATAATTCATGGAATTTAAGGTGAAAATATAAGGGTTTTCAGGAAAATAAAAGAAATCTAGGGAAGAATGTGTGTGTTTCAAGTGAAGAAAATGACACCAGTATTTCTTTTCATGTATCTGATAATGGCCACTCCTGAAAGTAATCTCTGTTCCCTGTGCTCACTTGCAGTTAGAATTGCTGATGCTTATGACAATGCCAGCTTTTGTGAAAAATATAAGGAAAAATAGGTGAAAAAAAAGAACATTTGTCATGAAAATTTTTACAAAAATATATCCTTTCAAACAGTTTCCTTTTTAATTTCAAATTGTATGGCCAACTGATATCAACAGCTAAGTCATTCTTTCTGTAAAGCTGCTTCCCTTCTGTCTTGTTTCTTTTTCCATTGAAATAAATCTTACACTGAATTACTTGAAAGGATAGAGTTTAACAGTTTTTTGACAACTTGAGTACTTAAGGCTCCTTCCTGTAACAGCTGAAAGTAATGGAGCATTGCACTTTTCAGGCTGACAGATGAAAAATTCATTACTATATATTAACACAATTAAATATATAAGAAGTAAAATAACTGCCTCTTTGCAATAACACTCTTTCACTGACAAGCAGTACACATGAGCAATATACTTTTCAGAGACAGTCTTCCAAACAGCTCCCTCTTGACTAGCTAAATTTTGGCGTGTTACAAGCTGGAGATTCACAGAAGGGGGTGGCAAAAAGACAAAGACACTTAGAATCCTAAAGTATAAAGAAGAGTTGCATCAGACTGAGTTTCTGTAGGAAAGCTGAAAAGATTAAAGCATGTAAGGCTCCTTCCCACCTGATGCTGACAGAAAACTTGAGGAGTGGAAAACTTCTATTTGTTACCCATGCCCTAAGCTTTTGAAGCATGGAGGGCGTTCATCAAACATTTGTACTTTCTTTGTTATTCCTTCCCTTTCAATTATATTAGGTTTCCATAATGCTTCACAGTGACATTTCTTTAGCCTCAGCTTTCTTACAAGCATTTCATTCTTCCTGAAAAGAAATCATAGATGAAGTGGAAAACTACCAGCAAGGGTTATACCACCAGCTTTGAGCATGGGAATGAGTTCAGTGGAAAAACACAGCATTTGGCTGTAGAAACACCAAACAGGTGGCTATAGGTCAGTTCATGTTCTTGTCGTCCCAAATTACCTTAAAAAGCAGTGCTTAGTTTCTCAACATGTTCCATCTATAATGTCACCAACTGGACTTTGGGCACCAAGTAGTTCAGCTTCAGGTTATTGCCATCAGCTAGAATCAGTGTGCCACCTGGCCAGATTTTAAGCTACTTATAATTTGTTTTTAAACAGTAAGACTACTCTGAAATGAAGCACAAACTCTTCTACCACAAACTGTCACAGGCACTGTTGCCTTCTTTTGTAGATACAAGTGCATCATTGGTATAAAATGAACAAGAACAGTAAATCAAATGTATTATGCAAGTACATTAAGATACACACCCCTGAATATTCCCATTCTTCAGAAGGAATCATAAGGCTATAGGTCTAGAGTGCTCAAGGAAATCATTAATATATTTGGATGGTGCAACTAAAATGCAAGAAATACTAAGATCAAAAGCCATCCTCCTGCTGCTCTCCCTCATCACCTTCCCACAACCCCTTCCCTACTTTGAATTGGGACCAGTCTGGAAGGTAAAATGATAACAAAGATGGTAAGTATTCCTCTGCTCATCATGAAAATGCATGTAGAGTAACCTCTGGCAGCAACGTCATCACTTTTTAACTTGTTTTACTCTGAGTGCAATCGTTAAAGGCCACTTCCATTCAATAAAGTTTAGTACAATGAACTTTCTTCATAACTGTTAACCTCAACTCCTCTCAGATTGTCTCTTGTTTTCTTAAGCGGCGCACCTGAGCATTAAAGCAGCCCTTCAGTGCTATGCAGTAAACCCATATTGGAGTATGTCATCTATTTTGGCTTGCTGCTGTGGCATATCTCAGCATCTTTAAGAACAAACAGGAGCAGCTGACTGCAGATCATTAAACAGCTACCTAGTCATAGGGTGCCTAATTACCAATGAGCACTTAATGGCAACCAGTGGCCAAAGGTAAAGGAGTCTTACTCAGCATCCTGCCCCTTCTTGCTCACCCTTCCACATTGTGGTTTGACCTCTACCCTTTGTCAGTAGTTGAGGGAAAAGGAGGGGATTCAGCCATTTTTTGCCCACTGCTGTTTGTGTTTTCTTGGGTTTTGTGGAAGGCAATCTGTTCCTGAGCTGACCTACAAAGATATATTAACTTCCCATCCGATTCTACAAAAATATTCCACTTTTTTCTTTGGACCAGCAAAAAAAGTAATCAATTCAGTCCTTCAGGTCTACTGTGCATATTGGATCCCTGCCTATCTATCAGATAAAGTTAAGGTAAAACACTGAAAACATACTGCAAACAGCTGGAGAAGAAAACTGCAGGCTTGGTGAGACAGACTGGCAATATTAATGTTCTTAGTGTAACACAAAACTTCTCAGGGGGTGCTAATGACATGTTAACCTACCACTGATAATATTCTTTATTTTCTCCCACCTTTCCTTTCCTGTCACATAATCCCTTGTTCCATTTTTTTTGTTTTGGTTTTTTTTTTCTTTTTTCCTTTATCTGTCTTAGTTTCTCAGGGTATTTTCTTTGTGTGTTTGCTTTTAAGATTATGAGGTCTTGGAGCACAAGCAAGAAGCTCCCTTGCGTGCAAAGCATTCGGTGCTGCTGGCAAACCTGAACAGTAATAGTGATGAGAGCTGGTGAGAACACTTTGAACTGATTATTTCATGCCAGGAAAACCTTTCTGATCAAAACAAAGAATGCTCTGTGCACTTGCTTACAATGGCTTTTCCCATAGATGTGTTTCTGAGGTGTGAGATAAAGTCTGCAGTAAAAGACTGAATCAGAATCCTTGTCTTTCCTACCTCAAAATGGACACTTCGACATAGATCTGTTTTGTGGGGGTTTTTGTGTGTGTTGGTTTTTTTTAAAAAGTTTGCAAATAACCTTCTACCCAGAAATTAAAATGTCTTCAAAGTTTTCACAAAATTTACTTTCTCTTGTCAGATCTCAATAATATTTATAAATAAGCAAATGAGTGTATTTGACTGATTGTAATTCTGACCTAATATAAACTTTTTTTCTGGCTTTTCTACTATTCTCTAATATTCTGCTCACAGTCTAGTTTTCAGAGTATGTATTTTTTAAGAACCTTGATGAGACCTCTTTGACTAGTTCTTTTAAATTATTCACATTTTCCCTCACATCGTTTTTGCTCTGTACTGGAGGAGGTAAGAGGACTTTTGATTTCTTGGTTGAAATCAAGGGTCCTCTGAACTTAACAGCATGGCTATGCTCAGTTTCAGTACAGGCACATCTTCACCCTTTATCTTTCTGCTCCAAGGAAACTGGTGATCATTCCTACTTACTTACCTGTGGCTATTTACTGCATGATGAAAGCTCTTTCTAGAGCCACAGTAGAGGCCATTCTACACAATCACACATACCAGAGATACTCAGTGTACTGTGACAACATTAAATCATCCTTTCCTCTGCAGTGTATAAGGCATGTACTGCCGAGGACCTGGAAGGATGGGGACAATATTCATTACTTGAGAGCACACCACAATTAGTTCCCACGAGTTCTGAAAGTCTGAACAAAGCCTTACTTGTGTATTTATCTTAAGTAGCCCAGTTTGTTTCCCTGTGTGTGAGAGAAGTGTAACATTAGAGCTCAGTTAGGAGGTTTCTATATCCACTGGAATCCATTGCATTTACATGCACAAAACATAGGCAGTCGCATAACCTTCCATTCCCCCACAAAGTCCAAATTTGACACAGGTTTTACTTGCTTGCTTATGCCTTTTAGGAAAGCGATCTAGTTGAAAGCTATGGTATGCAGTCCCATACAACTTGTCAGAGGGTGTTAGAGGGGTCCCCTTTTATCTGCCTATTCAGGTCTCTTTGCTGTGCTTCACTTCCCCTTCATGACATCAGCACAACCACAGGGTCACTGTGCTAGGAAATAGGTTAGGAATATAATCCATGTTAAAATAATAATTTAGGGAGGGAACAGGTATCAGGACTGTTTTAAATCCAGATAATTTCACCATGCTGAGTTTACAGTGAATCCCCATTAACAGTTGCACAAGCATTGCTGAGGACACTAGTCTGTGTATTGGCAAGTTCAGAAGGAGAAACTCCTGGGACAGCTTTATCACTAAACTAAAAGGCCATGGGAATCTAATAAGGTTTTTAAAAGAAAAATACTGAGTAATCTGAGACATGAAAAAATCATGAGAGCTAGCAAAATTGTTCTTTTTGGTTTGATTTCCATCAACCATAAATATGATGCTGTTTCTGGTTTCCTAGCTTACAGTGCCGTTGCAAGATTTAATACACAAAATGTTTGCAATGGACTTCGGGATGCTGAGATAGAATGCAAAATCTGTACTGTTATAAAGAATGAATGATTATAAAAGTGTAAATTAAATAAATTATGCACGCAAATTTCCATGAAGCTGTTTAAGACGACACTTAATAGAGTTTCATTCTTTATGTCCATGTGAGCTATGCAGCTTATTAAAGCATTTATTTCATCTGCATATGCACTGTTCTACTCTTTACATAAAAAGCACCTGTGCTTAAAATAAGCCAGACCTCTCACTGTCTCACTCTTAAAAACAGAAAGTTTGAAAACATGTTGATATGTTCAGCTTCTTGGAATAAACCAAATAAACAAATAAGCAGAAAGAAAAAGTTGTGTGGCTTGCAGACTTTGATCAGTTTGAAAGAGCTGTTCATTTGCCCTCAGCATTGCTATTTTGCCCTGCATTGCCCTCTGGCCAGCAATCAGAGCAAAGAGATTCTTCTAACTTCTGCTTCACTGCATCTGTTCCAAGTTCCACCATGCACAGAAAATTATTACTCTTGAAATAAAATAAAAAAAAAAAAAATTAAAAAGTGGAGCAGGTGTTCAGGTCAGTTGTTTCGTTTTAAATATTGATGCTGAAAATCTCCTCCTTCCTCCTCTCCAAATAATAAAAATTAACCAATGCTCCCCCAGCCTGTTAGACTTTCCTTGAGTAATGTTTAGAACATTATATGAACATTCAGGGATCTATTTCCCTTGTCCAATTTTTCAAAATAAATTAAGGGGGGGGGGGGCTTTAAATCTGAAATTATTTGTTTGCTTTAAAGTATATGTAAATAAATAAATCATGTTATTTAAAGGTGAATGGCAACACTACTTTAATTAGCTATGACTCAATAGAAGCAAACCTGCACAGACTTGGAGATTAAAAATAGACCTACCGTATGCTCATGTTCTGCTTAATGTTTTGTAAGGATACATACTTGGATAAAGATCAAGCCTGCCTCATTTAGATGCTGTTTGAATCCTCTTTTAACAAAACTTGCAACCCTGGATAAGCAGTGAGGGATCTCCTTAACCACCCGTGTTGACCACAAGCATTTCCTGAACAAAGCAGACTCCTCCATAGCCCTCAGGTAGAATCCCTGCTTGGGGGACCTCCTTGTCTCCTTTAGCTGTATTGGAAGCTG
>JAVJGJ010000057.1:59326700-59344447 GCA_035590215.1 Microhierax caerulescens | reverse complement strand
TTGGAAGCTGTGCCTCTTTCTAGAGATCAAGGGCATTTAAATCAGGAACCTGCCTTCCACCTAGGGTTTATGGGTTGAATAGGAAATTGCTAATCCAGCCTGCTCAGCCTTTTCTGAAAGGAACCATTAAATGAAGAGAAAAGAGTGATGCTGCATTTTCGATACTGGCCTCATGGATTGGAGCACTCAGCCAGAATTGGGAATCCCTCCGTCCCCAGAGATCAGGGCATCTCCTCAGAGCAGTGAACAGGCATCTGCCATCACGTGGAAGGCAGCTGTACCCTCCAGCGGGAACACATGCTCTCTCCCCAGTTCTCCTCCTCACAGACAAAGTGGCACCACATGTGACGTGACTGTTATGAGGCTAGTCAGGCAACAGGTACAAATGAACCTCATCCCAACATGGTAGCTAGGCCACTTGTTTGGGAACAAGGGCAAACTAAGGGTCCTGGAAACTATTCCTAGCACTTTGCCATTTTAGTTTTGCAGTCAGCTGTGGGCTAAAACAAAATCTATTTGTATGCCAGGGTGATTTTACTCCCTGCCTGGTCAACAACCACTCATCTTAAACCCCAGAAAGTTTTAACTTCAGGAAGGGTGAAGCTGTGGGTATGATGTAGGTCGGCTCAAGCCTGGATCATAGCAGAGTTTTTTGTGGGTGTCAAGAAGCCACACGGCCAATGCAAGCTCCTGGGGCTCAGTCTCCCCTAAAGACCTTTAAGGTAAGAAGGCAAATGCCCAATGAATACAGATGGTGGAGGTTACAGGGCTGAAAAAAAGGCATCTTTGTTTGCTCTCAAGGAGCTTGCCCATTTTAAGGCTCCTAAATCCTTCTTTTTGCCCGACTGTAAATCAACCCAGTGGCTAAAATATACTGGAATCAGCTCACAGGAAATAATGCACCATTGGGTAGAGATCCCACAGATTTTGGCTGATTATGCCAAGGCAAACTACGATCTCCCAAAGGCAGTGCAGTTGGGTTAGCTTTGTTCATTATCCCTGCTGAAGAATCACTTTGTACAACATCACTTTTGGTTGTAGACTTTAGTTGGATGGATTTAGGGCAAAGCATCTTTACACAATTTCAGATGGGGCTGTGTGGGTAAACTAAGATCCCGAGTCAGAGGAAATGTCATTTTTGATCTTCACAGTGAATCACTGATTTCAACAATGACAGCTGCTCTGTGCACTGCAGCCTGAAGTTACACAGCAAAATACAGCCCTGATGTACAGGGTAGAAAATTTAGCCCCATATCCTTCTCTGTGGGAAGACTAAGCTTTGTCCTTGTGAAACGGCTGGCAAAACTCCTAAAGCAAGGCCCAGGAAGACACCTTGCTGCACCATCCATTGCTGAGCTGCTCTGATAGCCAGATTTACCACCTGAAACCAGGATCCAAACAAGGGGAAGGGACACCAGAAAGCCAGTGCAGGAGAACTAATAGGAAGCAGGGAGAAAGAAGAAAAATAAAATAAAAACTTTTTTTAAAAAAAAAAAAAGTAAACATTACATGTTCAGTCTTAAAGGTAATTAATTATCTGCTTGTCTCCAGAATGGAGGTAAGTGTAGCACATCATGTAAAAGTCACTTCTCTCAGACAAGAAGCTTTATCTTTCTGAGACCAGTTTTGTGGCTAAATAACCAATTAGCAAGATTTGGGTTAAAATCCTGTTTTCCTTAAATTGAGGAAAGACTTGAAACTGTTGTCTCCCTGTTTTACACAAGTGTCTTAGCCATTAGATTTAGGGATATTCGTATTGCTAAGTAAAATGATATTTAAATGTAACAACTGTTAAATATTTAAATAAAAGAAAGAGCTACTGAAATCAGACTAATCAGGACACAGATATATCTGAATTTCAGCCTCTGTTTCAAGCCAGTCATAGTAATAACTAAATCTATACATAAGTATTTAGGTATACAGTTGAGAGGAAGATACACATCACATAGCAACCAAAGACTTCTGTGTTTTTTAAAAGGCTTGGTCTGGTTGGGCTGGTTTGAAAACTGCTCTGAATATGACTCCACCAGTGCAATAATCAAGAGAATATTGAGTTTGAAAATCTAACTGGCTTTACACTACAACTGAGTGAACGCTACCAGGGCTTGTGCATTACATGATATGCTGAGTGGCAGAAACAGACCTGCCAATTAGGACAGCATCAACATTTAAGGACCAAAGTGTTTTAATCATGTCTAGGATTATGTAGTAGCTTACAATTTATACAACTATTTTATTTATTAATTTGATTATCATCTTTGCTATTCATGATCCTTATTCTAGGAAATCTAAGAGAAGCAAATTCCTTAGCATAGCACAGTCTGACTCTGTTCTAATAATGCCCAAGTTTATGCCAAAATTTACAGCTGTGGAGGTTCTCTTCTGTCAGTTCCCATTACAGTTTTATCATCAGCCTTGTCTTTTTCCTTACCATGTTATCCTTTGATGAT
Source organism: Microhierax caerulescens (assembly GCA_035590215.1). Classification (NCBI taxonomy): domain Eukaryota; kingdom Metazoa; phylum Chordata; class Aves; order Falconiformes; family Falconidae; genus Microhierax; species Microhierax caerulescens. Next base: position 59,341,997 of record JAVJGJ010000057.1, on the reverse strand, counting down.
AGCCTTTGTCTTCTCAGATTAGTTTCTTTTTGGTGCTGATTATACACAGCTCTCATCAGCTTGCCAAGGTAGTCTGTGGGATTGAAAAGAAGCATCAGGATCATTGGCATTCTGGAAATTTTGGCCTCAGACAACTGCAACCCATCTGCAAATTTACCTGAAAACTACCCTTTCCCCTGCCCCAGACCTGAATGCTTACTGAGTGTTACAGATCTCCTTCCACTGACATTCAGGAAATTTCTGGTTCTGAACCTATATTTATTCCTGGGCAGATTATAACTGTCCTTTTCTGTTGAATCTTAAATATGGATGACTTCACATTTTATCATCCTGATTTATTCACTACCAATGCAAAATCAACATAGTTTAGGAAAAAAAAAAAAAGTTTCTTATTTTCCACATGCATATTCATTAGCAGGTGGAAAGGATCATACACAATCACAGTGCTTACTGAGGCAATTTGCCTGCATCTGCCCACTATTTAATGTTTCAGGTCACCTGTCCTTTAGAATTATTTCTGTCACTGCTGTAGCACAGAACACCCTGCTTCCCCAAATACCATCCATACTTGCGATGAAAGAGTGGTTCCTCCAGAGCAAGGAAGAGGCTCAAAGAAAGGAAATGATGTACCAGAAAAAAATTGTATTAAAATCTATGTTAGAAATCAGAGAAGAACTCAGGGCAAATGACTGACAGTGACACTGCCATGCCTGATCTGCTGCACACTGGCAATACTGGAGGCAGTTCTTCCATCTGTATTTCCAGGTGGGAATATGAGGTAGGGGAATAAGGGACATCAGGGAGAAAATCTGTGCTGCTGGAAAGCTGAAAGTATGTTGTGGGTAAGAATGATAAAAAAATTGCTTGAGCAACTGGAATGAGCTCTTACCAGAGAGGAGAGGAGAGGGGGGGCAGTTTTATTGTTTAGCACCAAACAGGATCTTTTATGTCAAATTGCTTAGGGCAATTGTTTAATATGTGATTTGTGTAAGAACAGACATTTCCAGCTCTTTACCAGACTTTAAAGACTGTGTTATGTTGCACATGCACTGTGGTGATTCCTTCTTCCTGCGAATTTGGTGGGCTTAAGTCCACTGGTTTTAGTGGAACTGCATTGGCACAAAACTGGAATAACACAGGACATGATGGTGTCAGAAAAGCTATCCACCACACACTCTGTACCATGTCAACTTGTCTGTGCACTATTTTGGTACTTTCATGTTGAACAGTAATTATGGTACACCTTCACTCTAATAATTTTCAGAACTTCCACTGAAGTGTGAAATCTATCATTCACAATAAGAGTAAATGCTAAAAATAAAGTTACAGAATAAAAACATACCATTTGCTCTTCACTTATTCACTGAATTTCCCATGTTCCTTGTAATGGGGGAAAATATACTTTCTCATTTGTAATGGGAACAAATTTACTAGAGTATTTACAGTACACCTGTTAACATACTATGCCAAGAAATCTATTGGAGAAAGGAATTTTTTTCAGAGATCCACATTTTAATTCCCTGATGTTTTTCTCTGAGCTTCTTTGCTGAACAGAATAGATTTTCTTCATAATTACATTTCCAGTTGTTTTTGATATGGGCAGGGTGATGTCACCACATTTTTGACTGGAGTACCAAAATTTAATAGTTGTTAACTCACCTAATTTCAGGGAGCTATTACATTTAATAGAGCAGTAATCCTGACATTCTTGAGTCGGATTGGCAAACAGTTTCTTGTAATTGGATTAGCAGCATACTCTGGGTTAGAAGATGCTCTGACAATTTCCATATTTATACATACACTGTTTCACTATCATGTACATTCTGATTATTTATATTTACACAGTTGGCTTGAGGTTTCCTGATGAGATGTCACCCCAGTTTCATTGTTTACTGTTTATACCAATCCAGTTCTTGTTCCTTGTCTCTGCATGGTTAAGAGATGGGTGGAGAGATTCTTACAAGGAGTCACTGGACATGACAGACTTCAGATGCCACCACACAGGGACTCTTTGTAGGTGTCAACAAATGACTTCATTACTCTCTGCCTGAAGATATTTTTTTCCTTCAGAACACAAAGGTACAATCTCTGGCTAAGCAATACCCTGTAGTGCTGTTTCTTAGGCCTTTTCTGAACTTTCCTAGTTTTTGCTTTCATGCTGGGAGCAAAAGCTGCTGATAAAATCCTGCAGATCTGCAGAGAACTGCCTTCTTCTTCTGAAAATCTTCAAGGTTTCCTTCCATCCTGAAGCACTAAGTGCCACTGGACAACTTTTGGAGAGGACTTTCCTAACATTTCTTGCAGGTATTGCACAGCTGAACAGATATTATTGCACAAACTACTATGTTGGTGTACATCATGGTAGCTATCTAACTGCCTATGTTCAAATGACATTTTGGATTCCTGTAGAATTCTGAAAATTGTTTGCTTTCATATATTTTTCTATTTGGCACTGACCTATTTCAAAAGAAAGTCTCTCAAAGCATTATGGCAAACCCCATAAGAAAGGATATTCTGAGACCTAATGAAGCAAAAAATCTTTCTTAGCTTGAATAACTTTTGTTTTCTACTAACAAGTGGACCTTTGCAGAGTTTTTTTTATAGGGCTAACTCATTTGCAATGGATTCATTAGAATATTAACCACTTGACCTATTTTATACAGCTGCTACTCAAAAAGGCAACAGGTTGACCTGAAAACACATAGGAGAATTACAAATGGAACTGGGGCACAGATCTGTGGTAAGTAACCTGAGAGTCTGCAAAACACTTTGGAATATTAGCTAATGTGTTATGCTCACTGTTTTACTAAAAACTGGGGTCATCAGAAGCCAGAGGTATTTTGTGTTGCTGCAGCAGCCATAAAGGATAATCCATGAAAGACAGTGTTGCAGCTTTTTCTGATATGCAGCACATCTTGACTAGAACCATCTGAACAAGTTCCCAGCACTGATAAAACCAGACAAGAGGTAAAGATTACCTCAAGAAAGCAAAATCAGTAATTTCAGTTTTATTTCCTACATATATTTTGGCAAAGGGCAAAGGCCTGAATCTGGACTGTCATACATTTATGTTGGGAGCAGGCAGTTACAGTGGCCAGAATTTCCTAGACGAGTTATTTCATTACCAGCAGAAAATCTACCCCTCTCACACAGTTCTGTGTAAGACTATCAGAGCTGCTGACTCACTATTATCTAGGCTGTTTTTGTCTGAACCCCTGCCCTGCTTTCAGTGTTTCATTTCTCTGAATATCTCGTTGATCTCTATTTATTCAATTTAGGATTGAAAATACCTTTGAGACAGTTATTTTAGAGATTGAGTTACATTTTGCTTTGGTTCTACAGAGCTTTGTAAAATATCTGTAATAAGAACAGGCACTGTCGTTTTAAAACACTGATGCCAAAAGAGATGACACTGCTGTGGGAGTACAGTTTCTTCCAAGCTAATAGTGGCCGGCTGCTATAATTTGTCCTGGAGAGACATTTCACTGAGTGTCATACACGATGCAGACCTGGCATGTCAAAAGCCCATCAACGGGCTTGTCTGGCACCAGTGGAGAGGTTGAGTGAAGGTGGCCATGAAAGGTGGTAGGTTGAGGCACTGGATTCCCATGTGTCATGACTCAGTCAAGGGAGGTCCAATTCTCTCAATTGATAGTTTTAAGAACCTGTGGTTTTGCTACTAAACCTACGCTAACTCTGTTGCTTGGGTGTCCAAGTTGCAGTTCAGCCTTGGACAGCCATTACAAGCCTAGAGAGAAAATGTTGAAGGTATTGTATTTTTGGTTTTTTAAACATGTGGGGGTAAGACTCAGCATTTTACAGCCTCTACAGGGAAAGTAGAAGAGACTCTGACTCAAAAGATTGTTGTGTAGGCTCGTCAATCTGTCTGTTTTGGAGGAATGACATGATTTTTAAGAGTCCCAGAATGTGTCCTCCAGTGCTCCTATGACATATAAGAGTGTGTAAGTACTGAAGAAATGAGCATTATATGAAAAGGAGAGAAGTGGATTAGAAATCTCTTTCATGGCTTACTGGAAAGTTTCACTCGCTACCAACTCACCTGCTGTGACATCACCTGTGGTGACATCCAGGTCACCACACATGGAAGAAAAGATTCTTATAACAAGACCAGGTAGGCTGACACTGATATATATTGTTTCAGGTCAAAGTCTTCACAGCCAAGATTATTCAAACCAATCTACCTGGCAGTCACATACAGAGTGATGACGATTACAGTTCGTCACTGGCATGTAAAGACAGGAATGTTTCCACAAGTGAGTTTCAGCTCTAGCACATCTAAAAGTGAACCCTACACTAAAATTTGCATGCTATTTTTTGCCAACGACAGATACTTTTCTGGGATTATATATGAAGATGAGGTCTTTAAGCAAACAGCAGCACCTTTTATCCATAATGAAAAGCTTAATACTGTCTCAGTGTCTTCTTAAAAGAAGTCTGTTGCTTCTTTGCTAGTATCTGGTGCAATATTGCCTCTTCATCACATAGCTCCCTCTCCCCCCATTAACAGCAGCATTCCAGCCTATTATAGTATTTGTAAATCACAGATTTGCCAGTCTCAAGAAAAAAAGTCTGTTGGGAATGAATAGAATAGTTACCTGCTTTGATGTGAATTTCCTGCTTTATTTGAAGTCTATTTTTAAAATTATATAAATCAACCATAAGTGTTATACATGATATTCTGGCTTTTGACTCTGAGACAATGATTTCTAGCTTCCTTCTGAAAAGGAGATGCTTTTTCTCCTGCCCTTTCTTTGTCTTCACCTGAAAATCAGCTTTTATAAAATGTTATTCTGCATATTTTAATGCCTGATGTAATCAAGGAAATGGATAGAAGTTGTAATTGAGCTCACTCATTGAAGGCTGTGCATTTGGAATTGCCATCTTGATCCCAAGTGCTGTCACAGCGAAAACGCTGCATCAGTGATGGTTTTCTCATTTGATCTGCCTACAATGGGTAATTGTAATTCTGTCCTGGTGGGCTTACTAAAAATGTCTTTGCAAAAGCCTTCTCCTCCCGTACGTTGACAGATAAGAGAGTATGTTGTAATCCCCATTCTTTGTACAGGGAGCAGCTTGCCACTTTGACAGAGAGAATGAACTCCAGGCTCCTGAAAACATTTTTTGATTGTTTAGCTGGTCATTGCTCTGGATTCATTTTCTGAACTATCAATATCTTGTCCCTATCATTTTCAGCACTCATCTACTGAAAATGTTGTGTTGTTCATAAAGCAAGGAAGTTCTTAAAGGAGTAAAAAATGTTTTTGCTATCTATTCTCTGTGACTTTACAGCAATCCCCTCAGAAGCCTTAAGTAGAGTTAGGCTTCCTTTCAATTCCAGATATTTTGTGTAGAATAAACTCAACGGGCTATATCCAAAATATGATTGTTGGCCTAAACTGGAAACTAACTCTTTAAATCCCAAACAGTAATCCTGAATATAAGTGTTCAGTATTCCAAATGCCCTAGAGAATTTATGTTCCCTATGCACCTTTTCCCAATATTTAGTTTCCCTGGCACACCTTTATCTTAGCAGATTGAAAAGAGAAGCCCTAAATTAAATCATTTGCCAGTCATCACAGGGCATAGATGTGCTGAGGGACCGACTCTTAGACAGATTATCAGTATGGCAGTGTGAGTCTGTGGTCTTTACCAAATGGAGTGGGAGGTGCCTCTTCAAAAGAGAAAAAGTAGTCAAAGTATGAGGAAGCACTTAATACAAGTGCAGAGTGCCTATGAGTCTTCCTTTGGTTTACTCTGTCACCTGCTGAGGGGATTCAGACCCAGAACCTTGTCAGTCCCTCTCAGAGCTGCCCTAACCACAAGAAGGGGGTTTAACCTCTGGTGTGCCACTGTGCCTGTGTGCAGCTGTGGGTGTGCTTTGGGCTGAGGGAGGAGGAGGAGAAGCTCTGGTACTGGAACTTTTCTCTTGCAGATCAGGATACCCTTGCAGCACAGGCAGGCTAGGTTCCAGGCCCTGGGCACTGGAATGCACTCTTTTTTCTGGTCATATAATGAAAAAAAAAATTGGCGTTTCTTATTAAAAAAGTTTAAACATGGCCTTACATTTAGTTTTCTCTTTCCTAAAAGTATGTGGCTTTTTTTGGAGCATCCTTCAAGGTGCCTGGATGTGCCTAAGTATAGTAACGGAAACCAAAATGTTCCTTTGCCTGGTGGGAAAGGACCTGGGGGTGCTGGCTGGTGGCCAGCTGAACATGAGCCAGCAGTGTGTCCAGCTGGCCAAGAAGGCCCACAACATCCTGGCTTGTATCCAAAGCAGCGTGGCCAGCAGGACTTGGGAAATGATTCTCCTCCTGCACTCAGCACCAGTGAGGCTGCACCTTGAATACTGGGTTGAGTTTTGGGCCCCTCACCACAAGACAGTGAGGTGCTGGAGCGTGTCCAGAGATGGGCAACGGGGCTGGTGAGGGGTCTGGAGCACAAGTCTTAGGAGGAGCAGTTCAGGGAGCTGGGGTGGTTTAGTCTGGAGAAGAGGAGACTGAGGGAGGATCTTAACTGCTCTTTACAACTATCCAAAAGGAGGTTGTAGGCAGGTGAGGGTAGGTCTCTTCTCCCAGACAACAAGTGATAGGACAGGAAGAAACAGTCCCAAATTATGCCAGGGGAGGTTTAAATGGGCTATTAGGAAAAATATCTTCACTGAAAGGGTGATGAAGCCTTGGAACAGGCTGCCCAGGGAGGTGGTGGAATCACAGTCCCTGAAGGTATTTTAAAAACATGTAGATGTGGTACTTAGGGACGTGGCTTAGTGATGGACTCAGCAGTCCTGGGTTAGTGGTTGAACTTGATGATCTCAAAGGGCTTTTCCAGCCAAAATGGTTCTATGATTCTATGAAATAGTTCCATTTTGGAGCTAGGCATTTTCAAGACAGAAACTGTAATGCTTAGTATTGTAATATCTAAACTTATTATTCGACTTGTTTTTATTTTAGTCAGCATGTGGTCTGACTCATAGGTCCCTGAGTTGAACTGGTTCTGTATTGAATTTTCAGATTGACAATGACATTACTGAAACAACATATTCAGACTCAGAATAGCATATGTGTGGGGAAAATACTGTATGAGAAGACTATTTTTTATATTTTCTCTTTTTCTCTCAGTCTTTTTGAAACAAAAAAAAAATCACTGAAAAAAGATAAATTTGCATGTTTCATCATAACACAGAAATCTGAATTAATTTTGTGGTTTTGCTTTACCTTTTCTTTCTTTTTTTTCCTCTACAGAAAAAGAAAAAAAAAACCCAACATGTTTACAAAAAAAAAAAAAAAAAAAAAGTGTTCATCTAGGTATTTTCTTGCCAACCATTTCTTCTACACCTGGAATTTTGGTTCCAAAATTCCTTAAATATGATTTCTGCAGGCTGATTATATGTCACTTAGAATTCTTGTTAAATCTTCCGCCTCAGTATCTTCTGTGTGTTCATAATGTCACAAATCAGAAAAAAGAAGTCTGACTGTGTCTTAGTTGTTACATTTGCTAAAGACCCAGCCTTCCAAAGTCATCTGCATTAAAATGCATTAGATTGCCACTGGTCTGAAAAAAACCACCTAAGCAGCCTGACTTCGGCAGCAGGGACAGAAGTCCTTGCTGTCAAATCTCCTATCACTGGCACATAAAGCCACTTACATTCCTGCCCGAGCCTAATTTTTCTGCTTTCTCAGGGAACAAAGGAAGAGTTCAAGTGCCTGCCTACCTAAAAATTATCACAACTGATCATTAGGGTCACTCACCTATGGGGGCACTTTTGAATTTTCAGACCAAATAGGAAAGTGCATAATGAATGTAAATCTCTATCAGATATATGACCCTGGACAGAAGGTGGACTCAACTGTTGTCTGTATTAAGATGGTATTTAAGAGGATCAGACCCCAGCCAGATTCCTGAAGCAAACTACACGTTTGGTCTAGTGTCTTCCAAAAGCTCTGATGTATTATTAGACCCTGGGATTAGAACTGATATGAATTACACAGCAAAGGAATAAGAATCTGCAGCAAGAAGCAATTTGCAACAAATAGGTAGCAGCTATTCTGTATCACATTTGATGCCCCAAAATAGAAATGAAATATGATCCAGAAGGTGATAAGTGAACAAACACAATTGATTCTTAGGAAGAGGAGGAGGGAGATGGGTTGGAACTTTGCTATTGCCTTTGTTGTGTTACACCAGGGAATGGAGGCTGAGTGAAATATGTTTAGCTTGAAACTGAACTGCCAGTCTCAACCCTTTGATTAAAAATAAAAACAGTTGCATCGTGACATGCAGCATTCTCAATCTACTATGCCCCATGAAAAAGTATTTTATGTAGCTGCTCTGCATTACAGTAGGGTATAATAGATTATGCCTAGTTTTAGACTATGTAAATAGGCCTGGTAAATGACTGGTTACGGAAGAGCTGGTATCTGATATTACAGAGAAGGAAATAAAAGATAGGGGGAAAATATTCCTACAAACATATGGATTATCTAACATCAGATATGAAACCTGCTAATGACGAAGTACTAAATCATTTCTGGGATCTGATATTATTTATAATTTCCAAGTTCCAGAATTTCCTACTAACCATCAACCACAAAAGTATCTGATTTCTACAGTGAAGTACCACAGCAGCACAGAAAGATGATTGCTTTCTCAATTCAAAGGCATAAAGTTAATTAATTGGTGTAAAACTATATTTTTAAGAAAATGAGTTTTCTCAAATGACTAAGTGCTACAGAACAGTTGCCAGGATGATTTATTTCTATCATGTAGATAACACATTCAAATCTGTTAGATTTTCACTGAAGATGCTATAAATTAACACCTCAGGGTTATGATATTTAATTAGGAGAACATCAATATTAATAACCAGCTGTGACTGTCATCTACACTTTATCTGGTTTAATACCGTATACCATATTGCACTGAAAAATGTATGTACACAGTTGAAAAGGTAGGAAGGAAAGCAATGGGACTTTGAAGAAAATCCATTGGAAACATCACCTAATTGCTAATTAGACTCCCCAAAAATCCAGTATCTGCAATGATTAATGTGCTTTTAACAATAAAAAGGAATGAGTCATTCTGGCACACACAGTTTTGCTTAACAGTACAATTAATCTTTCAGTTTAAGGGGGAATTTTTTTATTACACATTTCCCCCTTTCTTCCCTGATTGAGATGGAGCATTCTGAATTCGAATCACACTTTTTATTCTTACTTGATATTGTTTAGCCTGATCTAACATTTTAGTTATAAATTTAACTTCCATGTAAGAGTTTAATCATTCCAGGTGGCTGGAGATTAATCTGTCGTCATTTTCACTAGGCATTGAGACAGCAAATCTTAGCTGTCCATATGCTAAACTTCTCAGAACAGAGCCATTTGATGTTACATTTGTAGGAAAGTCACTAGAGGAAAGTAGTTTGTGAACTCAGGAGCAAGGCTTGATTGAACAACCAAAAAACTCAAAGTCATTAATGTGACCAGAAGCATTTCTTCTGGATGAAACTTCTTAACACTACAAAAGTCAGCACTGCGCTGTTGAAGCCCTTGCAGTGATACTGTGGTTTGCTTGAGCTTCCCAGAAGAACTGCTGAAAGAGGCTCCACACTGACACATAATAAATATGGAAAGCAGCAGGGTTAGAAGAAAGGTCGGCAGAGTTATATTTACAGAGACACAGGGACCCAAGGACTCTCAGCACTTGGTATGGATGCATAGCAGCTGCTGCTCCAGCACAGACTGCCTGCAGCCCAGCTGCCAGCTCCAGTCCTGGGCATGACGCTGACTTCTGCAGCCTGACAGACTCCTCTTCCCCTCCTGAAATACAAACTTGCTCTCCTCCCCTGACAAATCGGGGATTTCACAAAGTGCCTCACACTTTTTCAGAATGAAGGGGACAAAAAGCTGCAGCCAAAAGAGGTGCCTAGCAAGCAAGATACTTATGTGCAACCCTGCAAGTACACAAGCTTTACAGGCTCCACACTTTTTACTCAATGTTCTTCGACAACTCACGGCTGTTTTAACATACCTGGACAACTCTACAGCCATCACAGGACAGCAGTTTAACATCGATTTCCTGTCAAAACCTGAAAGACATTTACAAACTTGTTGTTTCTTTCCCTAAGTGGTCTGTCGACTTGATACCATAGGTTGCCTGAAGCACAAGGAGTGTACATCTTCAAAAGCAGTGAGTTTTCCCAAAATGGATATAATTTTCTGGGGATTTGGTTTTATTTTGTTGTCATTGTAGGGTTGTTTGTTTTTTTTTTTTGGTGATGGGCATGGTAGGGATTTAATACAACCACAAAGAGGCAAGTATTGCTTATATTACACAATAATTACGGTTCTTGGTAGTAAAAGTACTTAAACCTTTTTCTTTCATAACAGTGAAGGCCAGGACAGTGGATATGTCTTATTCCAAGCAGAACAGACATTCTAGCTACTCAAATCAAAAAGAGTCAGAAAACACCTGAGGTCTGAATGGGCCTCTAGACATCTCATCCAACCTCCTGCTCAGATCACGGTCACTTACAGCAGGTTTCTCATGACTGTGTCCAGTCAGATTTCAAGTATCTCCAAGGATGGAGACTTCACAACCTCTCTGGGCCACCTGTGCCAGTGCTTGACTATGCTGAAAGTGCAAAATAGAAGTGTTTTCTTATGTTCAGAAGGAACCTCCCATGTTTCAGTTTGTGCCCGTTCCCTCCTGTTCTGTCACTGGGCACCACTGAAAAGAGCCTGGCTGTGTCTTCCTTACTTACTCCCATCAGGTATTCGTATGCATTGATAAGATTAATTGAGTCTTCTTTTCTCCAGGCCAAAGAGTTCCAGCTATCACAGCCTTTCCTCATAGCACATGCTCCATGCCTAAATCTTTTTTGTGACCCTGCACTAGACCTGTTCCAATATCTCTATGCTCCTTTTGTACTGGGGAGTCCAGGAATGGACTCGGCACTCTAGATGTGTCTCACCAGGGGTAAGTAGAAAGGAAGGATCACCTCCCTTGACTTGTTGGCAACACTTTTCCTAGTAGCCCAGGTTACTGTTGGCCTTCTATGCTGTGAGAATGCATTGCTGGCTTGATGTTCATCAGGAGCCCCAGATCTTTTCTCATAAAGCTGGTTTCCGAAGTCAGTCACCCTGCAGCATGCATTGGTACCTGAGCTTATTCCCCTCCACGTACAGGGCTTTGTGTTTCCCACTGATGAACTTCATGAGGTTCCTGCAGGCCCATTACTCCAGCCCATCAAAATCCCTCTGAATGGCAGGACAGCAATCTGGCATATTAGCCACTCCCTGCCCCAAATTTTGTGCCACCTTCAAACCGGCTGAGGGTGTACTCTGTCCCACCATCTGGGTCACTGATAAAGATACTAAAATGTATTCATCACAGTATTGACCCCTGGGGTACACCACCAGTGACTGGTTTAAAGCTGGACTTTGTGCTGTTAGTCACAACCTTTTGAGTTCAGCAGTTAATTTCAGTCCACTCCACTCTCCATTTATTTAGTCTGTACTTGAATAATTTGTTTATAAGGATACTACAGGGGACAGTGTCCAATGCTGAAATCGTTGCTGAATTCAAGATAAACAATATCCATTGCTCTCCCTTCATTCACTAATCTGGAAATTTTATCACAGAAGGCTGTTATGTTGGTCAAGCATGATTTCCCCTTTGTAAATCCATGCTGTCTATTCTCAATCACCTTCTTGTTCTTCATATCTTTGGAGATGGTTTTCAGGATTTGCTCCATTACTTTCCCAGGGATTGAAGCAAGGCTGACAAGCCTCACCTTAAAGGCTAAGCCAAAATAACATGAGAGAAAATTCTCCTGGTATGTGGCATATAGAGCACTCATTGAGCTAGCACCTGGGTAACGCTGCTGCCTGGCCTTTCACCTGAGCCAGCAGAAGAGTCACAATGCAGGACCGAGTATCTCTGAGGGGGGTTACTGAGAGCCACATTTCACAGGTACAAGACTATGGCTGGTCTTCCAGTCTCTGACAAATGGAGGACCTAGCTTTGGCAAGCCCATTGAGGCAAAGAAAGGTAAAATGGAAACACATTTCTGAAATGATGCAACAACTGGTATTTAACAGATCTTGTCAGTCTGCTACTTCTTTGGTGTTGGAGATTCAGTTTTAACAGTTTTCACTCCTTGTTTCTTAAGGAAATTGAGAGAAAAAGCTTTCCTTTCTGTTTCAAAAAACAAGATGGTGAAGCCACCGCTACTAACAATACTGTAGAAGAGAGGGCAGGTTGGGTGCTTTCAGTGTTTGGTGTGACATAAGCCCCCACCACTCGTAGCATGGCCTTGAGTGCTGGGGGTGCTGGTATCAAATGTGGGACATTGAGTTCACTGTGGGGATATTGACTATAATCAATGTGAGTTGGGTGTTTCAGCCCTGTAAAATCCTACTGTCGGTCCCTGCTTATGGCAGAGCTACCAATTAAGTCACAGTGTGTTTAGAACAGTGTGGGAAAGGAATACAAATCGTATAATAAGAGAAGCATCAAGCACCTCAGTGCATTAGAGAAACACTAAGGAAGCAAAGCAGAAAGATATTAAAGGAGAACAAACATGTCTATCATCTTTGTGGTTAGTTTCTTACATGCTGAGTGTATTTATATGTAATACTCATATCACCAAAAGTAACCAGTGCTTTGTTGTGCCGTGCTGTGAAACATGCCCTCAAGCAAGTGACTCCCTGGAAAATGATGTTACAACACCAGTGTATCAATAGCTTTATTGCTCCACAGTGTCATTTTCAGCAGCCTGTGCTTCTGGGAGAAAAAACAAGGCACTGCTTTCTTGCCAAGAGTGTTCTTGTAAAAATCTACCAGTATAGTTACAGGCTGGCAAAAAAATTCCCATTCTCAGGTGGATAATTGCCACCTTGTTTCTTCAAGTCTTTTCTTCTCTACCCTACAAGTAACTCCTGGTTTTCTCTGCAAACAAATAGATCTTCTTCTTCTCTGTATTTAAAAGCATGGATGACTGGCTAATAATATTGAAGTGTAGACCCTGCTTGAATCAGCAAACAAGGGTAGATCTACTGCTTCTTGAGGGAGGAGTAACATATGTTTACTGTCTGGCTATAGTCACAGTTGATTAAATCATTTGCTGATGCAGAATAGATAGCACTATATAAGCACTAAAGATCCTTAGGGTTGTTTTTGTTTAATCACGCAGAGAACAATATCATCTATTGCATTAAACCATGAGATGTTTGAAATCCTTAAAGTGTGCTTTCTGCCCCTGATTTTGTGTATAGAATCATCATAGAAGCCATCCATTTCCTTCAAAGGACAAAAACCAAACCAAACCAAAACAAAGACTCGAACCCCACCCCCCCAAACTTTGAATCTGCTTTTCATAAGGGAAATTTGCCCTTTTAAAGCTCAACTTTATATGTTTTAATTGTCATAGGTATCTAAGGATTAAAATATTTTTACATCCAGTCTTTCCATTTTACCCAACAAGCAGTTTAAAGGTAAAGCAAGAGAATACCTTTGCAGCACTTTTATTTTTGCTGCAGAGCTTGTATTATTGTGAATCAGTTCAATGTAATTCTTACAGACCTTACTGAAAGGCTATAAAGAGCATTAAACCTTGAGAACTTGCATATTCCAAGGTGTCTGCTTCAAGGCTATTCCCTCAAAGATCTGCAATTAAACTAACCTGTACCTCATTTTAACCAGGTAGATGACAAAAGCACAGGTCATGCAATTTTGTGCTAATGTTCATTCCCAGACCTTGACTGAGGAGAGAACAGGGTGGTTGTATCCCAGGGACAGAGTTACTGAGACATGAAAGAGAAAAGGAGCTTGATGGATTTATCTGGAAAGTGTTCATAAGGGTACTGATACTTCATAAAGGACTGAAACAGTCAACATGCCACTGAAACAGAGGCCAAATGAAACAGCTGATACCAAAGTCTGTTGGAGGAAGGTTTGTTCTAATAATAAAATGTGAAAAAGAAACCCAAGACATACATTCTGCAGTGACTGAGGAAGTAAACTTAAGGCAGCAGCTGTGTCCAATGACACTTTTGTTTTAACTGTGACCATGTCTCCTGAGCTGCTGGGGTCTCAGCCAGGCTTAGTTTGCTTCATTTCCCTTTCAGCTCATCCTGGTACTCCAACACAGAAGAAGGTTTCCAGGCCCTGTGGGACCTGCTTGCTTCCTCAGATGGGACGAGCTCTGGCTAGAACGACAAGAGGATGTCAGTGTTCCAGAGCTGGAGGCTGGTACCTGGCATGGATCTACCAGACATCCTCTAAGACAGCCTGCTACTTGCTGAGCTGCTCAGGCTCGCAATTGGACATCTCACCGCATCTTGCACAGCCAATCTGCCAAGTGAGTCTGGACCACTGTGGGCAGCTGAGGTGATCAAGTGGTTCCCAACAGCATACTTGCCCTGGTCTGCCCTGAGGAACAGCACACTCTTTGGCAGCCATTCAGCAGACAGCCACTGCTCCTCGATGCCCGCTCCAGTTTCCAGGGGATTATTGAAGAAGCAGGAAGCTGCTTGCAACTCAGAAGGGTTGACATAAGCAGATGGCTCAGCTTGCTCAGCAGAAACAGAACAATTCTTCCCCTTGCTCTGAGACCTCAGGGCCCCTTTGGGGCATGGTACTGCTGCACAGTAGGTGCCCGTTCTTGACACAGGGTATCAGACACTAATATCTCACATCCTCAGGTTTCACAGCTCATTACTTTTGCCCAGAGTCTGGAGGATTTTGAGCTTTTGGACTCCATCATCCAGATTGGTTCCTTTATGAAATTAATGTCAGGGCTGAAGCAATAGCAACAACTAGGTTCTCCCTTGAAAGGTCCCGGTGAGACAGAGAGGATGAGACAGTAAGAATTCACAGAAAACATGGAGAATGGAGAAGAGGGTAAAAAGTTACTCAGGGCACAGGTTTCCAGTTTTCTGTGCCTCTACAAAGAGCATGAATAGCTCCAGCCAGTTTTCTGGCAATGGATCTAATCATTATGGCTGGAAGTCCATTCAAGATTAAACCACATCAATTAAACTATTGTTGTGAACTAATTTTCTAAGATCTCATTATAGTGTATTGGATTTGGGTGGCCAGGTTTTGGCAGCAGGGGGGACAAAGAGGTGGCTTCTATGAGAAGCTGCTAGACATGGCAGCTATGTCTGACAGCCAGTGCCAGATGGCTCCACCTCTGTCCAAGACTGTACACATCAGTGACCATGGTATTGCCTCTGGGGTAGCACATTGAAGAAGTGGAGGGGAAGGGGTGGGGTG
>JAVJGJ010000057.1:59293080-59319787 GCA_035590215.1 Microhierax caerulescens | reverse complement strand
GTGGAGCTCCATGGGCTGAGGGTCACGGCCTGCCCCACCATGGGCTTCACCGTGGGCTGCAGGGGAACCTCTGCTCCGGCACCTGGAGCCCCCCCTGCCCCCAGCACTGACCTGGGTGTCTGGAGGGCTGTTGCTCTCCCATATCCTCACTCTTTCTGTTCTGGCTGCAGCTGCACAAGTTTTTCCCCCTCCTTCTTAAATACGTTACCCCAGAGGCACTACCACTATCACTGATGGGCTCAACCTGGGCCAGTGGTGGGTCCATCTTGGAGCCGGCTGGCATGGGCTCTGTCAGACATGGGGGAAGCTTCTGGCAGCTTCTCACAGAAGCACCCCTGTAGCCCCCCTGCTACCAAAACCTGGCTATGCAAACCCAGCACACACAGATACTCTGCCACAAATAAGAGCAGCAAAAATATATTAACTGGATGTGGTAGAAATTTTACTGTGAAGATTTTCCAGTGAAGAAGATGGTTTTATTCAAATCTACATTTACCTTAGGATAATATAACTTCTAATTATACTCAGGGGAAATAATGATGTAAAACATCCTTTATCTAAAAAACACCAACAATCAACCAACCAAACAGAAAAAAATGGTGCGGGTAGAGAGCAGGTGATCAGATTTTCTCCCTGAAACATCTTGTCAGCAGAAAAATAGTGTGTTTTGTCATCAGCTCCACTTTGAACATTAGTGTTGTGCTACAGCAGTAGCATTTTGTATTGCTTGAAACTCTGAGTTAGTGAGGCAGCAACTTCAAAGGTTTTAAAATAAAGAATTGCAGGAAAGGATTAAAAGAAAGGTCATTGACTCTAGAGAGAAAATAGTGAACAACATCTGTTTTCAGGAGCATCATGCATCAAAATAAAACAGATAATAGATTGTTGCTTTATGTTTTTCAGTCCATATGCTAAAATCTTTATTTCAGCATACAGTCTAAAGAATCTGCAGACATCAAACACAGGAGTGTCTGGTGACCTCCTCTGATGGTGGCAGTTCAAACTTAAATAAATTAGAGTTGTAAAGTACCTGATCTTTAGTAAAAGAAGGAAAGACAGACATAGATTTTGGTGGCCCTGAACACAGCAGAAAGAAGCAATCTCACAATAAAAGATGCTGATATCCAACTGATAGGAAATCTCCCATTCCTGTATTACCTGGGGCACTTTCTGGAAAGGAGATACACTTGTATGGAAAAAAGGCAAAAGAGAGATCAAAGAGGGAACAAAGTATTTCTGATAAGGAGAGCCATAGGTAAGAGTGATCAGAAGACTTTGTGCCCTTTATTGATCTTGGACAGAATACCTCAGAGGTCACTTTCTAACACAATACTATAAACTAGATCAAGTACAGCAATAAGTTTCAGTTAGTGAATATTTCTGCTTTCTCAGTGTTGCAGCTGGGAAAGCTCTAGATTCCAGAAGTAGAAAACATAAAGAAATTCTAACAGCAGCAAATTCAACTTTCCTTCCTTTTAACTTCCTTTGTAATATGTGTTTTGTAATATGACCTGTAATATGGCCTTGCCATTGCTAGTAACAGGCAATAAGCTCTGTACAGTTTGCAAGGCCTTGAGACAAAAGCAGTCAGGTCCACCCTGCCTGAGCTTTTCTTGACCTGCCTGCAGCTTCATTATACTTGATTTAACTCTAACAGCTTTTTCTCTAATTGATCAGCTGTCCAAGGTGAACTTGGTTTAGTTCTGTTTATCTTTGTATGGTATCACCCTTAACACAATTAGGTAGTATGGACATAGTAAAAGCTTTGGTATAAGAGTAGCATCTTTGAGAAGTGAGGCCACAGGATGTGTGTGAAATAGAGCATAAGCATGGCATGGCAAGAGATGGGGTACAGGCTTGACGCAGGAGACCTCATGTTTCTAAACAACTCACCAATGCTCAGTTGAAGAAAAGCATAGCTGGGCTGGACAAAATTGATTTTACAGCTAACAAAGGAAATAAAAAAAAAGCATCTAATCATAAAAGTTACCGCTTATTGTAAATTTGGATGCAACATGGAGCTGCAAATCAATGGAGAACAAGCATGTAAAAGCATGTTGCCAAATGCATAAAAATTACTGTAAGTGAATCCTAGAGTGAAGGCAAATAAGAAACTATCAAAACCAGATGCTTCCTGATGAAGGACACCTCATCATACCACCCTCTCCAGCATTGTGGAGCTACCAAATTTGCAACCGAGAGAAGCAAGGAAAGAGATACAACCTAAATATGTATATTTAAATTTTAACTGCATTATTACTATTGTCGAGATTTTTTTCTATATAAAAGTAGTCTTATTACATATAATTATCTCTTTTTATGTAACAACTAGATCTAGATTAATAATGATTATTGGATTAGATTTCAAATATACTAACAACAGAGTCTTGGCTTTACATGATAGTTTTCCTTCTGCCAAAGGACTTGAACATAAGAGATTATGAGGAGCTATATTACCTCTGATCCATAAATCCACCTGGCCCAGCTGCCTTTGTCTAACTTCAGCCATACAGGGGAAGTGATGGGTGATCTTAAGGATACTTGCTCTGTGTTAGAAGTATTTACAAGATTTGTGTATTGAGGAGTGTCCTGACCTTACTGGAATCACTTTCACTGCTTTCTCGATTTTACTCCTGATATATGACTGTAAATGCTGAGACCAAAACTCTCAGACTTGGCTGCCTGAAGTTAAGTAATAACAGCAATAATGAGTCACTGTGACCAATATCCCTGACAAAACAATGTCTCGACATTTTCTTCAGGCACATGTAATAAGTCTCATACATTTCTCTGTAGAACTCATCCCTTTGTTTCCACTCCTCACCCCCCCAGCCCCTCAGTTCTTCTATTCTGTATAGTTCTTCCTAATTGCCATGCATATATGCGCCCAAAATGTTTCTGTTTTGTTCACCAGCGGTGGACCATCACCAATTTCTGTCTACATCAACCCTGTACCATTTCAAACATTTCTAAACACAAAGTCAATCAAAAGCTTACTCTCTATTTCTGTTGGTTTTGAAAGTTGCCATTGCAATTTCCTTTTCATATTTTATGCTACTGGCAGGACTGTAACCTACAGGATTATCTCTGAGTCCTGCCTCATTTTAGGCTCTGACTGCAGAACAGAATCTTTGTTCTTACCACTCAGTCACCTCCCTTTTCTCCAGTTTTTAAGTTTCTTTGGATTTCCTTTGCCTTCCCCATGATCCTACAATATTAACTTCTGCATCTAGATGTAGTCTTTCTAGAAAGGGTCAGGGCTGCATCTTGGATTATTTTAGCTGCTTCCTCTTCAGTTCCTTTCTCTCCATCTTCAGGCATTCCTTCTTCAGATAACATCTTTAGAATCACTGATGCTCTCCAGGTGATCATAAAACCTTTTGTCAGGCCTCATTTCACAGCTGCTTTTTCAATCTGACAGCTTGTCCTATGCTTAGACAAACTACACCTGTAAACAAGCCCTGTCTTGCCATGGCAATGTAGAAAAACTGTCTAGGTATAAAAATGTATGTTGGGAAAATACTAGTTCATATGTTTGACTCCGAAGATTCTATCTGTTTTTCCCTTAAGCTGGTAAAATCAGGAGCAGGTTTATATTCAAGCAAAATAGTGAGTTCCCTTTCTAAATCGCTGGTGCTTGTACTAAGAATCACATGTATACGTGGGGGATTCTATCATCAACATTTTTGTTAAACTGACATTTCTCCTTTCCAGTGACACTCCTCTTTCTCACCTCAACCCAACACTAGATACCAGTTGCACAGTCAGATCCATGTTTTTTACTGGCCTGGATATTAGCTTATGCTATCAAAAATAGTGTTCACCATGAAAGCTTTACAGAATTTATGAAAATCTACTTTCCTTCTGAAATATGCACATGCTTTCTTCATTCTTTCTTTCCTCAGCAGGATCTTTTTCATCCTTTCCTTTCCTGGGGGATTTTTCACAGAAATCTTGGAATTGTCAGTTCTACATATGAGCTGACAGGGAGTCCTTTCCTTTTAAAAGTATACACACATACCTGTGACAGACATAAAGATTTTTATGTTTTTGTTTCTATAGCAATAATCACAAGATACATTATTTGTGGAGTGACCACTGTATTTTGGTGTTTAGGGAAAGTGAACATTTAAGATGCTGTGGTAATGTCTTGCATGGCTCAAAATGAAAAGAGTGACTTTGAACAGGAATGATGGCACATTTGTCCTTGGAATAATATAAAAAAGAGAGAGCTCCTCAAATGCACTACCTTTCGTATGACCCTGGCTGGCCTTTCTATCTGAATAAATAACCCTAAATTACTGTGGACTACACATTCACAACTGGAAGACGAGCTGTTCCTGAGACATCTTAAAATTAAAGAAAAATAAGCCCTCCACCTCTGTGGAAAGCTCAGAAGCTTTATGAGGTGATAAATGAAGGCCACAGAAAGGAATGCCAGCAGGTCATGAGAGCAAGCAGGATTATCTTCTGGGATGTGCTCTTTAAACTGTGATAATGTTTAACTTCTCACAAGCAGGTGTGGTGTTTGACACTTCTTTTCAGGCAAAGCCTGGCCCTGAGTAACCCACAGGCACATGGTATTGATAGATTTCAGTAGGTTCTGCAGAACAACATTGAAAAGAGAAAAAAAAAAAGGAACTAAATTATACAGCTGATAATGCCAAAGCATTTTGGAATGAAAATGGCATTATTTGCAAATAGCTTTTTTTGCCCCATCTCCCTGTTCTGCAAACTGACACCCCATTATCAAGGATTTAAAAGTTTATGCCAAAGAATAAGAATTGACCTTCAAGTTAATGCTATTAAAAATGTAATTTGATTCAAATGAATGGAATTGAAAAGAATCTCTGCATAAAGTACAAAACTGTCTTAATTAACAGTGCATTAATGTGCAGAAGCAGAAGGTCAGAGACATTAATGCATTTGCAGGAAAAGACTGACCAGAAGTCACAAATCCTTAAAATACTAAATGATTTTAATACTCTGATTTTATGCAAAAGTCAGACACTTTATGTACCAATCCACTTCAGCAAACAGAAGCAAAATCCAGCCACTCCAAATCACGTCAAACTACCAAAATACAAAAAGCGATTTAGTCTATGCTCTTTGACTTGTATTACTAGCAATCATCCATCCTTTCTCCCCCTTATCAGGTTTTGGTGGTACATTCAGCACTATACTGGGTGTATTACTAAGATTATCATTGAAAGAAGTTGGGCAAAGCATATTCTGTCAAAAATATTCTGACTTGACCAAACTGAGGTTTTGAGGAAACATGTAATTTGGATTTTTACTTTTTTGAGGAAACAAGGTAAATCAGAACTGGGGGGAATAGCAGGCAGGCATACACATTCTCTTATGCTTTTCTGTAAAACAATATTTATTTGGGGAAAAAAATTAAAGATTCCATTAATAAATCCGCCCTTACATTGGTATTGTAATTTTTGCCCCTGAAAACCGCTTTTTTTCTTTTTTTTTTTGACAGATGATTTTCCTTTTTTCATCCTAATTTAATTAAAATTCATACAGTTTAAGCCCAGATTGAATTATTCTTTCTTCTAAACTGTATTCTCTTCTGTTCCTCTCATTCTGGTATTGCTATGTTAGTTTTAAGATGAAGCTGTATCTTAGTAAAAATATGCCTTCCTGAATGACGTAGTGATTTGATTTGACTACAAGAGCAGGCAAAATATCTATTACCCTCCTTTATTGTCTGTTCCAGTGATTGATTACTAAGGGTATAAATTTATGCTTAATTTTCAATTTGAACTTCTCTGGTTTTGGGTTCTAGACAGTCATGCTTATTATATTGTCTGCAAGACTATTTAGGCACTTAAACATATCACTATATATTTATGATGAACTAAAGAAGATTCAGTTCTTTTAGATGACCACTCTAGAGATTTTTGTCTAGACCTTAAACCATGATGTTCCTAAGATACTAAAAATTTAAGAAAATCACTCATCTTCTCCTGGCCAGTGTTGCTGAGCTGCATCTGAAGCTTACTAACTTATTAAAATCATTCTGTGTATTAGAACTATGTAATGCTATAGTCACAAGCATCCTTTTCCACACACTTTGGTCATCTTTGGATCACCACAAGGGTGAGCATGGTTGTCATCTAGAGCTCCTGCCATTCCTATGTGTCAGCTATTTCCTATCTTGTCTCATGCTTTCTGAATAATACTGAGTAGCATTTAGTATCTAGATTTCTGTACAATAACCCTAACAGAGGGTTTGGTTATATAAAACAATTGTTTTCTGTCCATTTAAAACTTTGAAGACAAGCAAATAGAGCAAATAGTGTAATTTCCTATCATGCATTTCTGAATACCTCAATTCAGAACAGCCCAAGCCCCCTCATGCTACAATCTGTGCAAGAACCTCTTTAAAACAAGCATACCAGAACTGCACACAGTATTCCATCAAACTGTCAGCCAAGTCATGTCCTTGCTCTTACTTATTTTTTAAAGATCCAAAGATTGCATTAGCCTATTTTTGTCACAACAGTACACTGGGCAGTTATGTTGAATTATTTAAAGTCTATGCAGACTCATTGGTGCAGAATACATGTTCTTCTGCACACAGGCTGCACTGGCATTTGGTTGTATTAACAATTCTTTGTTTCTTTTATGATAGCTCCTGTTTACAAAGTGAAGGAAGAACTGCCACCTTGGTATCAAGGGGAAGCAAGAACCTCTCTGCACTGAGTCATATTCTCCTGTGGGGTCACAAGGTAGAGGAAACCATCGAAAGTCACTCTCCTGTTTCCAGTTAATCCCTTTCTGCAAGGATTCATCCTGACCCATAGGTCTGGTTTAAACTTTGTGAATTGAATCTGGGCTTTCAGTGTGTCAACAAGCAAGACTGAACAAAGAATGTAAACTAGAAAGTGTTTAGTTCTATGCTTTGTCTTTTCTGAGACAAAAGGGAAGCTAACAGCAGGATCAGGATTCCAAATTACCAGCAATTTGCTTTCTATTCTGCTCTGGAAGCAGCTTCAATTCTGTGCTTTTTCATCTTGAGGATTTGTGACTAAGCTACAGTGGAATCGTAGATTGTTAGTAAAAATGTCTATTCATAAATGCACACCTTCAGTATTGTTAAATTGCCAATAGATGCTTTAGATTTCTGCTTGGAATTTCATTTTCACGTGTATTATAGAAATAGTATATTCATAGGAGATAAAAACAGTATTGATGCACAGAGCTGTAATGATTCTAGTGAAATAAGAAATGTCTAAGAGCTATGGTTAATAAAGGTGTTAAAAACCAGAATCACTAAAAATTACAGAAAAAGCTGCAAGCACTGTGATACATATAGTGGCATTTTTTCCTTAGAATTGAGAATGTGGAGCAGAATCTTCCTTAGACACCAAAGCTCTGCTATGCACACCCGTTTCACTACTAAACTCTGCAGAAAACAAGAATATATTTTTACTCTGCAAACAATCTGTAATCAGCAGACTCCTCAGTTAATACCTCTTGTCAGCATCCAACATGACAGTCAGTCAAAGGGGAGTATCCATGGGGCAGATGGGAAGTGAGAGCACGAGACAGGATATGCAACTAATTTATTTTCCAGGGATGTCTGACACTCTCACAATATTTAGTACTATATGTTTTTGGTAGTATGTTATTTCTAAAGGAAACTTTCCGGGGAATTCAAGTGTCCCCTTGCTTCCTGCTAAGTGAAGATACTGACTGAAGATACTTGGGCTTTCCTTATTTAAATATAACCTTCCTTTTTTTCCTTCACTTGTTCCATGTAAGATACATTAGACTTCGTCAGTGACTGGTATTACCTGAACAACTGATACATTCTATAGAATAGGCTCCTGGTGCTTCATGTCCCAGGCTTAAGAAGTTACTATGCCTTCATGTACACTAGACAAACAGCTAATTAAAGCTTTGTCCAAAATCAGGTTTGCTGACACTGTAGCAGAAAAGTTAAACACCAATTATTTAAAAATTTGTAGTTAATTCTATTAAGTCAAGCTTTGTTTTGACTACAAATTACATAGCTAGTATATTTAATAAATAGAATCTTGTTTGTTATTTTGTTGGCGTTACCTAAAATTCTCTAGAGTATTTAATTACATATGTAGCTGTATGCAGGAGTAATTAGCCCTTGCCCAGTTGTGCGTTAAGGCATACTTTCAAAAGACACCAGTACACATAACTGGTGCCAAATTTTCAAAAGAGCTGTGTTCGGACATAGGTGTAGATAGATTGTGGCCAAAAACAACAGCAAAAGGGAAGCCATGAACAGCAGAAGGCAACAAGGGAAAAGGAACAAGAGGAAGAAAGCCCATCAGATACACACAGATTTTGTAAAATAATCAGCATAGTATTTTATGAAAGCACAACAAAAAGTATTTTACATCAATATGGTTGAAAATTTTTGTTTAGAATGCAAGTTGAATTACAGTAAAGGAAGTTCAACTCTCTCTCTCTCCTTTACTCTCTTCCCAACATATGGATATAAAATATCAGACTTCAAACATTTCTAAATTAGCAAGGACCATTGAAACACATGCACACACACGTACACACACACACACACAAGTTGGACAAGAATTTTCATGTGCATATAGCCCTGAATCATATCCATCCTACGTCTCATATTTACTGTGTGCCCACAAGCCATGCCCACAAACTAAGTTTATTTATTAGGGGGGAAATTATATATGAAGAGAGAACACAATATTTTTATGACTGAATGTAGTAACTAGATTTGGAACCCTTGAAATCATCATACTGAAGTCAGAGAAACTGAATTAAGTTCTCTGTAGAGGAACTTTAAAAATAATAGGAAGCATATTTAAAGAATCTTCAGCGTGCTTCCTGAAAATTTTTAGGAACAATTATTAAGTTCCTAAAATACTCTTGTATTGTCTCAGTTTGAAAGTTCAACTAAAAGAAAAAATTTTTATTTAAAGATTGTATTAGTAAAACAGAAAAGTCATCTGACAGAGAATCAAATATTTGATTTAGTCATTACTAGCTCCACTTATTTAGCGAATATTGTAGGACTGAGTAGCTGAAATTAAATATTAAACTAGTCCTTATAGTTTTGCCTACTACATTGGAATTTGCTAGTATGTTTTCTTACTAAACCAATATTACTAGCATAAATGAGTTCACACTTCTTTATAAAATATTAGTCATTATTTTTATTAAATTTCCATCTGCCTATTCCAGTCAAGTCCTTGATCCAAGATTTACAAGGAAGAGGTTAATCAGGCTAAGCATTGCTCCTTCACAGATACAAAGGTAAGACACTGTAGAATATTATTGGGCTTTAAAACCTATTTGTGGAGAAATGGTAGTTAGTGAACAAGAAACAAATTAAAATTTGCCATTTTAGCCCAGGCAATCTGTCAGAATTAATGGTTAAAATAAGCTGTATACCAATAGTTAACATACTGATGAAGACTTTTCCATAAAACTAAGAAAACAATTGCATATCCTTCTATACAATAATCTTCATTTTACCTGAATTAAGGCCTCTTATAACAGAGATCTGATTTATTCATGGAGCACCACTTGCTTTATTCAGCCATGTCATTGTGTCCAGCACTAACACAGATTTCAATATAATGCAGAATCCCAGAAAGAAATCTATCCTAACGTCACCAATACGAAGAGACAAACTGAAACTGGTTTGGGTTTGTACTGTCATAGTACAATGCAGATGGTGAAGTTGCTGTATGATTGGCAAAGTGAGAGACCTGTGACCTGGTCTGGCTAATAATGTAAGAGAGGGGTGAGGCAACTGGTATTCATTGTGGTTTAGCTGTTAGGTGGTCAAAGTGGACAATGTTAAAGAAGATGCAGGGTACTGGGATATCGCCAGTTACTCTGCAAAACCCAGTGCAGAACTCTGAAACTGAGTAGTGAAAGATGCCAGTTTCCTGTGGATAGACACTAAACTCATGCTTATGTCTGGCTTCTTCTATACATTGGAACTTTATACATTGAAATGAGACTGAAAATAAATGGTCTGAGTGAGCTTTCCACTATTACTCACTTTTTTTTCAGCATCTTAGGTGGGAATCAATTTGTCTAACTAGATTTCTCCAACATAAATATCTAATCAGGCTAAGCTCAGTGGAGAGAAAAAAAATATATTTAGGGGGCACCTCATCTGTTTTAGACTTTAGGATGAGATGAATGATACACAGAAAGTACTTACTTTTCTCCAATCATTCCAAAAGGGAGAGAGCTCAGATGTAGACACCTGCATTGTATTCATACACATTTGGTTACATGGAATCCACTCTTTCTGTCTTTTAAAAGGAAGTGGAATACAACAGCAAACCCCTCCTTTTTTCTTTCACTGATGAACATGTTTGAGGCACTCTGTCATTAAGGAATCAGTCTTTTAGCAAAAGGAAAACGTGACATTTGCTTTCCCTGTAAATTGAGCTTTAGTAAAATAGGTGGCTTGCTGCACTGGACCTGTTGGAGCAAGTCCAGAGGAGGGCCATGAAGATGATCACAGGGATGGAGCACCCCTCTTAGGAAGACAGACTGAGAGAGTTGCAGTTGTTCAGCTTGGAGAAGAGAAGGCTTCAGGGAGACTGTATAACAGCCTTCCAGTACCTAAAGAGGGCCCACAACAGAGCTGGAGAGGGACTTTTCACGAGAGCTTTTAGTGATAGGATGAGGGATGATGGCCTTAAGCTGAAAAGGGGTAGATTTTGATCAGCTTTTAGGAAGAAACTCTTTCCTGTGAGGGCAGTGAGGCACTGGAACAGGTTGCCCAGAGAAGCTGTGGCTGCCCCATCCCTGGCAGTGTTCAAGGCCAGGCTGGATGGGGCTTGGAGCAACGTGGTCTAGTGGAAGGTGTCCCTGCCCATGGCGAAGTGGCTGGAACTAAATGTTCTTTAAGGTCCCTTCCAACCTAAATCATTCTATGATAATGTATTGAAGAGTGATCACGAGCACTTACCACACTGTACTGTACAGCAAGGACCTTGCCTTAACTGAATTACAGAAAAATAGTGTTACGTGTGAAGATATTTTTGAAAGAGGGCTTCTCTGGCCAAGTTTTTCTTGTATAGAGAATTGCACAAGAAGACTTTTGGCCACATAGCCATCTGGTACAGGTGGAAAGAATATAAACTTTTTTTGTTGGCATGGAATCCCAGGTCATTGTCAGTATTATTCAGCCTCCTAAGAACTCTGCTGAAAATGGCAAAAAATTACAGTCCTCTCTCCAGCCTTCTGACTTACTGCTTGAATAGTGACATTGCTACCTACAAGTTTAGCATAAGGATTATCTCAGATCAAATTTCTGCATATTCTGTGTTCTGGATCATATTGTTCACAAACCTATTCACCCTACTCAGGGATTTGCAGTCCAGGTCAGAAATTAAGTGTTGATTTTCTTGAATGCTGCCGGTCTGGCTATGGTTTCACATTTGGAAGAACTTAGTGGCTCTTGGTGCATGGCAGAGAGTAGCTTGGAGCTATTTGCACCTGCTTTCAAGGCTGCATCTCCAGAATAGGATTGACAGCTGTATTATTTCCAAAATCCAAATGTAATCCTGATATGTCTTCAAAAAATGACAAAAGAATCATGGAAATAGAAATCATCCAAGGACATTAGCTTTAAAAAATATAGTACTCTGGATTTTGAAAGTTCATGAACCCCAGCTTTCTGGAAGAGTCTTCTGGGGAAGTAGCAGTACATAGTTGCTCTATCCTTTGTTTGTAGGCCTCTGGTATTTCTTGTGTCAAAAACAAGGTGAAGGGGAGGAGAAGTCACAGATGCCCAGACCTAGGTAATCCAGGGTAGCTCAGAGGCCTCACACGGCAGCAGTATCACATGCTTCCACTGACCACCTCTACTGGGACTGTGCAAGGGCAGATCTGGGCTGCTTGTGTGACCCTGTGACCATGTTCCTCTAGGTGAAACTGCTGTAGCTCGGGGGTCGGACTAGATGACCTCCAGAGGTCCCTTCTGATCCTGACCATTCTGTGATTCTTCATGCTGTGATTCTGTGAGCTTGTGCTTTGTAAAAGGAATATCCAGGGACATGCGTCAAAGGAATTTCTCAGAGAGACGTTCTGGGTCCTGCCTTATCCATACCATAGGCACTGCCACAGAGCATCAGAATTTGTCTTGGTATTTTTAAAATGCCTATAAATAAAAGCTAAATACTGTCATTTTTTATTGTAAACTGGTAACTGTAGACCTGAACCACAAAAACTCAGCCAGACTTTAAACCACCTATGTTTCTATCAATTTTGAGTCATGCTGCCAAGTTACAGTATTTGATGAAGTATTCTGAGTTAATTAAAAGTGATGGGAAAGAAAGATTTTTTCCTCTGATAATGTCATTTTCTCTTTCAGCCAACCAAACTCTAAATGCTTGACCATGTTATTCGACCTCCTACAACCTGTCACTCAGCTTGAAAGAAATGCCATTTCTTCTCAACAATCACTCACGATTCTTGGACATATGGTGTCTCCTTCTGTAATTTCATTTGATCTTGATAAAAGTCAAACCATTACAGCTTTCTTTCCAGTAAAAAATAGCCCCAGAGAAATGTAAAATTTGTTGGAACAGTACACCAGTATCATCAGGTTATCAAAGACTTAAATAGTTGAGACAAAATGGTGTCAGGTAGAGCTGGTTAGAAGATCTTCAGCTTACTCTTCTGATTTAAACCAAGATTGACTCTTTTTTTTTTTTTTTTTTTTTTCTCTCTGTACTAGAGTACATTACAATTCATTGGCTTTGCAAATGCTTTTGGTTTAGGACTGGATTTTTTTCCTCATAAATGGGACTTGAATATAGTGTTCCCTTTCGCTTGAGAAAAAATTCTGCAGTTGATATCTTCTTCTGGATGCAAGGGATTGTGATTTGACCTGGATCACACAGGCATAATGGATTTCATTTCCACCTATAAATATTCTTCATGAACTATCTGTGACATTCCATGTGTAGATGATTTCAACAAAATGGGTAACAGAACGGGGCTTTTAAAACAAAAGCATATATTGCTGACATGTCTTGGTGATACTATAAACACAAATACTGTGGGTTCACTTGTTTTGACTTAGCATACTAGTCCTCGTGTCTTTAATTTTCTTGGTGCAATGCACATTTAAATCATTAAGTAACACTACTTTGACAGAAGAATTCATGGCTTTTGAAGGGTTTGTTAGTCAGTTTAAATTACACCCTAATGTGGGATTCTTCTGGATGATTGATTTCACAACATTTCAACTTGCTGTACAAAAAAAGAAAAAACACCCAAAGACAATGTTCTGACCGTCCTCAATTAATCTTCAAATCCTTCAAAAGGGTTGACCTAAATTACAAAGTCACTTGCTTGCTATGTGGTTGTGGTATCCCATGGCTATAACAATGCAATTGTTAATCTCGAAAGTGAAGTTTATGTACAGAAAACCAGCAACTGGCTCATGATTTTAAAACTTGCTGCCATGATAGATCAGAATGACCTCAAACTTCACCATCACTGTTAAATGTTAAATCCATTTTTTATCCTAACTTTATAGTAATACTGTCATAAAAAACATTCTATAAATCACTTTTCTGAAAATAAAGGATGTAGGAAAAGCTGCAGAGATTTTCCTGTATGTGTTGAATATGCTAAGTATGATATTATGATACGATATGATATGATTTTTGGCTCAAGAAATCTGGATTTTGAACAGCAGACAATGGATTATGTAATTAAACTGTATGCAGTGACTGTTTTGATGGAAAAGCAGGGCAGAGTCTCTGGAGAAATTACATAGTGTCCCTCAGTTCTCTGGGGGAGCTAAGGAGAGACCTGGCAAATCCACATACTGCTTTAATCATTCTACCTGGCATCTGTTCTTGGTGTTAAGTTGTTTCATAAGAAATGTGTATTCATACAGACAGAGTTCCTTGTAAAAGCAGGTTGCCTCCACGTTGTTGTGAAACATCTCAGTTTTGGGCTTGGTATCTGTAACAGAGGGAAAAAAAAGCAAAAAAAACCAAAAAAACAAAGCTGCAGTTTGTTTTTTTTAAAAAAAGAAACAACAAACATCATGTCGTTTATTGTTTTCCTGATAAGATAGAGATGTACATGGCCTTTGCATTGTGCTGTTATCTAGCAGTATAAATTGCTATGGGAAGGTCTGGTTTGTTTTACAAAGATAGCATCGCCAAGTAGGTGTCTGTGGCTTCAGTAGATTCTATTTGTCATATTGCATCTGCATGTTCACTTAAAGTGCTTTGTACTACCGCTCTGAAACTTTTCCATGCTACCACTTGGCAGTATGAGAGAGTTACTTAGCATCACAAAAAAAAAATCCAGAGTTATTGCACAGAAAAACAGTGAGTGTGCTGCTGTCTGTCTTCCTGAAGCCAAAGGACTGGCCCTACAAAAGCCAATTGTTTCCCTGAAATGAAGCCAGTTATATTATGAAAATGCATCGGTTTTGATTTGCACAAAAAAAAGCTTGTTTCAGGGTGAGACATTACAGGAGATGTATTGTCGGGTATCTTAAAGATTCAGCCTTGGGAAGATAGATGGGAAGCCTCAGGTAGAGGGAGGTGCAGCAGGCAGGGGCTCGGCAGCTGGGCATGAGCATCAGCGGTGGCTGCTGTGGTGCCAGGACAGCAGCGCGTGGAGCTTGCCAAAGAGGGAGGCATAGCTTCTCAGAGACCTTCCCCAGCTTGCTGTCTGTGGCCTGTACTTTCTGTCCAGAAAGGAAAGAGGAATACTGTTTTATGATGGGCTGGTGTGACTCATTCGTTTAGATCCATTGGGGGAATTCCTCGTGCAAGGGTCAGGGAGCCAGCTGATGCCCTGTTAGTCAGACGGAGGATAGCTCCTGAGAAGGACTGTCAGTGAAACTTGGCTTCATCTCAAAACCTCCGGGAAAAGCAGATTCAGCCAGCAGAAGAAAAGACTGAGAACTGTGGAGGATTTAAGGGAGCAGTAGCTCTATTGTCATGTAATGCTGAATTGCCAGAATAAAACTTGATTTTCATCATATTTTACAATGCACTGATTGTATGGAATCTATCAGCGCAACAATAAGTTATGCCTTCACCATGATTATAGCGCATCTTGTATAAGTGACTAAATGAGAAGCTAAAATTGCTGTGGCATAGGGATTTATATTACAATAGACATTTTTGCATAATGCTATGGTGATGCTTCAGCTTCCTCTGACATCCACGTCTTTAGAGCATCCTGTCAAAGGACTCTGAATTAATACTGCCAGTAGAGTAGGATAGCATTGACAAGACAAGAGTAAAAGAGACACAAAAATAGACAAGCCCTTAGCTCCTCAAAGAAGCTAAAACGAAAATGGAGAAACAGCTTAGTACCATGAAAATTTAGGATTTTATATGTACAAGAGATGTGTAAAAAGGAGAAAGATTAGAAGTGAAGTTTGGATTTTCAGTGTCAGAGTACTCGCAGACAAACCTCCTCTCAGGAATGCATTTGCTTTGCTTGTTACTGTTTGTTTTCAAACCAGCAAGGCATTTAAACGCTCAAAATTCATGAGTTTAAAGACAATCCTTCTTCAAAGGGTTTCCAGTAGAAAAGACAGATTTCTGCCGTGCTCCATGTAGATCGAAGAATGGTCTGGGATACAGAATGTGTATCACATTCCCTGAGCTATATCTGAACTCCCACTATTGAGTTGTTAGTGCAGTAGAGAACATTTAGATGCAACTAAGGAGTTGGGAAATGTGTCAGGAGTATTAGTGCAGCATCTTGCAATACAGGCATGCTTGCAAGGTAGCGAGGACAGCTGCCAAGCCAAAAATATCAATGATGTCTGAATGAAAATGAGTTTGATTACACTCTTTTCTCACTCTTCCCTTGTAAAAAAGAATGTGACAATTCAGGGAGAACACTCTAATATTTGAGCCCTGGTAGGAGAAAGAAGGAGAGAGAGGGGAGGAGAGGTAGGAGCAAGGCAGGGCAGGGCAAGGAAGGGAAGGGAAGGTTTGTTTTTATGGCACAGTGGTTAGAGCAATCATGTGGGATGCTGAATCACTATATTCGGCTCCATATTCCCCATGAAAAGATTTTAACATTCGCTTCCTGTAATTGGTAGTTACATCCAACAGAAAATTGCTGTATGTATTTAAGGAAGTGTTTCAGGTGCATAGATAGAGGTGTCTTGTGCCATTGCAGCTGCCTGAGAGACACCCCCCAATATCTGTACAGGTGACTGACAGACACAAGGTAGGAATCGGGGGGGGACGGGGACGGGGGGGACACCACTTTGTAACGTGGAGGCTGGTCCTGGAATAGGTTGTGTCGTCTCCTGCCATTTGGAGAGTGTGTTTCACCCGGCAGCTGCAGTGTTATTTGCAAGAAGCACCTTTCCCTCTAGAGCTTTTGCAGTTTTAAAATAGTTAAATATTCATTGATCTAGAAAGTAAGGACAGAGAAACTTCTAGACTAGTGATTAGAGGACTCACCTGAGAGACAGAGTGCTTGGATTTCAGGCATTGCCAGAATTGTAATGCCAGAAAGAAAGCATTACAAGGGGCTGGGGGCAGGGGGGGGGGAAGACAAGCAACGCAGTGTGTGATCTCCTGGGGAAGGTTAAAACATAAGCTCCTGGTGTGCTGGAAGATGGCCACAGATGTGGTGTGACAGCTGTTGTTCCCTTCCCAAACCAAAAATAGCCAGGAAATTGAACTTGCATTTACAGATGGTTAACGACCTGGCCAAACTGTGACAAATTTGGTTTTCACAAAAATAAAGCACTACCTCTACAGATGAATTTTTTTAAAATTTCTGTCTTGGGGTGTTAAAAAAGAGAAAGTAAACAAAGACTGAAGGCATGTGGCTATGGAAAACAGAATACTGGAGTATATGAAACCTACCAGAGCTTTTTTTATTTTAGGATAAGTATATGTATTATTATTTTTCTTTTAACTCCCTTTTGCCCAGTCTTGGAAGTGAGATGATCATATGTGGCTTTGAGGTTAGCCACGTATACTAAGCAGCAGAAGGCAGACCTGATTTTCATGTTTTGCAGATGAGCAGAGACATTTCTCAGATCTCTTTCTTTGGTTTTGTACTGAAATCAGCAGTATGTGTGTACAACAAATCCGAGGTACAGCCATATAGCTAGCAGCGGTCACTTGAGCATAGCTGATCAACTGCTTCAAAGCCTCATGCCATGTCTTGCCTCCTGAAAGTCAGCTGCTGACAATGGTAATAGTTGGCAAGATCTGACTGTACAGAATCACTGGCACCTCACCAAGAAATG
The DNA here is from genome assembly GCA_035590215.1 of Microhierax caerulescens. Taxonomy (NCBI): domain Eukaryota; kingdom Metazoa; phylum Chordata; class Aves; order Falconiformes; family Falconidae; genus Microhierax; species Microhierax caerulescens. Next base: position 59,302,527 of record JAVJGJ010000057.1, on the reverse strand, counting down.
GAACGTCTGTTTAGAATGGATTTGGATGTATTGTAAATGAAGCAGAATATATCATGCTTTAAAGTCAAGGACAACTGTCAGTTCTGCAGAAGGGCTAGAGGAGGCAAGAAGGACTTACACAATCACTTGAAATTGTAAACATTCACAGTTAATAAGAAAAGAGGCCCAGCAGCAATGAAACGTGAGATTAGCCAGACAGCAATTATCCCAGTAATAATACGGTGTATGTTTCTTCTTTACTGCTCTTGTGTGGATTACAAATGGATTCTAAAGCAGAGCTGGATAAGCCTGGGAATATTGTGCTTATACTCAGTTTAGGAGCCAGCAGGAAAATCTACAGAGACTTTAAGTCTCACTGAGGCCCTTGCTCAGCCTTATAGACAGGAAACAATAGCAACAAAACGTTAAAAGCTTAAGAAGGAAGAAATAAAACCTGAAAAAATATGCTAGATTTTCCCTGTTGAGCTCATTTGTTAAGTAGACCAGATCCTACATTTCTATGTCCACACTTCAATGACCTAACAGCCTGCTGCTTCTCCATTGTCTTTTACTGTATCTATATAATTACTTAATAAAATGAAAGCTGAGGGCTCATCTCCTCTGATAGAATGTTCATCAGAAAGAAAAGTTCAATGGGAAAAAAAAGAGATGTAATTCCTTTCTTTTTGTGTGTGTATGTGATCTTCACCTAAACTCTTATATTTCTCCCTGAAACTCTGATAATGTTGGAGCTAAGGGCTATCCAGCATAGTCTGTGTTTATGTTTTCCCTTCCACTTTTCTTTTGTTTTGTCCTCCAAGTGCTCTAATGGTTACTGCAACCCAGGAACCACCTCAATTTATTTTTGTCCTGTCTATCTTTACCAGTGAAGAAACATTTCCCTTCTCATTTCATTTTTTCTGTTGCCAAAGAACAATTTATCTCCCCTCCAAGCTGGAAAAAAAAAGACATAATTTAATTGATCAACTTTGGAAAATCTGAAAAGACACATTTTTAAAAAGTACAGAGGTAAAAATGTTTGGATTGGGGAATACTAATTCCAGTGTCAACCAACCAAAAAGTTTTGATCTAAAAGTCATCATATTGCACTGCAAATGCACCGTTTCTTTCTAAAGGAAATTACAAATCTAAGCAACATTTCATTTTTCTTTCTCCCTGAAAGCTCTGGAGCTTAAAGGCAGCAGAAGTTTGAGCAGGTTTGCATTTGGCTGCAAATATTTTGACAATTTTCTGGTATCGTACTTGGTAGAAATTACAGCATCTAAATCTGTAATCAATGAAAAGTGCTGAAAACACACAACAAAATGTGCAGAAGTCAACAGATGCAGAATACAGATGGAGAGCAATTGGCGCACTGCCTAACACCTTGTACCTATAATTGAGAAGCTATTTTGTCTTTATTTCCTTCTTTTCCTCTTAACAAGATTGTTCTTCCAGATTTGTAAATCACACATAACCAAATGGGCCACCAGGTCCCTCGCAGGTGAGTCTCAGCTGGTTCCCTGGGGCTCAGAGCAGGGAGCTGGTGCCTTTGGGTGGTGCGGTGGCTGCCTGCAGCCCGGGATGCCCCGCAGCGCTGCCATAGCTGCCCTGTCAGTTCTTCCCTCGCTGCATTTCATTGCTTAGCATATCAGCGTGACCTACCATGATTTTCAGTTTTTGCATTAATGCACCAGCCTACAAGAGGCTGTAGGACTCCAAGACTTGGATATTAGCTCTTTTAGTGAAAGAGAGTACCACCCATGGAGCTAAATCCGAGTCATGTCTCTCTTCTCTTAAATATATGTGATGAATACTTCTCAGCCCTTTAGAAAGCTTGTTCCTTGCCACTCTGACACAGACAAAAATTGGTTACTTTTTCAGTGTTTATTAAATCCACTAGGAGACACCTGGGTGGAAAGCTTGCTAGCAATAAGGGGCTGACTGAGGGCTCTGAGTTTCTTCCCAGAAGACAGAATAATAATCTGCCTTCACTTGTGAAGCCTTTCTTTAGAAATGTGATACAACCATGAGAGTCAGATTGTCTTAAATACTGGATCCTACCTGCATGACATCAACCTTCAGGCTTTAACGTTGGTTGTCAAAAATGCTTCTCTTTTCCTTTCAAAATACTAATAAAAATATTCATAATATAAAAACCAGCTTTGGAGTCCTTTAACTCCCTCATTAAAGCAACACCACACATTTTGAAAGTTGAAACTGTGAGAGAAATGCTTCACAATGGTATAGAAGCTAAACACGAATATAAAGTGAGTAAAATGCTGAAGGATGTTCAGAAGGACAATGCCCTGACACTTGAATAAGCATTTGGGACCCAGATTTCTATATTCTGCATCCAGATCACACTAGTCATGGCTATTTCCTTTCCTTTCAAGCTGAGGTTTAGTAAATTATGAAATGTAGAAAGATTTCAGGTGTTCTCTGACTGCCTCTACTTCGCTTTCCACCCTGATAGACAAGCTGATAAGTTCCAAAATTTGTTTTTCTGTTACTCAAAGGTCACATTTCTGGAGAAAAAAAGAAAGGAGGTTCATAAAGTAATCTCTGAAATCTAATTGACAGTGTCAGTTATAATAAAAATGTCCCATTACTGCCCAAAAGCAGAATGGAGAAGAGGCTCTTAAGCAATTGAATTATATTGACAGAGGAAACCACTGAAAGCAACAACTAATTAGCCTAGCGGTATAGCTGTAATGTATTACAGTGCTCTCCCATAATTTGGACAGCTTTGGGTCTTTAAAAGATACTTGAACATTTGCTGTTTTGTTTCTTGTAGATTTGAAGTCAATGGCATGACCGCTGACTTACTGAAAACAGCATTTTGCCAATGCTGATGCTTTTGAAAATCTCATCTTTGAAGCACTGTGCAAGTAATTGGGTACCCATGTTGGCATGGACTGGGGAAGGGAAACCAATTGCTTTTTAACACCACCTAATGGGCTGTAATGGACTAGATTTAATTAGAATGTCTAAGGAATTGCTGACCAGAACAGAAGGGACCATTTTTTTTTTTTTTTTAAGAAAGCAGGTATTTACAGAAAAATAAATGTGAAAAAATCAAACCTGAAATAATATCTTTAACTCCAGCAGAGATTTCTGGGTACTCAAGAAAACTTAAACTTCCACAAGAAAATGTTTGTTGCACAATGTCACTTTTCTACCAACATCCAGTACAGAACAGGGATGAAACTTAAGATTTATAAGACATAAGGACACTGCTCTCTATATTTTCAGGTAGTAAAGCTGTTATGATCAGCAACTGCAACACTACAATGCTTGGAAATATGGCCAAAATGCATACTTTTGCTTTGCAGTTGGAATTGTAGCATCCTTGAAAGATTTCATAAAGTCTGGATATTCATTTTTGTTGGGTGAAGCTAATGCTCTTCTGTTAGTGCAAATCTTTCTGTGGTTTGGACCAAAGGAAAACAGGACCTCAAAATCACATGACCGTCCTTATTTTAAGCAGAATTATAGCACTTATTTTTTAAAAAATGGTTTCTTGATTTGTTTAGATGGTTTAGTATAATGATTAGAGATAATAAATACTTTATTTAAAATGTTTTGATTTTCTCTAAAAACATTGCCAACTTGAGCACAAAATCCAAAATTCCTTTCTGAAAATGTTATACCATTCGGTGCCAAATCAAACACTTCCAGTTCTCATCATTTTTAGAATAAAACTTTCTGGGGTTCTGGCAAAATGCATCTATCCTCCTATGGATATGCTGTTTTCTATAGAGCTAGTTTTCAACCAGTACCTGGCATATGACTAACCTGCCAGCCACTGGCTTGAAAACAAAACAGCTTCCATTTTACCATTTTACCTTCCTTAATTTATACCATAGAAGTATGGCTTCTTTTGTTGAAAAGTAGTCCTAATTAACTAAATTATCAAATAACCAGAGCAACAAGAAACACTCAACTGTTTTTCCCCTGGACTTCCCACTGCCCTTCAAGCTGCTCAGACTTACTTGTTCTTGACAAATCTGTGATTTGCCAAGTCAAAGATAAACAAAGTTTAGCTCCTTCCATCTCATGTCTGGCTCTGGCATGCCTTCAGTTTATATTTCTTCTTCCCATTTACTGAGCATATTACACTGCTTTACACTTTTAGAGGTGAAATAAAGGAAATGAACATTCAATAGGAAGCTAATGCTATAGCTCCCTGCAATAGCTAGATGGTCTTTATTGCTTGTTCATTTCTTTATTTCTCCATCGTGGTTTATTTTATTTCCTAGTGTAAATAAATGCTCAACTGAATGAAAGAAAGTGTTAAAATAGCAGTAGGAAAAGAAAGAGGCAAAAGAAAATTCAGTCAATCCTACTAGAATATGAGATATAATTTTTAACTTTTTATGTTTTGTGAGGTTAGAAGGCAAGAAGGTGAGTGCGCTAATTCTTTCCAGGCTTCCCATTATAATAAAACAACAAGCAATATCTCAGATTTTCTTGTACCTTCAGCATGGCTATTTCTAGCAGAATCATTTTTAACTGGGATCTACAAAGTTTGACTATCATAGGCTACCTGTACTGCACAATCCTGACACAGTTCATCACTGTGCATATTTTCTTTGGAGATTCCAGCAGGAATACGGATGAATTATTCTAGTCTGGCTGAGGAATTCTCTTTGAGCAGGTTCAAAGTGGAATTCTGATGCACAGAATGCTCTGGTCGCTTTCAGAAAGCAATAATACAGTTTCTTCTGGATGAAACACTTTCACATGACCTGTACCTAAGCACTTCTTTTAAAAGCTCACACTCTTCCTCTACATTAAAGTTGTTTAATGGCTATTCTCATCCTACAAATCTGGAAATGTTTGTACAAAGTTCTACTTACCACTTAGGCTAGATTTATTTTTTTTTTCAGTGTTTTAAGATGTCATATTACTCATCAACCTATGACATGCAAGTGTTCTTTCTATACACCACCCACAAAACACATTTTAATGACATCATATACATCCTGTCTTTTGTTCATATTTTGACTATTTCTACATTGGTCTATTATGGAAATAGTTCTGTTACTAGCATGTTACTGGCACTATCAAACAGCAGAACCCAGTTTATTTATCTCATTTTTTGAAATGCAGCAAGCTCACTAATTATCATCCTTTTCTTCCATCTGTAAATGCAGTCAGTCCCATTGAAGTGCTCTGTATGTTCTCAACTACTTTGCAGCAAGACTGAATAAAAGCAAACTCAAAGGAAAAACGCTACTTCTCAAAATTATATCCAAATTTATTTGCTGAAACCCCAGAGAAAATAGTTAAAAGCTTTTCAATATAAATGTTTAAGAAACAGACTGAGTCAGATCCTTTTTTTGTTTGTTTTGGGTTGGTTGGTTGTTTTTTTTCTTTTTTCTGCATTTCTTTTAAAATGGTTAGTGGTTTGCAGTGGTTGAGACCACTGTGTAGGGTGATGGTAGTACACAATATTATGTCATCATTCTGACAAGACATTTAAAATCTATCCTTATTAATCATCTTCCACCTTTGAAATGTTTCATTATTGCATTTGTCATTCATTGTATGAGGCTTTTTCACCAAACCAGGGAAAATACTTGCTCATTTCTCCCCGGGCCTAGAGTGGAGGCAGTATTTTCATCTCTCATTCTAATGTGAAATGTGTGAAGTAACTCATGGAATCAATAAAAATATTCAATACCTTAATCAAAAATCACGTTGTTACAGATAAAAGAACAAAACCCCAGAAGTTGCATACTCATACCACCAATAGTATTGGCGTAATACATTGCGAAATGCATTCTATTTGGAGGAAAGAATTTAAAAGGAGTTACATATTGATCCACAAAGAATGAATCTTGTTCTAAATGGTTCTTGCTTTCATTTTGAACTTCTTGCTTGTCAGAGACAAGCTCAGCAGTGCTTATCCCCTGCCCAATATTTTAATATGTTTACCCTTAAAATTTACGATAATGGTTAAAAAATTTAAAGGATTGCAGCCTAATGCCTCCTATATCTGTCATTCCATAATCCCACCAAACCGACCTGCAAGGCTACAGAATGAGTGAAGTTTCATTCCAGAAAATGTTTCTAGAAGCTATAAGAAAACAGGTTTTTTGCCTTGAATTTTTAGCTAGAATTTAAGGATAGAAAGAACAATCAGGTGATCTAGCTTGAGCTCTATCAAGAGCACTATATTTCACTCAAGAGCAAAGCTGCAGTACCATGTACTTTTGATGGATAACAAAATACTTTCTAGATGTGGCCTCATTCATATTTTCTCTCTAAATTTACACTGGATTAAAAATCTAAAGTACAGTGACAGATTTACTTCCTTTAGTAACTCCAAAACCTGTGATTCTGATGCATCTCACATAATAGTTCCAAGAGAACTTGGACGTCTGCAGGAGGTCTGTGTAATAAGCATCTCCGTCACAGGATAGAGACGGTAAGGGAGAACTGGTGAGCTTAATGAATGAATCCCTGACTGCAGAACAAAGCAGAAACAAAAGCAAACTCCCTGCCAGCTGGAACCAAGGAAATTCCTTTTCTGGATCACAATCTGCATCTTCATCTGAGCATTTGATCCAGATGATGTTAAATACTGTATTATCTCCTACTGTACAGTCTTGAAAGTACAGTAGACCTACCTCTGTGAGTACGCATCTTGAAGATGGTAGAATGAAACAAAGTAGAAAATATTTACCTAGCTGTATATTCTGTGGAAAAAAATGCATCTTCCTACATGGAAGTATTGATCTGAAGCTCTTAAAAAGGGCTGTAGAAGAGATATGAGTTTGCTAAGGCAATGCAGTTCCTTCCAGGTCCTATAAAAGAACACAAAAGTGTGGGACCCAACCCACAAGCTCTGGTTAGAAAGAACACATTTGTCTTATAGTTTGACACAGACCACAGGACTTCTCCCAGGTTTGACTAAAGAGTATCTTTATATAGATCATTCTTGTTTTAGTACTTCAGATTGTGGTAAATCTTATTGTCTGTCCTAAGAAATTATTCCACACTTGCCTGAAAGGCCTGCCTCAAAACTAAATATAAAACCAAAAAATATCAGTGTTACAGGGTTTTTAAATTTTGACTTCCAGTGACAGAAGCTGTTAAGTCCTAGTCAGTGAGTCTAGGAGTTCTACCACTTCTCAGTTATCTTCCTCGTATACAGCCACAAACCTTACCAAATTCACCTTCTTGTTTAGTAAGCTATATCACTCACCGTGCTTCACATGAGGGCTGCTTTACATCTCTCACTTTTTGAAGCTGCGTTCCCATATTCTCCCTGAAGTATGAAAAAACAGCTCATAGTTCTATTACAGTTTTGCTCTTACCAAAACCACATATATAGACTGCATACACTTCAGGACCTTCTGGCAGAATCAGCTAGCTTTAGCACCCTTGTGTACAATATTTGTTCTGGTTACCTTTTTAGTCCCTGACAGCTTCCAGTAAGACAGTATGTACAAATTTTTGTATGCTTTGTTTGCCCATCTAGAAGTGCCTACCTTTCTCCACTTACCATGAAGTAAGCTGACTAGCACAGGCTTGATCCCTGACTTCAGGATGACTTGGGTTTGATCAGATGACTGCCGTCCTTCTCAGCTCTACTTCATCTTTCCCCTTTTAAAGAAATGAAAAGGCATAGTTAGCCTTTCTTGCTATAGAAATATACAAAGTAGAACCATAGAATCACAGAGCCATTTAGGTTGAAAAAGACCTTTGAGATCATCAAGTCCGACCACTATAACTCAGGACTGCTGCGTCCATCACTAAACCATGTCCCTAAGCCCTACATCTATGCATTTCCTAAATACCTCCAGGGACAATGAATCCACCACCTCCCTGGGCAGCCTGCTCCAAGGCTTCAATACTCTTTCAGTGAAGAAATGTTTCCTAATAACCAATGTAAACCTCCCTTGGTGTAACTTGAGGCCACTTCTTCTTATCCTATCATTTGTTATCTGGGAGAAGAGATCTACTCCAATCTGCTCACAACCTCCCTTCAGGTAGCTGTAGAGAGCAATGAGATCCCCCTTCAGTCTCTTATTCTCCAGGCTAAGCCACCACAGATCCCTCAGCCACTCCTCTTAAGACTTGTGCTCCAGACCCCTCACCAGCCCCGTTCCGTATCTCTGGACACGCTCCAGCACCTCAGTGTCTGTCTTGGGGTGAGGGGCCCAAACCTGAACCCAGGATTCGAGGTGCGGCCTCACTGGTGCTGAGTTCAGGAGGAGAATCATTTCCCTAGTCCTGCTGGCCACGCTGCTTTGGATACAAGCCAGGATGCTGTGGGCCTTCTTGGCCAGCTGGGCACACTGCTGGCTCATGTTCAGCTGTCCATTAACCCCCAGGTTCTTTTTAGCTGGGCAGCTTTCCAGCTACATTTCCCCCAGCCTGTGGCGTTGCGTGGGCCTGTTGTGACCCACATGTAGGACTCAGCCTTGTTGGACCTCACAAAGTTGGCCTCAGCCCATCAATCCAGATCCCTTTGAAGAGCCTTACTACCTGCAAGCAGCAAAACACTCCTCTCCTCCCCCCAGCTTGGTGACATCTGCAAACTTACTGAAGGTGCACTTAATGCCCTCATCCAGATCATTGATAAAGATATAAAACAGAACTGGCCCCAATACTGAGCCCTAGGGAGCACTACTTGTGACCGGCAACCTGCTGGATATAACTCCATTTACTACCACTCTTGGGCTTGGTCATCCAGCCAGCTTTTTACCCAGCATAGTGTACACCTGTCCAAGCCATGATCAGCCAGTTTCTCCATGAGAATGTTACAGGAGATAGTTTCAAAGCTTTACTAAGGTCCAGGTAGGCAACATTCACAGCCTTTGCATCATCCACTAGGCAGGTCATCTTGTTCTAGAAGATCAGGTTAGTCAACCAGGACTGGCCTTTCATGAACACATGCTGGCTGGGCCTGATGCTCTAGCTGTCCTCTATGTGTTGCTTAGGATCATCTGCTCCATAACCTCCAGCAGCTCCCTTGGTACCCTTGTGTGGATTCCATCCAGCCCCATAGACTTAGTAGGTGTCTAAGTCAAGCAGTAGGTCACTGTTTCCTCCTGGACTGTAGGACTTCATTTTGCACTTCCTCACCCCTGCCTTCCAGCTCAGGGGGCTCAGTACCCAGAGGGAAGCTGGTCTTGCTATTGAGGACTGAGACAAAGAAAGCATTAAGTACTCAGCCTTTTCCTCATCATTTATGGCAATGCTCCCCACTGCAGCCAGTAAAGAATATGGAGCAACCTTGGTCCTCCTTTTGTTTCTAATGTATTTGTAAAAAAAAAAATTTGTTATTTTTCATGGCAGTAGCCAGGCCAAGTTCTAGCTAAGGTTTTGCCTCTCTAGTCTTCACTCTGCATAAGCTTGTGACTTCCTCATATGTAGAGGAATGAAGCTGGGTTAATTAGCATTGATAATATACAGCTGTGGGCTGGCTTGGGGCAGGGGTGTTGGCCGATA
>JAVJGJ010000057.1:59279699-59292980 GCA_035590215.1 Microhierax caerulescens | reverse complement strand
GCTAAGGTTTTGCCTCTCTAGTCTTCACTCTGCATAAGCTTGTGACTTCCTCATATGTAGAAGAATGAAGCTGGGTTAATTAGCATTGATAATATACAGCTGTGGGCTGGCTTGGGGCAGGGGTGTTGGCCGATGTAGATAAGGTGCAGCTGTGGCTGGTTCTGGTAAGGGGTTGGACAGCCAGTGAAGAGGGAGCAGCTGAGGAAGAAGCGGAGAGAACACATGCTTGAGGTGAGGGCAGTAGAGGGACTGGTGCGAGGAGTGTGCTGGTATGAGATGGTTAAAGACCTTGTTGCAGCCTGATAGTGTGGGGAGTGCTGCACTAACTGGTGCCCTGTGCGAGGCCCTTCAGATTACGAGACTGAGTGTAATGAGCAATGACAGTGATAATGGCTGTGCTAGGGGACATTTGAAGTTTTGAACAGTGACAGCGGTGCCCAACATAGCAGAGATGGGCAGGGATAGCCTGTGATCTAGATCATGCTGAGAGGGGTGGGAAGAGCCTGGGGATCTGGATCAGACACCAGTAAAGGTGAGCTGTTTGGTATTGAATAGAAGGAAGCCTGACTGCCGTGGAGTTAAGAGACTGAGGGTAACAGGTGATAGTGGCAGAGTACATTCTCTTGCTCTAACTTATGTTCTTGGTTTCCTAGTACATTATCTTGGAGGTTGCTGGACTAAAATTCCATTTAAATTGCTGGATTTAACTTGTGACTTAGACCATTTGAAAAATAAGAATATTATTTTTAGTTACCAGTCCACCAACTTCTGGATTTGTCTGGAAAGGTACCAGAAACTATTGCATGTTTGTTGAAGAGATCACAAATAAACCTTTTCAACATCCCTGGAGAAAGGCCTGTTTCCTGGGCACAATGTTTGTATTATGGATTCCAACAGCCAAAGATCACCAAGGCTGATCTGTTCCTGTTGATTTACCAAGGAAACCAGGGTTACTGGAATCCCTGGCAATTCTGAACAATAAGCATGGTAGGGTCGCCTCAAAGTCATGGCTTTTAGATGCCTACATCATGCAATTTATTGTGAAGGTGACAAGAACATAGGCACAATGCTGCATACCTCTTTCTTTTGTTTACTTGAAAAAAGTAATTCTCGAAACATTTAGATTTTCTTACTTCCAGACAATAACATCTCTTGCCTTAACATTTCTATGGAACTATATCCTCGTTAGAACTTGCCTCAAATAAAACCACATTGCTGCACTTAACAATTAACCTAGACAGAGACTTTAAAAATTAGTGTAATACTTCTGCTGTTGTCACATGGTCTACACAAACCATTATCTTCCCTTGAAATTTTATCTCTTTAGGCTTTGTAATGAGGAGAACAGTTCTGTGTTGGCAGAAATCTGACCTGCATGCCCATATAGGTCTTTTCCAGCTCTTCTCTACCAATCTGTTGCTATCTTTGCAGTAGCTTGTGGGTGGCTGTAAGATCTGTTTAACATTTATGATTCATCTTTAGCCTTTCTTAATACCAAGTTGCCAACAATCTGCACTTTGGTGAATAATATACTTGAGTCAGTTTTACTCAGACACTGTGATGTAAGTGCCTGATTAAATATCATCTCTCCTTGCTGCTGTTTGACATTTCAGTTTTACTAGGGTTCACCCCACAAGAAGTAAGTCATTCAAAGAATGAATTTCTGAGTGCAGAGAGAGATCTCCTAGAGGGGAAACCACTTGTCTGGCAGTGACAAAACTACCCATTATCTACACTACAGATTCACTGGAGAAAGAAAAAGAATATTCACATATTAAATTGCAGTGTCATCTATGTTAGAAGTGTAATGTCTGTTTTGAAGAATTATTTCTGCCACTGGCTAATCACTACAGCAATATATTCCAATAATGAAGGAGTGCTGGAAGTTTGAAAGAAGTTCAGCTTCCAGATGGGAAGGTCTGACATCCCGATGAGGACATTTCAACCTTTTCCAGATTTAATTGGCTCCCTAAAATACTGCCAATGAAGATTCAGACTCCATTACAAATTTCTCAGATTTTTGTAGCTATAAGTAGATATCAAACTGATTTTCCCCATTGTTTTTCATGGATCTTTCAGAGCTGGGCTAAAGTTGGCCTGGTTGGTCAGACCACACTTTGAAAGATCTTGGTGTAGAGCAGATTAGCCTGTCATCTGTAATGGGAACCTCTGGATCCTACATACCAGAGTGCACACACTTAAATCAATGAAACAAATTCTCTAAAAAGACATGTTCTTGTGAACCAGATAGTAAGAAAGGCTAATAATGTTTTATAACTATTAAGCGTATCTTACACTTAGTACAGAGATACTAACTATGGCTTCCGGGGCAGTGTAGTCACATTCAAATAGTACTTTGCCAAAGTTAATTAACCTGGACAATTTTCTGCACAGCTAATTAGCCTGACCGAAGCATCATGGCTATACATTTTGTTGGAAGCCAGTGATATCTCCATATTGTATAGATCTGGCATCTTGTACTCAAGGCTTTATTTTCTCAACAAGTTCTGACACAACTGTAATGCTATTTTCCATTAATGATCATTCTACTCAAGGTATCTGCTCCTCTCCAACCTTACAAAATGAATAAATGCAGATACAGTATGTTAGTGTGCTAAAGCCTCACATCTGAATTCTAAAGTATTATTTTTTCAGCATTTAGCATGTACATGCTTGCTTGTAGGTCAAATTTCATCCTAAGTCTTAGTATTGAGAGGCTGTCCTGAAACATGGATAACCATCTGCCTTTCTAACTGAATAAGTCTGTATTTTTTTTAAATACATCGTTGCTGTTCTCTATAGATGGCTCATTCTTTTGTGAACTTAAACAATCCTTTTTATACAATGATTTGAAGTGCCCATGAGTCCTGAGTTAAAGATATCTCTTTTGAAATGAATTTTATTTATGCATTTTAAATAACCTTTCACTTTTGTGCCTGCTTCGCGCATTTCAAGAAAGGTTAAGTAGAATCTCATGTGACTATTTTCCCCCTTCTTTTCTTGTAGAGATACATTTATTCCTCTAGTGTTTCTATCCCTTGTGATTTTAAATTGATACTTGTGGTGTTTCCTTCCTTATTTTTAACTTTCATGGGTTATAGAATCATGTGAAAAACTTCAGGTCTGTGCATTCTAGTTGTGGAAAAAACTTTGTAAATAGGACTTAGGTGTACTCTAAATAAAACCAATACCTCTCTCTCCTGTAATCACCTCAGTAAATTTTATGGTTTTAATTCAGTCTTATGGCATTACTTCCTGGGAATGGAAGGAGAATTGTTCCTCTGTCTATACTAAAGAAACCTGATCTTTTCATGCCTGCAGTATGAAGGAATTTCTTTGTGTTTCTCCTCTCTTTGTTATCCCTCTCTGAACATGTTCTGTTTCTGCTATAACCACTGCTTAGCCAATGTTCTGAGAAAATAGCCAATGTGAAGACAGCACCACGTAGCCAATTTTTCTTTGGGTTTTATCATTGTAATATATATATATATATATATCATCAGTGTCTTACCATCACACTATATTTCACCAAGATATTGCCTGAAGGTTTTATGAAAATGCATATAGTCTCTATTATAACAAAGAACAGAAAGTATATGATGTATTCCACCATGGAAGAGAATTAATGAACAGGGTCGAGACTAGTAAATGCATGACCCTGATGGAAGGACTGTTTGTGCCAGCCGTGTTCCCTCATTTAATCAATGACAAATTTTGGCATGTCAGTGAAATGAGACAAAAGGAGAGAGAAGGATAGACAAAGCAACACACTCTAAATGAAGTCCTGGACCAAATCCTGTATAAAGTAACAGGAATGTCTGAGTATGAGAAGTTACATGTACAAAGTTACTTCAAGACCTTAAGTTTTCCTGGACATTCTTCCAAATCAAGGGGAAACTGAGGACACCTTTAATTTAGGGTGTGTAAAATAAAAGAAATAATAGTTCTTTAGGAGAGTAGTTCTATTTTCCAATTACATTATGCATGTTCCCACATAGTAGCTTCAGTGTGTGTCCCACCCCTTGATGGGGGATCACATGGGGAATGCTTCAAGCTTAGCTCTGGCAACTTTCATAGATGTTTCACCAGTGAGTTTCTTCTAGAGTGATTAGAGGAGATGCACTGCTATAAAATGGAACTTCAGGAATATAATCTGGTTGCCTAGAACAATCACCTAGGTTGTTCTACACGACAATATATTAGATACATGTTAATGAATTTCTGAAAAACATTCTAGTTCAACACTTTCCAAATATGACTTTGTTATAGTTTAAATGGATAGGAGCCTGCTGTAATGAGTTTTTTAAAAATGCATAATATTCCATAAAAATATCAAAAATCTTTCTTACCTCTGACACCCTGCCTCCTCTAGTCTCTTTTACCAGCCAACTCACTTGGAAGTTAGAGCTACTCCATGTTTATGGATCTTTAAATACAAGATTATTTTCCAATTCTTTAGTACAGAGTATGCATCTACACACAAAAATGATTGCCTTTTTTTTTCTGAAGCTGCCAATTTTGAAATTGTTTCCGTGAAGCACCATCACTTTCCAAGTTTCTCAACACTGCTGCAATATTTGCATATATTGGTGAGATCTTAGCCAGAAATCCACTAGATAGTCAAATATACATCCTAAACTTGCATATTATATTTGAAGTTTAAAATTAGTTATGGAGATTACTATGGAGTCACAGGGTTAGCTACTATTGACTGGTCAGAGGAAAGAATGGAAAAGGTGTTAGGCAATCTTGTGAACCCAATTTGAATCTGACTTGCCAAGACTGGTTATGCAACAAGCGTGTCATCAGATCTAAGGAGAGTAGGAAAACTAGAGAGGTAAAACTTCTGAAATATAAGGACAGCATAAGCTCATAGCACAGTATTCCTTCTTCTGTATGATTTTCTTCTTACTATCTTTTGATGTGATGTTCTGAATACATTGTAACCCCTAACATTTTACAGCTTAACACCTTAAAGACTGTGGTGGTTTTGAGAATACAAAACTGATATAAATATCCTCCTACTTTTCTTTTATTAAGTGAAGGTAAAAGTTTATGTAAGTTCCAAAGTAAGTCAATGGAACAAAAGCCCATGAATGACAATTCACTGCAAAGACACCATCTCTTGTTGAGGAATTCTCCTGGCTATGAACTGGTGGAAGCTTTGAGCCTATTCTAGATGCATATCACTACCTGTAAGAGTTTTATTCAAGCACATATTCTTCAGCTATGTCAAGAAACTGAACCTTTAGATTTTCTGATGTAAATAATTTGAATTGAATTGCCAATCTGTAGGCTGAGATCAAGCAAAACATTTGGTCATCAACTTAACTTCAGGCACAAAGGTATCCTATTTATTTTGCTGGGACTGTTCAAATATTTGAAAACATGTTAAGTTCATTCTTGTACTGTTACACTAATGTGGCAGCTGTCACAACAAAAGCAGTCTCACATTTTAGAAAACTAATGCTTTTATAAAGTCACATTGTTTAGGGGGGAAAACAGAAGAAAAAAATTAAATCCATAGTAGGAATTAATGAAATGGCATTTAACATGCTTTACTTAATGGAAATAATTAATAGAAAATAATTATGTAATTATTTAACAGATTTCAAATTGCGGCTAGCATCTTTTAAATATTACATAACTATTCATTTATTGCAAAATATGGCAAATAATATAGCAAAATGCTTTAAAATCTAAGCCAATATGCTTAATGTTTATGTAATTTTCTGTAAAATATCATGTGTTGTATGAATTTCAACATTTTCCCATGTTATTAATCTGCTGATGGCATGTGACAAATTAGCATACTGATATCTTCTACAATTAGTAAAATCTATACATGTTTGCATAGCCATTTTATAGCAAATTTTTGGCTTATGTTTTTTTTAATGCTGTTTACCCTATATGTGAGTACTGAGTTATTAACTAATACAACATTATCAAGTATTGTTTATTTCTATCAGACATATAATAAAAGACCTGTTAAACAATCTGCAGTACAGAACTTGAGTTCTTTAACAATTCAAGAAGATGGATGGTGATATTTGAAGACAGTCGGCATTGGTTTGACCCTTTTCTCACTGAAATTGACTGTAAAACACCCATCAACTCTGGAAGGTACAAATTTGCATGTGTTCAGAGTGCATTTAGACAAATACCAGGAAGAAAAATCTATTTGTGGGCTATTAAACACTATGTCTTTGTCTGCAGTAGTAAACAGAGCTCAGGTTTGGGTACCAACATGAGACAGCCCACACTACTGAGTTGTTAACGTATGTTAACTCAGTCCCTGGCACAGTTTAAGAGTGAGAAGACCAGCACTGCTCCACACAGTGCCTGGGCATTGCATAAGAACTGACATGGAGAAGATGTGTTGCTGATGAGCAGCTTGGAAGCTGCCCACCTGCTCTAGAGGAAGAGAAAGCCCAAATGTATGGACAAGTGCCATTGCCTGGCACGCAGAGTTAACAACTGTTATCAAGAATTGATGTAGCCTAAGACATGGCCCTTAGCTCAGGCCATCTTTGAGCAGCAAGTTATGGAGACTAGGAGAGGGTGTAGGCAGTTGTTACCCTGCTCACTCCCTTCTGCCGGCTGCAGTTGTCCCAGCAGGACCCTGGGGCTGGAGGGTTGTTAGGGATGGAGCTTCTAATGAGTCCAACAGTGGTGCCGTTTGACAGTGCTGCTCATTCTGAGAAATTCAGAGCAGGACTGACACAAAGCCTGTACCTGGTGATGTCAGACACTTCACAGCCTCTACAGGAGTGATCCACAGTTCTCAGAGTTGTGCTGATGGGAAGACCTCTAGATGCACAAAAAGTGAACAGAGATGGGAAGGTCGAAGATAGGATGAGACCCTGATCTGCTCATGCAGTGTGGCTGGCCCTGGAGGTGCTTGGATGGGAAATGGGTCTCCTCAAAGCCTTTGCTAAGCTTTCATTCAACCCTGGACTGAGGGTCATAGGTGTAAAATATTCTACCTTGAGGGTACTAGATTATCTGAGGTAGGAGATAACAAAGTGCTTGCATACAGTTAGTCCTACATGCATTTCCTAGTTCCTATGCCAGAATAAATAATACTATTTAATAAATAAATTATTATATTTATTTATTTAAATAAATTAAATAAAATTTATTTATTATTAAATAAATATTTAAAATTTTAATTTTATTTAAATAAATTAAATTTAAAATATTTATTTCAAAATAAATAAATAAATAGAATATTCCAAGCTTCCCAGGCCACTCAGTCCACCCTTACGGAAAAATCATATTCAAACATGAAAAAGTTGAACGGGTAAGCAAGATGTTACTTTGTACCTATTCCCACAGCAAATGTAGCTTTTTGCTTATACACAGTCCGTGGGCATTCTTTAGCTTTCTGAATTAAAGAAAAAAATGTTATTCAATTAACATGAAAGGGAATAATGCATTAGTCACTTTCAAAAGACATAATGAAAGCAGTATTTCTCCATTACTTCTTTTCTTTCCAATAAGTAAAATAGATTATTGCATCATTTGGCACATATTCATTGTTTGTAAATTCTTAAATTGGTTTATATTAATCTGCATTGTTCAGTTTGCACTGCGCATGCACTGTGGAATGGAAACTCTTCTGAGTGCTGCTAATGAATTTTCAGTTCTTGTTACTGCTCTGTAACTATTCAGCACAAAAGGTTAGTAGTGGAAAGACAAGCAAATATACTTGTTGAAACAAGGTTGAGATCTCTTTCTTGTCATTTAAAGGATTATTTCTATGTCAAGTTTAGAAGACCATTTCAAGTTTCATTTTGTTTTTCTGAACCTTTTTTTACCAAATGTATGGCATGTGCTTATTCATTGCTAATTATTATTCTTTCAGGTTGCCATGGAAAAATGTCCCTTCTACTAATACCATTGCATGTTCTGTTGCATTGCTCTTTAAGGCTATAATCTCTGTGCTAAAGGACATTCACCCCACTGTCAGAATGGGATGAGTTACACCCTCAGTTCTGTGTAACTTTTCACATAATTGTTAAGCTATCTGTAATGACAAATTAATTGTATTAGAGCACTGACTTCCTTCTTTCGTGGTATTTTAAGAGAAACACTGGTCAAATTTATATGAGCATTGATTCAATAAATGAACTGTGGCTCAAAATGTTACTTAATAGCTTGTGTTTCAGGATCCTTTCAGCTAGGGAGGAGGAATCTTCCACAGCTCTGGCTTAACCCTGTGTAACATTATGCACCTGATTCAGCACAGCTCCTAACCGTTTGTGTCATTTTCCTTTTGTAATTAACCCTGTTGCATTATATAAAATGAAGCATGCAGTTCCATGTAACCACCAAGAAGAAATGGATTCAAACATGTTCTCAAGTTGTGACGGGAGTTACACAGTAACCAACTTGTGTGTGGAGTTCACATCAGTGAGTATATAGGACAACTTTGTATTCTGCATCATTTTTGCAAACAGCTGTTTCCAGAGAATACATTAAAAATGTTCCTAATATTGTCAAAATTATTGAGGGGGTTTTAATTGTTATTTTTGTAGGAATGCATTTTTGTGAGTTTTCTGTAATATTCACCCATCTTCATTGCAGTCCTTCTACAGTGCTAATGTAAATAATATGAGCATCACATTTTGAATCAGGATCAGAGATGCACAAAGGCAGCATTTAGCTCAAGTGGAAGGAGTTTGTGTCATCATAGTACTACTGTTTCAAAAACTGCACAATTGAAAATGAACAGAGAGGCGCCCTATAATCAGATGTTCATAGTAGATTGTTCATGATGGAATAAACATATTGGTTAGAAAATCACAAATCTGTATTTGTTTCAGTAGACTTGAAATCATTAGCTATCAAACTGAGAATTGTTTATTTGCCTGTTGAAGGTATCCAAGCAGAATACCATGAAATTGCATATTCTCCTTAATGAAATTTGGAGCCCTTTCACACCTCATGTAAATAATAGTAAAGTAAATAATCTAATTAATTTGTTATTGATGTTCAGTTCATTTTGTCTGAAGAAGTAAGATAGCCATAGGCAGGGGAGAGGGAGCATATGGGTGTGGAGAAACTTGGGAACACGTGGATAAAGTGGTGACTATTAACAAAATTCAGGGCCATTAAATTACAATGGGCTGCTTGCCAACTACTATGGAAGGCTGAAAACCAGTACCTATTAGTGAAAGATGGTGAGGAGGATTATAAGGTGCTCTGAGATTCAGTATAGAATGTACTCTTTATCTGTTTTTGAAAAAAAGTCGGAGACAGCTTTTGCTTTCTGCCTTCCAGAGCCAACTGTGTACTATATTAAATATCAGAAACAAAAGTTCAGGTTCCTAATTTGTCTTATTTAGGGAAAGATTTAATTTTAGAATCTCCTACAGTAAGTTAGATGATATACCGACAGATGACATTCCTATTACACAGAGTGATTCTTTCATGCCTTGGTCCAATGACTAAATGAAATTGCTTTACTTCATGAAATTTTCATTATTACATTTTCGTTCGATTTGTTATTTATCCAATAAGTAACACCAATTATCTAAGAGACATCTTGCCATATCTTAGAATGTTAAAGATGTCCTTAGCCATTCTCTGTTCTTAGCCACACCTTTTGCCCCCTAGAAAATAAGGACTGTGTTGGTCAGATCTCCCCTCCTATTGTCAAAAGTTTGCATTTTGCTTGTAAATTTTCTTGCCTCCCCTTGACTTAAACAAACTAATCACAAGATCACCTAAGCCTTATGTTTGTTTGAGGACAGGCACAAGCATAGTATTCTTAAGTATTCATTTCCATAGTTTAACTCAGGACATTTTATAGGAAAGGAAGGGGAAAGTCATGTTGTCACATAGGACTCGTGTCTACCCTTTTTGTTAAAAACACCCGTTCCTTTCTCTCTCTTTTTAATTTTTTAATATTTTTTTTCTTTTTTTTTCCCTTTTGGGAGGTGCTTTGGCTTTACTTCTGAGATTTGTTTAAATTGAAGTTCCACACAATCACAACTTTCTTTAAACATGCACATTCCTTTAAGTTTTCTAAAGTACAAGAGATTATTCAAATGTAGCCTAGTGTTAAAATGAAGTTTACAACTCAAGTATGATATTAAAATACGCCCATTTAAGATGGATAGAACCGGTTAAGAAAAGTTGAGACACCTTGATTTTGGATCTAATGTCAGGTCAGCCACTGTGGTTGCTCTGCACATCAGCTTCTTTGTGATTTCTTGACTGTTGTCATTTCTGTAAGTACTCTGCAGCTGTCAATATACACTTCAGAGAAGATACCACAATGCAAATTGGCTGCAGGTTTAAAACTGGCTGCAACTGCCATATTTTACACAGCTATAAAAACAGATCTCTCCCGTGCCTGCCTGGAATAGTTGCATTTTAAATACATAGGAGTAGAGGCTGCAAGGTCCCCATCAAAATTTCCTCAACAATTTTGAGAGTAAATTTCAGAGGTCTGTTTTCAAAACTATTTCTAGGTTATGTTCTAAACTAAAAATGTTTGCAAACCCCCAACATTCAGCCAGCCACTCCCCCAATAGATTTTTTTTTTTTTGCAATACAGCTGTGTTCCCATCTGATTATTACATAGTTACTGACTAAAAAACATATAGAGGTGGCCAACATGATTTGTGACCTGTGCTATTTGCAATAGCTTCTGCTCTCTGTAAATAAGGGAACAGGGCACAGTCAGTCTTAATGAAAAGGTGTACCAAGGTCCCTGATGCCCACTGAGAATCCCTTTCTTTTCAGTTAAGGGTTCCTATGTAACTTTCTGTTGATCCACAACAAACCACTGAGAGAGATACAGGATGGGTCATCTGAATACCTGCAACAAATGTCAGGGATTCACAGTAGATACGACTGAACCTGCCATCTTTTTCCTCCAACTTACTCTGGATATGTCTTCTAACTTGCAGATCCTTACTCCATGCTTAGATCTCACTTCAGCAAAAACAGAAACCTTGATGGAGTGCTTTAAGCATTTTACATATGGGTAAATATGAGGATTTTGCCAAGACAATAAAAATCATTATAAACATAAATGGAGTGGCAGAAAACATCTTTCTCCTAATCTATCTCCAAGGCCGTGGTAAATGAGACATGAAATTCTACAAGAGGTGTTCACCTTGCAGGTATTCCTATGGAAAGATGTCTCATGTGCAAAGTACCAACACAAATATATTCTTCTGTGTTTTTCTGGATTCATACAAGGACTCCTGACTTACTAAGGATATTAAGCTGGAGAGCTAGGAGACAGAAATTTTTTTATACTTACATTTTTTTTATAAATTAATTCCCTTCATGATGTAGCTGATTACAGTTTTAAAGTTAAAATGTTTGATTTATTGCAGACATTGTACTGAAAAACATAGTGACTTGTTAGAGAGTTAAGATTCATTCCAGAATTTTTCTGAGGGAGCATTTTTCAGCTATCTTTTTAAGTGCAAGATTGAAGTCTCCTGACATATTCTTATGCCTCAGAGATTCTCATTAGAAGAAGTTATAGCAGCTGAATATAAGGTAGAAGATTTTGGACTTTGTATATTTTGGCATGAGCATTTTTCACGAGATCTTTTTTTTTTGCAAAAGCTGAGTCTAATGTGGAAATTATCAAGCACCTCACTTGTTTTATGCATGAAAAAAAGTGTCTCACTGCTTTTTCTCCATTATAATAGACATAATTAAAATTCTTTAGCCAACACCCCACTACTTGCAATAACCACAATATCTTCCTGTATTTAGAATGTTAAGTGACATTCTAAATGACAAATGCTGAGCTCTTAATATTTCCAACTCTATTAACGTTTGAAGTATATTATTCCCTCTGCAGCAAGACACTGTAGGAATTGCACTAATAAAGTCTCGGTAAGATAGATCAGTTTTACTTCCAACTACTGTACCATACTTCTGGCAACCCACATAAAACCTCTGAGAAGATTTTCTCCTCCCTCCTCCAGTGATGCCCGAGTCCCATCTCTGCAAAAGTGCATCTGTGCTTCTGTGGCAAGGAGAGAAAGGGAGATAATGGTAGGTGACAGCTGCAGCACCTAAGATAAGGGGCACAAATGGCAGCACATCCATGAGTTACCTTTTCATCTGTTGAAAGTGGAACTTCAGTGTTTGTCCTGCACATGGAGAGCAGTTTCTCCACAGAACCTGGAGTATCCATGATAAAAAAAGCCACACCGTTTCCTCTCTTTCTGTGGTTTTAATTCCTGTCCCACATAGTGGGATTTCATTAGAAATTCTGGGGTTGACAAGAAAACCTTTTAAAGGCAGTGACCACCTAAACAATATACTGACAAATTGCTGATAAATACACTGGGATGAGCCAAGACACTTACAGAGACAGAACGAAGGTACAACAGAAATGCAGCACCCAGACCGCCAACAGAATGAAAAAGACATTCTGCATCTCCTGGGAATAAATGAAATTGTAATATCCTGAATATGAAGACGTATCTGAGTGAAGATTTGTCAGTGGAAGGAAAGAACCTTGAAGTGATGAAGAGAACAACAAGATTGATATTGAGGAGGTATATAAAAGGAAGAAGAAATAAAGCATAGAATCCCTTTCTTTATTAAGATAAGGAAAATGTTATCTTTAAAGTCAAAAGACACACAGCAAAGCAAAAGGGCTTTCAAACATTTGTGTATGGTGTTTGATGAAACCTAGTCTGAGATCCTGGTGTAATGATAAGGATGAGTGAAAGGAAGGAAATTAGAAAGAAATGTATTCAAATGAGTTCAAATCCTTCAGTTTACCAAGATGCAGTCCCGCTTGAACTGAAAGGAGTAAAGACTAGAGGATTTGATCCACTTTGAGGACATGAAACAGCTACATAGTATTCTGCCAGCATAGTCCAGCCTTCGTCAGAAAAACACAGGTGGATAGAGAGGCATTAGCAGGATTTGTACAATGAGCAGGCATTAATGGGAGTTTTATACAGAAATTCCTTAACCTGTGAGCTGCCTGCTGATACCAAACCGGCACAGAGTAACTGCTCAGAGACAAATTTTGTCTTTAAGCAGCAAAGGTATTTATTTTGTGCAACGTTGGGGAGCTAGCTGATTCGCACCAGACAAACTAGCTCCGAAGTTTTCAGTGAAAAGTCAGGTATTTATACAGTTTTCCCGTGAGAGGTTACACAACATCTTCACATACAAACTCATTTGATTTTGACACCTAATCATTCCGTTCACAATAGGTGAGATCTAGGTGGAGTAGACCTTTCAATTTTCTTTGTTCAACGATTTCCTGACTTGATGGTCTCC
>JAVJGJ010000057.1:59261907-59279656 GCA_035590215.1 Microhierax caerulescens | reverse complement strand
CATTCCTTTCTCAACACAAACAGAGCATCACCCAGAGCACTGTACCAAACTCATCCTGACTAATCTTTTTATTTTAAGGCCCTGTTCTGTTTCACTGCCCTGAATGCCAAAATATTGTGGGCCATATGCACAGCTGGTGTAAGCTATCACATCTCAATAGAGTTACTCTGAACTACACTGAAAATGCAGCTGACCCTCAGTGCTCAGGTGTTAGCACAGAACCACTTATTTGAAACCTAAGGCCCTGAGGCCACTAGTAAAGAGCTAAAGCCCAGCTTGCTGCCATTTCTCATCTTCCATTGATTATACTCCTTACATTATAATAAAAAAACCCAAATGTCTCCTACCTATTGTGATGTTGTATCTGATAAGTTGTCAAAACTTATAACATCTTCAGATCAGAGCACAATTCCTCAGTCCAAATTACTGCTGCAAATGTAGACACCAGGGAAATAACATTCTGTGATTTTTAAGCTCTGTGTGCTGTGTTCTATTCAACTCAGAAACCTGCACTGTGGTACAGGTGACTTGATATGTCAATCTCTGCAACCAGCAATCACTTGTATAACCAAAGAAAGAATTAAACAATTGAAATACAACCCTCCCCTCACAATTACAGACTAGGACAGACTCTTCTATGCTCTTCACGTAGGCAAAACTTTGGTCATTATTATTGGAGGTACACATCAGCTATGTAAGGTTGCAATGTCATTAGTTGTGCCAGCTCCAGAGAGTTTTCAAAAGTTTCATATTATGTGATGTCTTATAGAAAATGCTATGGTGTTCTATAACATGTATCACTTTCACCTTTTCTCTGTGATTCTTTCTGCAGGAACAATGAGTTGGAATGTACACTGCCTTCTTTCTTTTCAAGACCAGAACTCTAATAAAGTAGACATCACATTGTGTATTTATTGTCCCTCATTTCTAACAAGACAAAGGGTTTTTTTTATCTCTAATATTCCCACCATATGCACCTTACTGCTTTGTTGGTTAGGTTTAAATTCCCAGCCAGTTTACAGATTCTTAGCCCTTCTCCTTCCTTGATGTTTTCTCCACTGATGCACTTAATAAAAAGATACCATGTCTGCTCTCAGCCTTCAGGCTAAAGACAACTAAGTTTTTCAGTTGCCCTGTATGAGAAGGATTTGTCATTCCTCTTTTATCTTATCACAGACCTTCTTGACTCTCTTTATTCTCAAGAACATCTTCATGTGATATGAGTGATGAGGAATGCATGCAACATTCCAGCCGTGTTTTCTACAGTGGAATTAACTTTTTCCTACCTCCTGCCCCTAACTGCCTGGTTCTTCACTAATCCTTCTTCTTTCTCAAGCTGAGCTCCTTTTCCTTGGCTGACAGCACAAGAATATGACTGGCTGATAAAAAACGCCTTGGAGATACATATAAGCCTAGCATCTCCCAGCTTGGAGTCACAGTCCCACATTCCCCACCTGCGGTGGCAGCTGCTGGGAAGAAGGTCTGCCTCCATGGCTGGGTGAGGCCAGGGGAGGAGGTGGCAGCAGGCTGTTGATACTGGGGCTTGGCAGAATTTACATCAAATCTACTGCTTTGCAGGGTAGTTTTCCTGTGCCCTCTTGTTTCAGGACATGAAAGAGCTTTTCTGCCAGAAGCCACTCAGCATAAACCTCTCGCCGCAGTGGCTGGGGGGTGGATACATAATGGCAAAGCTTCGCTGCTTCCCACTCCCTCAGTCAAATGGGAGCACCAGTCTCTGCAGCATGTTTAATATGATTAACTCGTGTCTCCAACCGAGTGCCAGATACACATGCCATGATCAGTGAGACAGCTTCTCAGCCTGCCCAGAAGCCTCTGTTCAAGTGTCCTACTGGGCGCATGAGCACCAGCTCTTCTCCAAGAGCTTCTGCAAGGAACATTGCAACTGAGGAGGCCACAGCTGGAGAGTGACACACATTCCCACACCAGCACAGCAGCCAGTGTCTTCCCCCATGTCTTTGGACACCTGCAGGATTGCATTTGACCTAAATGGTGAGACAGTATCTCTTTGGGACCAGGTCTTCCACAGGTGTAAGCTAGCATAACCCTGCCGACTGTGGAGAAGCTATGTTAAGTGACACTGGCAACAGATCTGGTCCTACTATTGTACTTGCAGTGATTTTGATTTGGGCAGAGCCCCAAAGGCAGAACTGCCACTGGCTTGCAGGATTTCTGCTTCACAGTTATGACATTAAGTCAGAAATCTTAATGTGCCAATTTAACTGAGGGGGCCTGAATACATAATGATTTCTAGGAGATGAGCAACATATCGACTGCCAAGTAATAGTGTCCCCAGTAGACATCTAAAATTCTAGTGCTCTATTTCCTTCACACCATTTTTTCCCCCCATCCTTAAGAAACAAACAAACCTGCAACCAACAGTCTGCATTTTTCATTTCAATTACCCACCTTCAGCTACTCTTTCAACAGTGCAGACTTAATCAGATTTCTGTATTTAAAGTGACAATTTAGCTACAGCAAAGAGCACAGAACACTGACTTTGACATGTAATTCCCCTTTTGCCTGTGGAACCCTCCCTGCATTCGGTACCCTGTTTAGGATATGTCTCTTTTGAGTCTCCCCTAATTGCTTATCTGCATCACTGAACCTGCAGCATGTGTCACTGTCATTTCTGCTTAAAAAGTGCAGTGACCAGCTTTGTTCCCACTAAATAATTCTCATGAGCCCGCTTCCCCGACACATTTGTCATTACAAATACTCAAATTCAGCAGAAATGAAATCCTCAGCCAATGCAAAATCAGTGTGCTTTCATGAAATTCAATGATCTATTCTGATTTATGCCACAGAGTGTAAATCTGCAGATGAGGGACTTGTATCAGTTACAGCCTCCAGGCTTCTCAGATGACAGGATTGAGACCTGGAGATAACAGTCCATTCAAACTCAAACCCTTTAAATAGATTATCCTTTCCCCTAAACTCAGGGCTCATTTCCATAAGGTCCATATTGCAGTGAGTTTCGGTGTGGACACTCAGTGCAAGATAGCAGTGCACTTTTCACATTTGCCTCATTATCAGAAGAGACTGGATGTGGTTTAAACAAATGGGGGAAAACACACCAAATGAAGAAAAAAAATGTATACAGGTGGAGTTCGTTTTGGATATACCTTGCTTCAAATTCACACCTTGCTGAATTCCCACATAACTGTCCTGCCTGAGAAGTCTGAGTCCATTCACAGCCAATGCCAGTGGCTGCAAAAGTACCAAGAGTGGAATTTCCCTTTCAAAAGAGTTAAGAAAACAAGAGTTAAGAAAACAAGAAAACTTCACCTCTCCTATACCCTCAGCTGTTGTGAAAAAGCATGGACTTTCACTGGGCTCAACTCGAGATTTGACCTCTACGTTGATTTCAGCTTGATGCTAAGGCAGAAGCAGCATGTTTGTTCAAGAAGCCAACATGATATCCTTTTTCCATGTACGAGCTCTATACAGTTACTGGGCACTGGGATACTGAATTACTAAGTGAAATATTAGTGTTATGCCTATAGTTGCATGATAGCTTGCATGAGCAGGGCTTACATGAAGTTCTAGGTTATTTGGAGAATGAGTTACTGAACTACTGTAATAGTTCCTTGGAGTGGTGGAGAAATGAAGTCTTTTCTTCCTGCTGGAGTTTACTCTGACACCTACTGTAGTTCCTAAATTACCTTCTATTTAACTTCCAGTCTACAGAAAAAGACATTTTATTTTGCCATTGGTATGCTAAATGGAAATTATTGTGAATGTTATGATAGTTACATGTATGTGGGTCTGTATTTTTATGCAGGGTTTGGAGCATTTATCTTCTAATCTTTTTTATTGTTTGTTACAGCTGTGAGCTGAGTTTCTTTCAATCTCTCCCTATATAGCAATCCTCCATCTTCATGATTGTTATGCACTGGTCTTCTCTGAACTCCATCCAGTTTTTCTACGCTTTTCAGGAAATTACGTGCCTAAAGCTCTCGGTGCAATACTCCAGGTTCAGTCTCACTATACAGATAGGGTCTATTATCTCCCTGCTTCATGAGAGGCATAAATATCTGCTTTATGCAGCTCAAGGCTGAAATGGTCCTTTAGCTGCCATGTTACTTTGCAAACATATCTGATAAATAATATTAAAAAAAAAAAAAAGTTTTAGGAGAAAAAGAAAACCACAGTAAAAAGCATTGTGCTGGCAGAACTGGCAAGTAATAATTACAATTCTAACATTAAAAGAAGGTCATCAGCCTTACCTCCTGCCATAAAAAACATCCTGTATGAGCTGATTTAAATTAGTTTTTCCTAGTGTTAGTCATCTGTCATTTAAGTGCTCTGAAAATTATCTAAAATTCTTCATAAAATTTAGAAACACTGATAATTCTTAAATAAACATAAATAAATAATATAGGTTAATAATTACTAAAAATCACTGATTTCAGCAAAATAGTGTATGCAGCACATATGAACGTTCCTGAGAACACTGACCTAGATAGCCTCAGATAGGAGAGCATTTGAGTGTGTGAAGAAAGCTGTTCAGTATTTTATCATATCGCAAAATTAAGGGATTAAAAGAACCCCCCTGAAAAAAAAAAATAATTCTGAGATTGCTAGTGTGACAGGATCCAAACCCTTCAGCTGGGATTTGAGACTCCCATTTTAGCCGCTGTCCTGAAGTTTGTGTTCTGGAAGCAAAATCCTGTTGGAACCCACCAGTGGGCTCAGTGAGGTTACAGAGAATAGGGACCAAGATTCAGTTTGTACAAGTTTATATTCATATTGCAGCCAAAAGGTTCATAACTACATATAGTTATTCCAGTTACTGATTTTAGATACAAAAGTTTGGTGCAAATATGCTGAGGTTTACATTTCTCACCCTGCAAGGGACAAAATAATGCCTTAAAGCTGGCAATGAAGTTGCCCATAGGACCAGCACAAAAGTTATATCCTTCACCATCTCTAAAGGCAGAGCAGCCCACGTAAAGCTAACACTTTGTCCTTCTCTCCACGGGGTTCCTAGGGAAGAGCAGGGAATTTTAGACATTTTTGTCCACAGGCACAGGGATAATTTGTCATTAGGGAGATGTCACTTTGGTCAAAGCCACACTGACTTTCCTTCCACAAGAAGTGCTGGCAATGAGAGGCCCTGCCTGCTCACCCACGAAATGGGCAAACTGACTTCTGGTCTCACTGGAGCCTCAGGCATCCACTTCCCTTTTCCCAGTTCTTACGCCAAAATGCTGCCCCTCAGCTCAGCCAGGAACATGAGCACGGGGGGACACGACGGGAGCTGCCAGGTGTCAGGGCTGGGTTCCGGGCTTGGGCATGTGAAATGTGTGGGGGCATTTTCCATCTGACCTCTGCTGGAATTAAAAACAAGGGCACTTCTGGAAAAGGAGGCTAAGATGTAACAGCAAGTCTGTGGCATTGAGCTGCATCATTTATTGGAGAGAAAGGAGCTGCTTTGTTCTGATAGAGTTTAAAAAGGAATAATTTCTCATGCTTCCCTCTACCTTCAATGCCTATGTGGAGGAAGCAGCAATAAGAACCCCACAATGCTGAAGGACCAAAAGGATTTCTGTCATGCTAAGAACAGGTATCCAGGGCAGGAACACACTGATTTACATGTTGTATTTTGTCTTTCTGTCACATGGGCTTTACGAGGAACCATAAAATGGAAGATAGAGTAATTAAGAAAGAAGTCATATAAAAGATGAGAAAGAATTGTTGCTTCTGCTGCTTGGCATCATCTGCATATTCAACTAGAGCATGCATTAATTCACTGGGGCTCCTACTCATTACATGGCTAGTTCTGCAGTTATTCAGAAAAAGGCATTAAAAAACCCAAGCAAACAAACAAAAAAAGCCACCCAAAAAAAAACAGAAAGAAAAAAGACTGGTGAAGCCCAGTCAGCAAAGGCTAAAAGGACAGAGATTTGTTTCCCCATTGTGGCAACTGGCAGAATTTAAAAGCAATAAAGAGAACAAAATAAAATACTTTCCTGATAAATCAGCTGCTGAAAATTATTCCCTACTAGACTACAAGAAGGAAAAACAGGCTGAGGTTTTTCCAAAACACAGGTACATGTCTGGAATGCTCTGGGGCTAATGTGGCTCCTCTCTGCTCTCTATTCAGAGCAAAACTGTACATTTACTAGCTTTCCGTATAAGACTTTTCAGTCCTGCAACACAGACAGGAATGCAAAATGTAGGTAAGTCCTGAAGTGCAGTGAATTTTAGATTGAGATGAGCTCAAAGGACAGATTACATGGTCCTTTTGTCACTCACCTACTGCATAGAAGGAGAAAAGTGAATAAAGGGTTATGAGAAGAGACTGCAAAATAGAAAACTTTCTGCCTATTGTCATGTTTTATTTTAGTAATGTTCTTGTTGTCTTGTCCTTTCAACAATGAACTATCTATCTTTCAAGGGAGCCACTTAGTGTCTGGTTTTGGGAAGCAGTGAAATTTATTGCCACATTTTGCAGAAGATTGGCAGTAGTAAGAAATCATTTTCGCAGAAAAAAAATCAATATTTGAAGTACATTATTGCTTCAAGTATAATTCCAAGTTTTATCTAAAAAGTTAACATGAATTAAATGTGTTCATAAGAATATTAAGACAATAGTCCTATTTCTGTTTCTATAATTTGAAAGCATCCTATTTTCATTAAGAGTTTCATATATTTTATTAGAAAACAGATAAAGCTATTCCAACAAAACACTGAACTTTTTCATTTGAAAATGTGATAATTTTGTAACTGTGGTTTGTTTTTTTTAAAAAAAATCTAAATGGGAAATTTTCAGAATCGGTGATTTAATCTTTCCTATTGCTTTTTTTTTTTTTTTTTTTTAATAACTTTCCTCTTATTAGATATCCCATTAAATGTTTTCCAAACAGCTTTATCATTTTAGTGCTTTACCCAATTTCACAAGTGCTCTTTGGCAAACACCACAATTAAAAGCTATGGGCAACCAAGTTAAATATAGAATTTGGTTATATAAATGCTTGCATGAAAATGTCGAAGCACCTCACTCATATCAACCCCATTATCATCATTCACCATATTTGCATATGTAATTCAACAGTCTGGAATGCAACTGTGGTTTTGTGCAGGAGAGGAAACCAGAGCAACAGTGGCATGATTCACTGAAAGATACAAAAGTAACCTTGATAATGAAACAGAAAGTCCTGTTCTTTGACTGCATATCAGTCAAAGTAAAAACCAGAGTACCTTGAATTTGGGCTTGGGTTTTCTGGTCTATCTTTTCAAATACTTTTCCAAACCAGGTCCTATGGCAGAGGTGTGATACAATGTCACTCCAATCTACAATTGAGGTAAAAACCAAAAAAAAAATGTTATTTCCAGAATCATTGGAGTTTATTTTTGAGATGATGGGGTTTTTGGTTGTTTTTTTTGTTTGGGCCTTTTTTTGGGGGGGTTGTCTTTGAAAGGAGGTATTCTCATAGTACAGCTTTGTTTCTGTATGTAATAATGGCATGAATTTTTCCTGCTAATGTGTTTTATTTTTATCTGTAAGTAAGATATATTCAGCCCCACTGTATTGCTTGGTGATTGACCCTCAGCACTACAGCAGGTCAAGCCCCACCTCCTGTCCATGCACCTCTTCTATGAGTCATTCGTGAATTTATGCAATATTTGGGTCACTTATTAAATTGCCCCAAGCCTGAAAATAGGGAGAATGATTTAAATGTAAGGGATAGGATATTTCATTGAAAAAATTGTCCAAAGTCTTGCAGGGAACATGAGTTATCATATATCTCAAAGGATACTTTTGGCCCATTCTCCTGTTCCTGTTTCCAATTGCTTGCACTTCTGACCAGTACGGTCCTTTGGCATCGCCCTGGTTGGGGTGTGAATCCTTAGCCATGCATAGCAAGTGTCTGCTCCACAATATTTGTTACCTGGGTTTATTTGCCTCCTAAACCTTTGCCCTTTTCAGTCTAGTCATGGGGAGCCTGTGTAAATCGTCATCTGCCAAACAAATCAGAAGACCTATGGCTTTCATAAATCAAGGGAAGCTGGGTGTTACACCAGAAGGTGGTTAGACAGGAACTGTGCCAGAGATGGTAAGAAATGAGTGTGCACAGATCATTTTACACAGGTTATTTTCACAAGAGAGGGCCAGAAGAAGGAGCTGAGGGCAGAACACTTCATGACTATGACTACATAGCTATGAAGTTATCATAAAAAGGCTACTTCTTTGGGTAACTCTATCTGAATTTGTCTGTTCTGAATGCTATCAAGAGCATAGGATTGTCCTGATATGAAATATCTGGTGTTTAAACTGGCTCTGCTTAAGAATTATTGTGTCCCGGACATGCCAAGACAGACAGAGTGGGGTCCTGTAAACAATATAAAGGCATAAAGAAAGGAAAATGGAGGAAATTTAACGTCAACTAATTTTTATTTTATTATGAAATCCCTTTCTTTTACAATTCTTTTCTTTTAACAGATCTTGTTGACATTTCCAAATCCACCCATGTCTAGAGACTGCTGAGGTGTGTGACATATATGTAAAGTTATAAAATAAACTCCCACTGGTAAAGGATTTTTTTCCAGCTAGCAAAAGAGATTGAATATTCAAGTACAAGAAAATTGTATGGGTTATTCCCTCTAGATAGGTCTAACTCTCTTCTCTAGTTTCAAGGTGCATGTACAAACCTGCCTACCAAGGAAATCAGATATTTGTTTTTTCTCCAAGTCCCTTCTGTCACTGGAGTGGCCTGATGTGAGGCAAAAGAGTGTTTTGCTGTTCATGATGTTTTCCTGAATGAAGAACTGTGCTGAAATCAGTTAAATACCCACTGTAGGTCAAAACAGCACTTCAGAAATACAGTATATTTACCATATTCTAAAAACTAGCAGTTTTTAAAGTTATTTTGAGTCGTATTCCTCCTGATTTTAGAGTATCAAATGAAGGTACTTAGTTCTTTACTGTATGGTATATTCAATACTTTCCTGTTTTTCCTCCCCACAAAATGTAACATGTTATCAGGATAGGAGAGATATCAAGACAGAAAACAATGCTTCTAATTAAGCTTTTTGAATGGACTGCATTGATGGGTGTACCAGAATTCGTCATACAGACTACAGACGCTGTTCCAGGAAATTATAACTCATGATAATCTCATTGTTTTAGAGCAGATGGAGAAAGTGGAGGATTTTCTCATATGGCACCATTTCTGCTCATTTCTGTGGAGTGTTTTAAAGTTCTTTTGCGTTCTGAGAACTATAGATATGTTGTCTGCCTGATATCACTTAAAAGTCAGGGAGGATGATACCATGATGGGGCTGGCAGATCTGTCATGGGAAGCCTTCAAACACCTTTTGCTGGTGCCCCGCATCTTCTTGCTGGAGTTAGCATTGTGTTCTTACTGATTCCTCTCTTTCCTGGCTCACTGCAATAAAGTTTAAGCCTGCATCAAACTTTTGCAAAAACAAGAGGACTGATCCTAAGTTACATTTCTATCTATGTAGTCATTCATATGTGAGCATGTATTTAACACCACTGATCAGATATGCTAAAATTTTACGCCTTATTTGAACTCCCTTTGCAAGGATGCAAAGAGAAAATGAACACAGAATATACAGGGCAATGGAGACACAAAGGAAAGCAGAAACAGAAAAAAAGAAACCCAGCCATTGAGGGCAAATTCTGGCCCAATACTCATTTATCTCTATCATCTATAATGGGATAAATGAGTTCATTTAGCTGGGGGCAAAACCTGTTGTAATTGCTAAAAATAATACAGCTTATATGCTCTAGATAGGCTTTATAATAAAAGAGATACTTGTGTTTCTGAACATATTGCTGATATTTCTATGTCTGACTTCATGACTTGGAGGACAGAATGAGACGGTTGTGAGGATCTGGTAAGAAAATAAAGGATATGGTCAACTGACATCAGTTTGTCATTTTCTCCTTCAAACCTAATATATATCACAAAAAAAAAGTAAGAGGAGCAGGTGTTATAATAAGAAAACATTGATTTTTGTAGTAACCTTTAACCTCTCAATATGAAAGAAAGTATTTTCTGTGTACCTAAACAAAATCAGGCCATGATTCAGTATCAGAGAAGGGGCAACATCTGGCCTGGCTCTAGCCTTTACACATGATAGCACAAATTTATTTCCAGTGAATTTCTTTATTTATCTAATTTTAGAATTTCCTTTAAGAAACAAGAAAATAGCTGTGTCTAGCAGGAATTTTAAAAGCTCAGACATTTATTTGAAATGTACGTGTAAAACATTTTCTTCTGATCATCTACCCAGACAATAAACAATTTTATTATTCTGTTTCCTGTAAAGAAAATAATTTTTCTAGGGTTTTTTTCTTTGTCATTGATATTCTCCATTTTTATCTTCTAATTAAAAGATTTTATTTCCTTGTATGCCGCAAAGGTAAGGATAAGGAAAACATGGTAACTATTACAGACCTAGCCAGTTGTGTTTCAGAGATTATTTCAGTGGCTGAGCAGCAGGATACAGATGGGATATGTGTTTACTTTCTAAAGGTAACTTTGGTTTATCTGTGGCTACTGGGTATTTAAGTTCTAGATTGAGATAATTATATTTTCCTTTTAAAAAAAAAAACCCACCACACCTCAAAGCAGCAGTGGTATAGGAAGATTAAAATATTCAAATACTAGGAAATGTGTGCAACAAGTGTCACATTTTTCTCTGCAATTTCTAATAGGAAGCAACAATTATTAGGACCCTGGCCTGTAGATAATTTGAGTAATAACGAGCAAGGGTGAAATCCAACCCTCTTTCCACTGACTTTAGCAGAGAAGGTTTCCCCTGACCTTCCAAAGCATTAAGCACATATAATATACCCTGTAAAGTCTGAGACTTCACAGCTTCTGTTTTCCATTCCAGAATAGAAGCATCACAGATTACTAGTCAAAAGGAGAACCATTTGGGCGAGACAAGAAACTGATACGTTTCCTATTAGAAGGATCAGGTGTGCTTATTCTCTTTGCCTGAACTACATCAAAATTTTCAGTAGCAATTATCAAAAAAGTGGACTGATCCATAAGTAGAATACCATGCATAAACAAAAGTGCTGGGACAAGGAAACTGCAGGAACACTTACAGTATTCAAAACCAGATACATATAGAAATATATTAAAAAATATTTAAGGTACAACTTCTAGACACAAACATTTAATCCCTGTGTTGATTTTACCAGTGACACATAGAACAGCAAAAAAACACCCTTCTCTTGCTAATTACCTCCTTGCTATATTTCTAAATGTGGGGTTTGGGTGGATTTTTTTCCCCTGCTATTAGGTTGGCAGAAAAATTGTTTATCTATGCCAATACTATGGATTTTGTCATTGTTCTATCTCTTCAGAATTCGTTCACCAGTGCAATAAACATGCCCTACATTTTTGTCTTAGATGTATGCAAATTTGCATCTGGCTGAATTTACAAACTTCAGCTTGTCCGCATATGATTATTATACTGCTGAAAATGAGTACGAGTGCTTTTATTATGCTGTGCAGTTTCATATATAGATGTGCTCGGCCAGACTCAGACAAAGACATGAATTGTACCTTCTTGTACAGTAACTGCATTTTGTGCTTTAACCCCAGCCAGCAACGCAGCCCCACACAGCTGTTCACTCGCTCCCCCCACAGAGGGATAGAAGAGAGTATCAGAAGAGTCAAAGTGAGAAAACTCATGGGTTGAGATAAAGGCAGTTTAATATATGAAGCAAAAGCCACACATGCAAGCAAAGGAAAACAGGGAATTCATTCGCCACTTCCCATGGGCAGGCAGGCGTTCAGCCATCTCCAGGAAAACCGGGCTCCATCATGGGTAATGATTGCTTGGAAAGACAAATGTTGTCACTCCAAATGCGTGTGTGTGTCCTGCTTCTTGTCCTCCAGCTTCATATGCTGAGCATGATGCCATATGATGTGGAATATCCTTTTGATCAGTTGGGGTCAGCTGTCCCAGCTCTGTCCTCCCACAGCTGCTTGTGCCCCCCGGCCTGCTTGCTGGTGGGGTGGGCTGGGAGGCAGAAAAGACCTGTGCTCTGTGCAAGCACTCAGTGATAAAGAAAACATCCTTGTGTTATCAACACTGGTTTTGTCACAAATTCAAAACACAGCCTCAGACTAGCTAGTGTGAAGAAAATTAACTCTATCTCAGCCAAAGCCAGCACACTCCTGCTGGATAAAATACCAGTTTCTTTTGGCCAGGGACTCTGTCAGGATGACAACTGTCAGAGGACAATTGTATTCTTAGGGATGATTAGTAAAAATTCCAAGCTAAATATTACAATTGGTTCTTACTACAAATGATAACAATTATTGAAAGAAAATAACTCAGAAGGTGTCATTCATGTCAGAAGGAGAATATTTGTCCTTCTCCAGACTGCTCCTCAAATGACTGCAACAGTTCAGGTTGTTTCCAAAGGAATTGCAGTTCAGCCTAGAATGGTTGCATATGCATAATTTCATGACAATTTAAAGATCTAAATCTCAAGTTGTTTCTAAACTTTAAGACATCCTAGTGTTCCATAAAGAAGTGATCAATTTGGCTTCATCTTGCTGAACTAAAGTATCGATAATTTTATTTGACAAGATGAATTATTTTCATCAAGTATTAAGCTTGCTCCTGTTACATGTGAACTAGGGCCTGTAGGTATCTGGTAACCAAGAATCAGCTGTGTCAATTGTAGCATTTATGCCAGAGATGTCTTCAGGGCAGAAATACATTGCCAAATTTTTCTTAAGGTGATTACTCACGGGGATTATGCTGTCTTTCTAAAAGGCATCTTTCCACAAGGATTGTGAGCAAAATAAAGAGGTGTTGAACTCTGAGGACTTGATGTTTTCCTTCTATAAATCAAACTGAACTCTTCTGCAATGTGCCAGCTTTAGCTAGCCACAAATCCAAACATTTCTTACATTTAAGAGTAGATAATTATCCTCATGACACAAGTTAGTGTCTGCTAGTCAATAATCTTTTTCCCATTTTGTTTCTTTAGTGAAAAGCACTATTGTTATTGAGAACAACTATCTCTTTTTCTGAAGTTAAAAAGGAAACAAGAATCCAGTAAATCAGAAATCTTCTAAATTCTCTCCTCTTTTGTAAGAAATAAAAGTAAGAATAAGACACAGCAGAACTACCAGTCTCTCTCTCTCAAACCTGCTTATAATTCAAAATATAACAGGGTTTTGTCTAGCTGGAATTGTTCATGTAGAGAGGAAAATTGTGTTAGTAATTCTGGGATGATTAAAAACATAAAAGATTTCTGGTCTAAGCATTTCAAGCAAAGGAAAAAAAAAACGGTATAATTTGCATAACTGAAACAGTTTTGCCTTATAATATTTTCAGCCTGAATGCCATGCAACTTACACACTTGAGCGCAATGGTAGTTGTCCAAGCATCCAAAATTAGACTTGCACTTACACTCTCCATGCTTATTGTTAGTTCACATACAAAAAGTTATTTTTAGATCACAGTTGCCATTATTTAATGCTTCTTTTCAGAGAGGTGATGACAGACAAGGAACAGTGACGATTGACTCCCAGATAGAATACAAACTTTTCAGCTTGGTTTTTTTTTTTTTTTTTTTTTTTTTTTTTTTTTTTTTTTTGCAAAAGCAGCCAGAGAAAGAAAGGAAACACCATGCAAAAAAGGACAGAAGCAGCATACAGGACTCAGTTACTCTTGGTTCTAACAACCGTCTCTCAACAACTTCGTATTACTCCATGCTGTGCTCTTCAAAGCAAAAATATGCTATGTTACCTGAGAGAGTTACATATGCTATAGGGCATAGTAAAGCAAAGAACTTGAAATGGTGTAGGTGTCATTTGAAAACAACAGCCAAGCCCCAGTGTACATTATACATGTAATTACTATCAATCAGCTACTTAAGGCACTGACAATTTAACATAAAGTGGTGGTATGAAGAAAGAATGTCTAAATACCACACAGAATGTCTTTATACCTAAGGAATACTTTAGATAGGCTAGGGGGTAGTGCATTAGCTTGTCAGACTTCCCAGAGGATTTTTCTTTTGATGGAATGGAAGCCAAAGGGAGTTTGTGTTAGGAGCAAAAGACTCCACAAGGCTACAGAAATCAATAAGCTCTTGAGACCTGAGGAGAATAAATATTTGTGTGTATGTGGGAATGTGAACTAGGGGGAATCTCTTGCTTTAATAAAAAGTGTTTAAATTGTTTTTAAGGCAAAAGCAATAAAAAAACAAATTGCCTTTCAGTTAAAATAATTCCTTTCTGAATTCTTCTTCAGCCAAATGGCAATAACATTAGAGGAAGCGGGATTTTTCTTTTTCCCTGAAGCAATGTTTTAGAGCAGTTGCCTCCAGAGTCTGTCATGGGGCATTATCCTGACATCATTGCACTGAGACTGCTCTCATTAACATTATAATAAGTCACAATTGTTCCATCTTTCCTGAGATTTTGGTTGGTAGTTTTTTATGAGACATTTGTGTGTATGTGCAAAACTTTCAGCCAAGGGGTCTCAAACATCTACAGCTAAAGTCAGTGAGAATTCTGCAAGAAGGAAAAACAAAACCTTTAAACAAATGTTTGACAAAAAGACAAGGAGTAACTTACTTTTATAATAATAATCCCAGATAAAGATTCCTTCTTAATGATAACTAGGACCAAATGTTCATCTTTTCATGTCAAGTGAGAATGAAAAAACCCAGCTATGGCAATTTATGAGAAAACAAGAGAAAAGTGATAGCCCATGGATTTATAGCTTCTTGCTCACCCCTCCTGGTAATTTTATGAGCATATTTATAATACTCCTTACTAGAGCTGCAGATGTCCATCATATCCCAGCCATGAACAACTCCATTTATCTTTGTGTGGGACTGCACACAGTATTCCCTCACCATATTGAATGGACATCTTGGACAGATGGCACATCCTTCAGCCCTTTACAAAACAGAATTTGTAAAAGACCTAGAAGTCTGATGTAATGAAAACAGAGCTTGACCTGAAACACTAGCAGTGCCAAGGGGACATCGTTAACAGCAGGAAAAGTTTTAGTATATTTAGTCTTCTGTAATTCCATATTGTGAAAATTGTCCTGGGCATCCAGAATCACACAAAAACATGATGAAGAACAACTTGATACCTTACATGCTTTGTGCTTCTGAATGCCATGTTGCTGTACTATATTAAATATAGTATGTTGCCATTAAATAGCAGAAGAATGTTGAAATATATCATCAAAATCAGAAAGGATTTTACATTAGCACTGTCAATTTTTCTCCTTGATTTTTCTCTTTTAAGCAGAAAGGCTATATTTAATTTGAAATAGACTATCTCTAAGCTGATGTGATAATGTGCTGTACAGTCATTTGTAAAACAGAATTCTTTGTTGTACTCACAACTTTATTTTGTTACTGAATGAGAAGGCTGAACTTCAAATCAGCTCATTCTAATCTAGAGTCACCTACTGGCTTTCTGATCAATAGAAGACAGAATATTTTTGTACATTTCAGTCTGAGTCTGGTACCATAAAAACAAGTACAGATAAATTTCTGTTAAATCTAAGATTTTGCAAAACTTGATGTAGTTGTTTGCATTTTTAATACTTATGACTGACTTGTCATTTAGCAGATTTGTGATCCTCTGTGCTAAATAATAATACCTTCTGCCTATGACAGTCAATTTGAACATGTTGCACTAGTAAAACCACTTACAGCTTTGTTCTCTGGCTTGCATTCATTGCAATTAAACCACTAAAGACAGCATGTGCATTTCAAGCTCTAACGTCATTATTGCCACAAAACACATAGGTAAAAATATTTATCAGTTTCCTCCTCAATGTCTAGCTCACAGACACCTTATTCAACTCTTATTCACTCTTCAGCCAATGGATTTTTAAAATTAAAGGCTGAGTACAGAGATAAAAAGTAGTAACAATGATGATAACCTCCACATATGGAATGCACTGGTATTTTAATTCTAATTCTTTATTTACACAACCTACTTTTAATTAAACGTTTGAACCTGTAAAAGTATGTGCTGAGTGCTTAATAAGTGGATTGCTTTAATGCTTTAAAAATACTTTTTTCAACATTGAAAAATTTCCATTCACATTGTTACAGGAATACAACACAGTGATATGGTATACTAGCATTTTGTGCATATACCATGCTTATTATTTGCTATTACATTACCTTTTAGGTACAGTGTGAGTATATTTTATAAATAAATGTGTATATAAAAATACAAAATATAATTGGAGTTTTTATAATAAACTATCCAATATTGTTCACTATGTAGTAGATTCAACGAAGTTGCTGGCTTGGTACACTGGATGCATTGGCCTCTGTACTGAGATTAACTTTTAACAATGATATTTTTTCAGGGTTTGAATTGCTGCAACTGAAAGTGAGACACGGAAGTCTTAAGTCATCTAACCTAACCCTTGAGTCTGGCATCCACCTTGTATTTAAGTGTAGAAAGGCAGCAGTGTCTTAGTATAGGGTGTCTTTCTGGAGCTGTCTGTGGCATTTGAGATTGAACTGCTCTGTGAAGCATAAGGTTTCTCAGAAGAAGAAAAAAAATCTTGTAAGATTTTACATATTTGACTACATAAATGAGAATGTACCTAGTTGATGGTATCATAGTCACCATACCAAATTGACACAGGAACTACAATTTGCTTAGAAA
Organism: Microhierax caerulescens; assembly: GCA_035590215.1. NCBI lineage: Eukaryota > Metazoa > Chordata > Aves > Falconiformes > Falconidae > Microhierax > Microhierax caerulescens. The sequence goes on along the minus strand of JAVJGJ010000057.1, from coordinate 59,262,968 downwards.
TTTCCACTAGGTATTGTTCTGACCTACTCTAGACCCTTGAAAACTCCTTGAAAGAAGAGTAAAAGGTTGCAAGACACTAATGGAGCTGGATTCCACTACTGCAATTCTAAGGTTTGTGAACCTAAACGTAAGTTGGTCTCTCTCTGAAGCAGAAATGAAAATGCCCTAAAATGGAAAGGGGAGACTTGAGTCCTCAGTCACAGATCTCTACCAGTTCAGGTAGTCATGTAATAGATGGCTACCTCAGAAAGTCCACAAAATATCATAGAAATCGCCAGCAAATCGCCACAAAATGCTTTCCAAGATCCAAGTTCACTAACCAAGCTCCTGCAATAAAGATCAAAATCTGCGGCTGTTGTCTAACATAGGAAAGTATCATATGCATTCAGAGGCATGTTCAACCACTATTCAATGCCCTCTGTAACAGCAAGGATTTTTAAAATAAATTTCCCATATGATCCTTGAATACAAAGCATGTCTTACACTAGGAAAGAAGAATAACTCCAGTTCTCCCTTCTAAATGTATCTCCACTGTTCCATTTTAATAATTTTTTTCTTTTTTTTTTTCTTTTTTTTTTTTTTCTTTTTGGTGTAGTCATGACTGTATGAGCAGGGCATGTAAACATCAGACAGCTGAGAAGATGCAGTGTGCATAGGGCAATAAGATTCCTCTATTTCCTGCCCTCAGCTGTAGCCTTTCCTGTGCTTCCCAGGAAAGCAAAGCACAACCGACAAAGCTGAAGGGCAAGGTGATGCTCCAGGGTCAGAAGGGCATTGCTGGTCCACAGAGGTGTCCATCAGAAACTCTGAAACACAAAAGTCTTACAAATACAGAAAGACAATGAGTTAATCTTCTTTCAGATCTCCTTGGAGATACCAACATGAGATGACTGTAGTTTCTTGTCAGAAATTTGATTTACTGAATCTAATGTGTATATTTAGATGCACATTTAATTACATATTCTTTTCCATAAGCTTATGAGTTAAAAAAATAAAATAAAATAAAATAAAATAAAATAAAATAAAATAAAATAAAATAAAATAAAATAAAATAAAATAAA
>JAVJGJ010000057.1:59237824-59254460 GCA_035590215.1 Microhierax caerulescens | reverse complement strand
CTCTGAAAATGAGTGTAAGTTTCTGTGATTAAAAGGCTATTAGTTTATGATAAATAACTGAAATGCACTCCTATACTCAGGTCTGGCTATGCCTCCTGATTAAGCTCAGAGTAAGAAGAGCCTGTCAGTTAGCTATATAACCTGTGTGCAGGTGCATAGCCTGGCAGGATGGCAGCAAGGGAGGGTTAGTAAGCATGCGGCCACCCAGCACCCTGGGCATAGTGAGGGAACGTGAACATTCAGACCAGCATGAAAATCTAATATAATTTATTTATTTGTTGTATAAAAGGGGGATTAGAAACTACATGAACTTTTAATTAGAGTGGTTAAATGTTTTTGTACTGCCTTGTCTTGGCAATTATGTATTAACACTTTACTGGGATGTGATCCTAACACAATAGGAGATGCTTTCTACACAATAAATCTGGTTTCTTTCCACCAAACCTATGTCAGTATAGCATAAAACAGGGTTTATGCTGGAGTCTTCTGATAATGCACAGATATTATGGTCTCTGATGGAACAAGTGTACTGCTTTTTGCACGCACATGCACGGGGAGCTGACAAGAACAGCACAGGTCATCCTGACAGCTCACACTGTGAATTAAAGAGAATGGCCACTTTTCCTTCTTCATCTCCTTTAGGGGAATTGGAACATTTTACAAAATCTTCTGGCAGTGAGAAAACCTAGAAGCCATTACGTGTGTCTCTTTTCTGCCTCCCAAATGCTAGCAAACAGTTACAGAGACAGATAGCCTCTCCTTATTGTGAAACATCTCCCAGGGAAAAGGTTGGCTGAAGGCAGTGGTCACAGTCACTGTTTCGTTTTAGTCTGTCAGCTGTCTGATGTTTTCTCTCAAATAACAAAACAACACCTAACCCAGAATACAGCTCTTTTTCAAAAGTAAATATTTATATATATATATATATATATATATATATATATATATTCTAGCTACATTATCCATTTTAGCATTACCCATCACAGCCTAGTTTCTAGTGTTGATTATATTTATGTCAGGATAGATGACAAATAGTAAGTAGGCTGAATATTTCCATATTAACAAATTAGCATCTAGGAAGTCTCCATCAGACTTCTGTGCTATTTTTTGGAGGTATTAATTATTTTTCAGAAGTGGAAAAGATAAATTACTTGTGTGTTCCAAATTCACCCCGTCTCATCCCTTCCCCAAAATATTTTTTGCAGCCTTGCAATAAGAAATGTAATCCTTTTACACATGAAAAACAATCTAGCAGAAATCTATACCAGGAACACAACTTCCATGGGAAATGTTGAATTTCATTCAGAAGGTAAACATTCTTCACTACATTTTTAATGATCTTCAAATAAAAATAATTTTAAGCACGTCTACCACCTCTGGGGAAGCTACAATAACCATGTTTTCTTGCCATTAAACTCCACTGATTTAACTCCCAATTAAATTCCGTAAGAATTTTCTTAAAAGAAACTTCAAGAATTTGAGGAAATTAAAAAACAAACTGTTATTAAATACATTTTTGTTATCCTTTTGATAGCAGATAATAAAAATTAGTAGCCTCTGTATGATAAAAACTCTGCTGTTATCTAAGGAAAGTATTTTTGATGATGTATTCCTTAAGTTATTAATTACATGACCATTTTATATAAAGCTTTTACATGGAAATCACAAATATTAGCTTGTTCTTTTACAATTTTTTACTAGTAAAAGGCAACCTATATTGCGAATACAATCATGATGGTAATCACCGATACACTTTTTTTTTTTTTTTTTTTCCCCCAGTGCATAGTCTTCCTTGTTTTATATTTCTGAGGACTTACTTTTATGGCACTGCTCCTTATTTTTCTATATCCATGATAGGGGGTAATCTATTTCATATTATATGAATTCTATTTGTATCTGACACTTTTTGTTGTATGAAAAGGCTAAAAAAATCTATTTCATATTATATGAATAAACTATTTCATATTATATGAATTCTATTTGTATCTGACACTTTTTGTTGTATGAAAAGGCTAAAAAAATCATAAATATGTTCTTAAAAAAAGAAATAGAAAGATTTATTTTCTTTTCCCAGGAGGTCCGTCAGGTCTACATTAAATCTGAAAATAGTTGAAGGAATGCTGTCTGTCACTAGCATTTGATTTTCCACAGAGCACTTTGAAAAACAAAACAAGTAAGAGTTCTCTTAGCTATGTGCAGACCATTTTATATTTAGAAAGCTGGAAGCACATTGTCATTTGTTTCTGTCATATTATTCCACTGGGTGACAAGAACAAATGCTGATGAAGCACAAAAGAAAATGCACCTAAGATATGTACCTTGGCTCTCATCAAGGAGCACTGGATTGTTTCTGTGAGCTGCAATGAAGTGATCCCTCTGTAGAACAGAAACAAAAAAGGACTGTCAAAGTAATCTGCAAAACTGGAAAAAGGCAGTTTGTCAGTTCCCATGTTCCCAGGGAGCCATGAGTATTCATTATCAACTTGATTTCGCTTTCTTAATCTCTCCTTCCTTCTGCCTGAGCAAGACATTGAATCAAGAAATGGATTCTTAAGGAAAAACTGCGAGGATAATGGAAATATCAATATAAAATCAATACCCCAACTTAGAAGGTAAAAAAAAAAAACATTTACAGACTAATCCTAAATCCCCAGGACCATTGATACTATCACTTATTAGGCCTTTATCTTCATTACAGGAATCAATCCTCAGCTAGTTAAGAATTTACCTACCATTTAATTTTTTTATAAGGGCTTTACCTTTTACATCCAGGTAGCTTTGAAGTCTCTTATGGTTTCTTCATCATTCACTGCATAAAGGTAGCCAATACAATTTTTAGAAAGTAAATGGCAGTCAAATTTACACATTTTACAGCTTCCAATTGTAAAATTGATTTTTGTGGCAGCCTTTTAAGGGCTGAAATAAGGCTTTTACTCTGTCAAATATAGACCCAACATGCCTTCTTTTGCAAATTGGAATTCATGAAATCAATTAAAGTATGAATAGGTCTTGCAAACTCTAATTGGTTTGCCTTCGAGCAGGGAAGCCTACAGGAATACAGGATTACTGCAATAGTTCACTTAGAAAGTAAACTCTAACATTTAAAAAAAAGTGTCATTACCCACATGATTAACAGAAGATAGACTCCAAGAATGTATACATACCCTGACACCTTGTCTTAGATTTAGAACAAGTGCTACACGCAAGAAAAATGCTTCCCCAAAATTGGTGTCTGAGAATATTATTAGCAATATTGATCTTAGCAAATGTATCCCCCTGAACAGATTACATCTCAAAGTTTCTGTGATTTTGCAGACAGTGAAGCTGGATGCAATGATACTGGCAAGTGGCTTCATAACTCATGATGAAAATCACGCACCTGAAGTCCGATCCTGCTTGTACTGGTTTGCACAGACTGGATTTCCTCAGAGGCGAAGGGAAGAGGCAGGAAAGTATGGGAGTTATTAAATGCTACTTTGTAAAGGGGCACTAAGGTTTGCAGAGCCTGTTTCAATTGCTTAAAATCTATAAAATACCCTGTGTTCCCATGATGGAAGATGGAGAACTGTCCATCTTCCTCTTTAAAAAAGCCCGGCCCGCTCATTCTGCTCAATGCTACAGGAGATACATTGGCAGAATGTCATAGATTTTGAAGTAATTTTTACTTTCTCATAGGGTTATATTTATCCTCAGAAAAGGAGGACATAATTTGAAACAGGAACAGGTAAAATACACTCTAAAATATATTCAAATAAAACTTCTTCTTGCAACCATCAGGAGGACGTGGTCATGTAACCATAAAGGATGTACGAAGAAGTATGTTGTCAAACATCATTGCATCAGGCAACAGAAGACTCATCTCCCTCTGCTTTCCAGTAAGAACTTTCAAATGTTCTCATATACAGATCTCATTTTCATTAGATAGATATAAACCATCTTATTGTCACAAGAAAAATAAGAATATATTTTTATATCTGACATGGAAATTCAGGGAGGTGAAGGGACTCTGTTTTGGCCCAGTAGCAGGCTGATAAAAAGGGCAGAACTAGTGCATAATGTATTAATTTGAACATGGCAATGAAATGGTTCAGTTTCTGGAATCAATGTTGATATGAGGAAGTCATGCTCACTGATTCATCTGTTTGAAAGGCAGGCATGACTGGTTTAACCCTCATGCAGTGCTTCAATGATTGCCATAACTTCTTTTTATTTGCTAGATATGTTAACAAGATGTTTTTTAATAAGTGTTCTTATTTTGCATTTTCTGTAGTTCTCAAGACTTCAAAATATTTTTTGTAGAATTATGAATGAGTATTGTATCTCCCTGCAGCTGCTGACATGACTGTATCTGACAAAACTCCGAAGGATATGTGTTTGTGAGATCAAGCGGCTGAACTTTCAGCCTGACATGTACGGATCAAGCTTATTTGCCCTCTAGTCTTACTCCACTTTTTCTTTTTTTGCCTTTTCTTACAGAAACCTCTCCTCAAAACTTACATACAAAGGAAGCGCAGGTTTGAATAATAAGTTCCCCGTGTGTTAGAGAGGAAATGACCAAAGTTCTGATCATGGTGTGTAACATTCCTCTGCGCATCTAATGTCTCTGCCAAAAATCTTCCTTAGCAACAGATTGGGGTTAAAGAAGCACATTTCATTTCATGAAAAGCAACATTATGAACAGTACCGTCACAGAACTTGTATGGAGTGAGGCAGTTTCCTAATGCCTTTCCCTCCAAGGCAGGTATTTTTCCTGTCTTTCATCCTTGGTGCCTGCTGCCCAGGAATGGGAGATTATCCCATAAAGGATCACTCACAGCTGGGAATTTGCAGTAAACCCATAAAAATTCAAAAGGTCAAACTCAAATTTGATTAGAAGGAGGTTACTTTGTGAGTACATTAAGCAAAAATGTCCAAGTAAGGTATCTTTCTTACTCTTTTTCCTCTCTCCCAGAAAGGACCATGAAAGTAAAACTTTATATTAATAACATTATGTTCCCAAAATAAAGTAATGGAAGGTACCTTTCAATCCCAGTATCAGGAATTAAATTTGGAAATAGAATCTGCTAACTTCAGACTTGGAAAGCATAAAACACATATTTCATGCAGTGGGCAAAATAAACACTTTCTTAAAAAACCAACCAAACAAACAAACAACAAAAAACACCAAGCCACACAATATTTTTGCCACTCAGGCATTTAATTAGAATTTCAAAAATAGATTAATTGTAATTGAAAACGTAGTAAACTATAGTTTGGGATTTTTTTTTTTTTTCCTAGGGAAATCTAAATTAGCATAGTTAATGAAATTACTTTACTTTTTTGCTTTGTCAGGAAACTAAATCCCTTCCACAGCTTTCTATTAGAAAAAAAAAAAAGAAAAAAATCTGCTAAAGCAAATGATCTGCTTTTTCACTGAGGGATTACAAAAGCTATTAAGGCAAATTCCAGTGAACTACATCAACAGTACTTTAAAATGAACTTTTAACACCGTACAAATGTTATTTTGTTGGGAAAAATGACACCAGTTTCTTTAAACGCCAGAGAGATTCAAACTGTGGTAAGCTTGAGTCAGTGGTTTTATGAAGTGCATTATCTTCTGGATGCTGGTTTGGTGAAGATTTTAAAACCATTATCTCTCACTAAGCTCACAAGTAATTCCAAGAATGCCTCTGAGTTCAGTTGAAGCTGATCTGTAATGTGATAAGAAAAACCAATATACATTTTCTCCTGTCAAACTAGCATGAATGAACTATGCCACCACCACCGAGGACATGTTTGAGGAATGTGGAAAAAAACAGCCTGTAAAGATCAAGCAGGAGTTTGCTTCCGATGATATAGTGCTGGGCAAACACCTGTGAACAGGTTTTTGTTACAATTCTCTGCTCAATGCCAATATTTCAACAAGGAAGATTCTCCCTCCTCATCAGTTCTTCAGTGTGTTGTAAGTGAAGCTGTCTATTGTTGCTGTGGAACTGGAGCAAAACGTTGTTACCGTGCGTGTGGGTGTGAGTGGGTGTAAGAAGTGTGGAGGGATTCTCGGTGTTTTTCTTGATTTTTCAACAGATCAACAAAATCTATCTTCAAAATATTGAGGGCACAGCGAGTCAAAAAATACTTAAGCATTTGGGAGGACACAGAAGGTACAGCTAACTAACACAGAGCTCAGCCAGCATTTCTTTTTCTAAAAGATTTTTAATTAATTTTCAAAAATCCATAAATCTGTATGTTTCAGAAAATGCATTCAAAGACTGGTTTTGAATCAAAGCATTTTGTTTCAGCCGCATCAAAGCATTATATAACACTAAACTTAAGAATAATTTGAAACCTAACATTAAAATGTTTCACTCCCTTAATGTCAAGATAGGACGAATATTTTATGTCTATCTCTTTTTCCCTTCTAAGTCACTTCTTGGAAAAAAATAGCATGATGCCAAAAAGCACATTTATTTTCACATCAATGGGAAAATGTCATCAAAGATTTTCTGACCAAATCTAAGAGAAATATTTGAAAATATTTTTAAAAAAAAATGTGAAACACCCCCATTAATTTCACTGTGGATTTTTCTCTGTGTGTGTGCCCAGTGTAGCAACCAATTTTATTCAGAGTTCTATCCTTTCCTACTTTTAATAGATTTTTTTGCTTTTTCTTAGCTGACCATGCTATTTATTGTCCTTAGGATACTATATTCACCTTTGCACGTTTTTTTTTGTCAGGGTAGTCTGAGTGCAGGAAAAAAATCAACATGTGTATGCAACTTATTTTATACATATTTGATGTATACAAGAGATGTCAAGATATTATCAGATCTCTTTTATTTTGTTAGTTTTACCAAATTGGTAGTTACAGTAAAACACTTCTTCTCACCTTTTAAAATGAAAATACACAGTCTTATTGGTTAATACATTTGCGTTTAAATTATTTGCTAATATAGACAATACGTTACTGTGAAAAAATTGTGGTTTTAAACTAAGCCTTAGCATGAAATCTGATATTTTTATGGTAGAACTGTCTATCAAATGACAAATGGTTGACATGAAAAATGCGTGCTGCTATTTGAATTACAATCATTTAATCTTAATCTTACTTTACTAAAAGCAAATAAAAAAGCCTATTAGGTTAGATGTTGCACATGAAGAATCTATTTAACATCAAACTGCTGGGAATCCCATTTGAATATTTCCAGCAGAGAACATAATTTTCTAAATTTGTAAGAAACAAAGACTTTTTAATGTATTCAGAACGAAGAAAACAAAAACAAAAACAAAATTCCAGTTGGATTTATCATCAGAAACACAACTCTGTGACTGAGTAGCTGTGGGGTAGATAACAGCATATTTCTAAATGAATTATCAGGAAACATCACGTCATTTTACGATTCAAGTCAGATTTTTTAAAAGATAGATTCATTTGCTTTGAATATTTTGAACCTCACATCACTAAAATTTTGATATTGTGGTTGGTTCAGAAACTGAAGTGTCTGAAGGCTTTAGTTTAAAGGCAGAGTTCTAGTTTTATTTTTTATTTCACAACTCAGAATACTTTTATTAAGATAAACAATGACATTGTTACTTTACATAAATATTGCAAAAAGGTCTAAAAGTACCAAAGGTGAGAGATATCTAGGGATTAGTCATGTGTTGGTTATGGGGGAGCCACTAACATTTTTACAATGAAAATGTGGTGACTGTTTCTATTTTCAGCATCATATGGCTTGTTTATAAAAAAAACCACCATGATTTACAGTGAAATAGACACAAGATTTTATTGACTCTTATTTATCTAGTTTTATGTCTTCTAGTACTATAACGTTATGTGACTCCCCAATCATTATGACTTTAATATCACAACAGAAATGGAAGGATTTGAAGCATTAATATTATAAAATTTAATATATTCATATAGCAGAGACTGCAGCAAAGAACTTTAGGCTTTCATTTGTAAAAGAACTGCCTACATAATTTTGAAAATCTGCCTATAAATGCTTAGTCTTAAACTTACACAGACAGTCTGTACCAAAAAGATAAAATGGACCCAGACTTTCTACAGCTACCTAACTTAACTCCCTTTACATTGTCTTTGCATATACTCATCAAATAATGTCTTAAAAAAAAAAAAAAAAAAGCAAAAAAAAAAAAGCTGAGACTTTAATAAAACTTGGAGAACCCATGGGAAAAGAAATTAATAAAGAACATGTGTGCATCCTAACTTGTGAATAGAAATCTGTATCCTTTAGTTGATATGAATTCCATTATTTGTACTCAAACTACAAACCTAGCTACGCAGTCAGTAAAGGCTCAGAAGTGTGACCGGGAACCTTTTTAACTGGTTGAGCTGATTTTATGGAAAATATGAGTTTTGACAATCTCCGTGAACATGCACACTTATATTTGTTCATCTCTGCCATCCTATACATCTCTATTGTGCTCTGGTGATGTACATGGAGAGATGAATAATCTCCTTTTTTGATAGACTCTGCCAATTTTGTTTAATGCTAATATACTGCTTTTGAAAAAGTTACCAGAAGAGTGCTATTAAAATGAAACTTTAATTGAGACACCCAGCTTATTCTCATTCAGATCTCATCAGTTTTCATTCACTTGTGACACATTGCCAGCTTATAGTTCTTGCAATAAGAATTTATAATAAAAGGTTGCCCAATGGGAAGATAAAAACCAAGATGGAAAGAGCTTATTGCTTGAAATGAATTCAACGTAAGACTGATGGCTTTTAGCAAGATAAGTAGCTGAAACTGCTCAGTGACAGCAATGTCTTATTTATTTACAGTGAAATCCTATTTATCTGAAGGTCTCGGTGCACAGCTTAAATTCACAGTAAACCAGAAGGACTTGTCACATAGATCTGATCATCAAGATTGCTCTGTATATTTCAAAGTGTGACAGTCAGAGAACCCATCTTTTCTGCACAACTGGTAAAGAAGAGGACACAAACTCTCACAAAGCTCAACTTGGTAGGTCCCAGAAGCCGCTCCTGCCCAGGGCTGCATTCAGCACTCAATGCAGTCAATTTTCAAATAGTGAACTGTGCAGATAAATCCTGGCATTGGTGTGCCGACTAATAGCACTGTGCAACAAACTTAGAGAAGCTAAATAAAAGGATACTTTATTCAAATGACATTGCAAGGTAAACCTTGTACATAGAACATAAATATCCATGCTTCACTACAACATATCAAGCTCTCATGAGGCAGTGCCCTGTAAATCGTTCTGCTGCTTTATTTCCCCTCCAGGTAGCAACCTGTTGTAAGTCTCTCGGCCTACATTTTCTCCTCTGTTATGACATTTCTGCCTTTGTCACTGTGATTCATCCCAACTTTGCTACCATTCAGGCATCTAAATGCAGTACTACAATTAAGATTGCATCTTTAACACTTCTATGCAAATTTAGTGTTCAAGATTTTCTCTGTTTCTCTAAAGCATCTCTGTACCTTTCATTACTGACAAATATCTATGACTCAGGCACCAATTGATACACCCCTGAATGTCAAACAAGTATTAGACTGCCCTGTTAATGTCTAGGGTTGACTTCAAGCTGATAAACCAAAAGCAATGCTATTTAGAAATCAACATCTGGGTAGAAGACCTGTCTTCACAAATATGGTTTTGCCAGCTGCCAGGACTAAGGATGGTCCTGGCTGGGGCAAACATTCTACGAGATGCTGTATATACTTGCTTTGCACCTTTGATGGAGTGATGCTTGCAGAGATGTCTGTGGTAGGCTGATGCTTTCAGTGATCTTGCCTGTCACGATGGAGGGTCTGAAAACACCACCCTCCATGGAAACAAACAAGGTAGTTGGAGACAAGACATGACTGCAGCAGTCCTTTGGCTTGAGTCTAGGTAACTATGTCTACCAGTATTGGTTTTACCTCATATGAACGCAGTACTCCTTACTTTTTTTAAACCCTACAAGAAATCATCCTGCCTTAAACTCTTTTCTCTGCCGTACTATTTCACTCTTCCTGTCTGTGGTGAGTTTACTACAGCTAGGTCTTCAAGATACAAGAACATCACAACCTGAGATGGTGACTTTTCTGTGAACAACCAGATTAACTGATCATACTGTTCAATTCAGTATTGAAAGCGTGCTGTCCTTCATTTCTGGAAAGAATTGAGAATCACTGCAAAACAGTCAGAAACTGCTTTGAATAAACTAATTAACAATGGGATGGGCAAGTCTGATCCTGCCCTTCTACAACTTCTGCTAACAATCTGGTACAAACTTCTGCAAAGTTTTGAAGCACAACTTTCGCAGCTTCACAGTTTCTTCCTTCACAATTTCTGTAAAGAAATCTGGCTTACAAAGAAAGAATAACATCTGTATTAAGTAAAGAAAAAATAATCTTTGAAATCCACCTCTAAAACAGAACTCAGAATCTCCATCACACTTGCTGTCATGATTTAACAGTATGAATAGAGATTTCAGTCTTGATATATGCTAGAACCAGCAGGCTTACCTTTCCTCCTCATTCTCAGTGTTATGTGGATGGAGGACTCCTCAATGCCAGTCAAGTAGCACTGGGGAATCCAGAGCCTTCAGAATCAACTCCACTTACAGGGCTGGGATGTAAGGTATTTCTCTTACACCATTTTGACATTGGGCCAGCACACAGCATCAACAGATTTTTTTTTTAATTATTTTTTATTTTTTTTTTAATCTAGTCTGAATCCTCAATACTTGACATTTTAGATGTACAGAAAATGGAAACCATGTCAGGTTACTAAGAGGACAGAACAAACATATAGGGATAGAGATCAGACACATCAAAACTTAAGAGAGAAGAGAACTGTAACAGATATCAGAGATTCTGAAAACTCATTCCAGTAGTTAATCATAAAAAGAGGAGCAGAGGTGATAGTCTGTTACTCCATGGTTTCAAAAGTTGTTGCCATATGACACTGAGATGTCTGATGGTGTTTGCCACACTTTTTTCATCTGCTTTTACTGAAAAATCATCACATGAAAGGAGATTATATCAATCAAGCAAGTAAAAGGCTATTGCAAAAAGTAAAGCAATAATCTGTTCCCTACAGACCATGGTAGGTATAAAAGGTGGCAGTGGGCTTTAACTGCACCAGGAAGGATTCAGGTTAGGAGGCAGGAAAAGCTTTGAAAGACTAGTATGGATAATGAGGGACTGGATTAATTTGCCTGGGGAAATTGTGGAGTCTTCATCTTGGGACCTGTTTTAGAACAGCTCAGGCAATCATTTGTCAGCAATAGTTCATGACAGGAATAACATTTGTCATAGTCTGACTCTGCCCTGGGGCAGAAGGAAAGTCTGGAGCTCTTGAGGCTCCTTCAGTTCTTATTTTTTCTATGACTTTTATAGTTTACTCTTAGTTAGAGAGCTAATAAACAAGATTGTAGCTACTGGCCTTTTGTTACATATATACCTGCAGCCTGCAGAATTCCTGATTGCCTTTGGGAAGAATTATGTGGCTACTGTAGCTACGTCAATAATTTTTGTATCATCAGGGGGACAAGTTAGCATTTGTAAACAAACATATTGTCAGACAAATTGAAATCAGTCTTTCCTTTGACTTCAAGAGGAGCTCAATCGCATCATGTAAATTCAGGCAACTAAGCTGGCAGCTGATCTCCACGGGCTCCCTTTGTAGTCAGCACATAGACAAGCACTTTCAGGGAGCACCGGAGAGCATGAGACTAATTTATGTGCACTGAAAACTAGCCAAATAACTGAGCAGGTTAAGCAAATTGAATTGGAAACCAGTAGTTGGACAATATTAATACTCACTTTCCATACCTTCATAATGCTTAAATTACCAAGCAAGTGGCTTCCATAAATAACCAATATTTAAAGAGAAGTTATGAAAATATATTGTGGAAAAAATAGAAAGAAATTAATCACATTCACAGAGTTTATAGATTTTGCTGCAATCTCTCCTCCCATTTCTGTGTAATAAATAATATCAGGACAAACTAATTGTTTTCCCTAACGACTCAATGAGGAAAATCTCTAAAATAGACTGGCTATGTAAATATCTAGTCAAGAGTAAAAGAAAGCAAACCTACTTTATTTTGGCTCCCACTCAGACTGGTAGTAAAAATAAGATAGTGTTAAATAAATATATTTTAGTACTTTTTAGAAGTGTTTAATAGGAAGAATAAAGTAAAAACACTCAGCATAATTTCTTTCAAGGCTTTTTGAAATATAGATTTCAAGTTTTAAGTTGCAGAGTTAGAAAAAAATTAAAGAACAAAGAATAAGGTTTATCCAGCCTTCAGCTTCCTGGTATGCATCAATTAAAATTATCCTAGGATCAAGAGTTCTCCTGTTTCCATCCATAATGTTCAACATTCTTAAATAACGAGGTCTAGCTGAATAACTCCTTGACACTGAGGGAATATTGATGAGCTACAAAATAACATTTTCTTCTTATTACCCACTAAAAAAATTGCTCAGAAGACTGGAAGGTAGCCTTCCACACATGGAAGAACTGTCTAAAGAATAAGAATCAAGTTATGACTGAATGGCACAAGAAAGAACCCAGGACTGCCTTGTTTGTTTGTTTTTCACAGGATAAGTGTATCGTCATTTCATCAAATTTTAAAATGGTTAGTTATATTCCACCTCACTATTTCAGCTGGATATTCCATTTCATTAAAATATATATTCAGCACAGCATTACTAAGCCACTGGGTAACCAAACCCCACCAAACAGTGAAAATTAACAAGAGTTTAATAGAAAAAGGAAATGTTTGCTATGTACAAATAATGGGAAAGCCCACAAAATTCTCAGGGACTACAGCTGGAACTGTGGTACTTAGAACTACTACGTATAACCATGGGGTGGTTCTGGCCCATCTAATACCATCATTACTGTGTAAATTAATCTAAACTTCCATATTTATTCTCAAATAAATACTCAATATACAATTCATGTAGATGTAAAAAGATTTTAGCTTGCAGTATGAAACCCAGCAATAAGATTGAAATTATTTTTATTTTTGTCAACCAGATAGTGAAGTCTTTGTTACAGTGCCAAAAGTATCTTCGATGGGACCTCCCCTCAGGGTCTCCCTTGTGCTCAGGGGCCTCAGAGTCACTTCCACTGGCTCCAAAATACACAGTGCTGTGTATTGAGGGTTTTATTGCACCCTGCTGCTGCTGAAAGGGAAGGACTGATTCTCCCCAAGATCTCTATAAAAGGATATCACTTCTGGACTGCTGACAGGAATGTTTAACACCGCCCATGCTAGTGCCCTGCAGAGTTATGGAGGTTAACAACTTCCAAAGCTTAGATAATGCTGCAGGAATTGGTGCTGAATAAATAATTCATGTCTACTTTTTTATGACTAAAAAAAAAAAGAAAAGCTTGTGCAGATTGACTCAGTTTCAAGCTACTGTTAAAGTATTTGATTTTATTGTAAGTGCCATTTTTTCTCATTTATTTCTTTTGGCAGCAGGGCCTCTTCCAGAGGCTTGATAGCAATATAATGGAAGGTTAATAAACAGATCAGTACATTGTTTTCAATCTTTCCAGATGTTTCCTTCACTACGCCAGACACATTACTTCCTAAGCAGAAAGTCACAAAGAGTGCAAATTTTAGTGTCTCCTACAAGACAAGATGCACAGTTCAGAAAACAGTGTGCATCCTTGTTTGGCTGGAAGAAAATAGTTTCCATAATGATGCTTCTGGCTAGAATGGATTATGCATCAATAGACGCACTTTTAAAGAAGTAAAAATCTACGAAGGACTTCAAAGAAATCAGATACAGAAAATCTTATTATACGTGGGGTTTATTGTAGACAGGACAGCTACTACACAGACTACTTCTTCCTGACATCAACAGGTATCAAGCAAATGCATTGTTAGTGCTGTTTACTATTGTGTTCCTGCCAATAGCTGTTTTAATCACAGCAGACTAGACAGAAGCAGTGTTAATAAGCACTCAGTAAAATCTCATCGTGTCTGAATTTGGAATGTGGTTGCTGTTTTATAGGGTCTAGAAGTGAAACTGTAAATTATGTTTGCTACCAAATGATGGAAAAAAGGATTACAGAGGAATGTTCAAACTTTTAGTAGTGAATTGAAGAGTCTGGGGCTCATTTGGCACAAAAATTAAAATAATAAAAAAACCCTACAGAAAAGATTCTCTTTCCTGCATTTATGTTATGTTACGTTGTGTTATGTAACCCATTTTCTGTTTGGAAAATAGGCCATGAGAAGTCACTATATTTCAAAGTAGTTCAGCTGGCATTTGCACATGAATACAGAAACATTGGCTACATTAACTTATCAGTACAGTGGTTACTTCAAGAGTCCTGTCATTATCTTCTTGTATGGTTGTCATGATGTTTCTTGTTATAAATATGTGGGATGAGTAAAACCGTTTTAAGAAGATTTTGAAAGAGTTTTTCTCCTTTCAGAGTTTGCTTATCCTGAAATGCCCAGCTTTACCTATTTTCTCACATGAAATCCTTAAACAGTCTGTTTGTCACCTTCCTATTTTATTGAGGCCTTTCTGTGCAGACCTGGATTTTTGGTTTAACCTCTTAGAGTGAAACCTGCAGCCTTATCATTTTGTTTAATTCAAGAATATAGAAGCCATCATTCTACAGAGCTGGCAGATTTTCTGCTTCAGAGCTCCTGTAATTTAGTTGGGTCCTCTAATAGGGTAATATTTCATATATGCTGAATACACCCTTTATGCTTGTGTTACTCCTCAGAGAACTTACAGATGGAAATAAAGTAGTTTATTGTATAAGGAACGGTGACTGTATTGGCCATTAACCTCAATAACTTGCATTGACTACAGCGGGGCATATAAAACACGCATAGCAGTGAGATCTGAATCAGTACAAGATGTTTCTCAAGCTGAAGTATTGCCTATAGAAAGGAGCCCACACATACCTGTATTATTCTATGTTGCCATCTTCGCCAGCCAGGTAATTTGTGTTCTGCTATATATGTATGATATTTGAATGTCTTGCCTCAGGCAAGCTTGTTTTCTTTACAAAGGCTTCCTTTTCTCCTACAAAAATAGTACTGGGGAAAAAAAAAAAAAGTAATGCAAAACACCTGCTGTGCTATAATTGACTTATAAATGAATTTTTGTCCATTAGTATTGTACTTACAACTTTAAATGCAATTATAATAAATACTGGCATACATGTTACACTGATTATATGAAAACTATCTAAAAATTAAACCCATTTCACATTCATTTTGCATTTAAGAAAATATTCAACTTTTTATTTTTTAAAGCTTTTGAAACTCTATTAGATTTTCAAAACAAGAAGAGTGCTTCCATGATCAACTTCCAAGCCTTTGATTGAATGCAAGTATCGGTTTCCCTTTTCCTAAAAATGTATGTAAATACATGCAACTCCAAAATGTTTTGGAAGTGGTTATATGCTTAAAGCCCAGCAATACAAATCCCCTGTGCTGTTAGGTACCCTTCCAAATCTGGCAGAATTGGGCTGTTTACAGATAATACTTTTTAAAAATGTGCTATGTGAAAATATCATTCCTTAGTTTATAAACCCAAACATTCAGGATTTAGGAACTGTCAGTTTAAGACAGTTAAATTCACTCTCTCTGTTTTGTACACTTGCATGACAACACAGGCAACTTTCCTGGTAATGCACTGGTGAGTCAGTTTTATGATATTGAGTGTGGTGATGTATAATTTTTTCCTCCGTTATTGAAAGTATCCCCTCATCTACTGTTTGCTTAGTTACTGTCTCAGTCTTTAATTCATTTCCTCAGGGACTTCCCAGGGATTCAATTCAATGAGTTTTCATAGAAAATAGATGCTGAATGGAGTCTTATCCAGAATGTGATGATGAACAAGACTGGTCATGAAATGGAGATGTCATCTACTTTAATGGTGTATGGTGTAAGTAATAGAAGCTTCCTAATTCCTAATGCACTCTAAGTTGCTTTGTGTAAAATGAAACAACTGCAGATAGGAAGGCACTCACCATGGAGGGCAGCTGGTGACTGGCTGTCTCCCACATTCTTGGTGATATTTCTGATTGTTCTGTGTGTGCTTGGATGAAACAGTACTCCTGTTCACATCACTTATCTTTAAAGTTAACAGCTGTACATGCTTGATTAGAAGAGGGTTTAAGCTTGGATAGGATGGATGTCTTTGGATTAGGGTTCCATCAGGACCTCCATCAGCTTCCTGCCCCAGATGACTCCTCCCCCAAAGCCGCCCAAAACTGGGCTCCTTTTGAAGTACCCAACTTCACCCATATTTGGCTGGCTTTGCAGTTGAGATTGCAGTTGTTCAGAGGGGTTACAGGCTCAACAAAACCAGGCTGAAAGATTGTTTTGACAGATGGAGCCCAAAGTCATGGACTAAATGAACTTGACAGACATTTTATAGGGATGGCCCATAAACTAAGGGAATGAGATCTCTGTGTGTATGTCAAAAAACAGGAAAGGTGATGGGGTATTGGAAACTGTGGGACATGAGTGTGATGTAAATGGTACAGAATAAGGGGTGGATACTGTCCTGGTTTTGCCTGGGATAGAGTTAATTTTATTCCTAGTAACTGGTGCAGTGCTGTGTTTGGGAGTTATTATGAAAATAGTGTTGATATCACACCAACGTTTTAGTGGTTGCTAAGTAATGCTTAC
>JAVJGJ010000057.1:59199691-59237724 GCA_035590215.1 Microhierax caerulescens | reverse complement strand
GGGTTGCTAAGTAATGCTTACCCTAAGTCAGGGACTGTTCAGTTTCCCATGCTCTGCCCGTGAGCAGCTGCACAAGAAGCTGGGAGGGAGCAGAGCCAGGAGAGCTGACCCGAATAGCCAGACTTTCCATACTGTAGAATGCCATGGTCAGTGTATAAACTGGGGGCGGTTTGCTGGGTCCTATGGATTGCTGCACAGGGACTGGCTGGGCTTCAGTCAATAAGCAGTGAGCACTTGTATTGTGCATCACTTGTTTCCCTTGGGGTTTATTCCTCTCTCTCTTCTTTCTTTTAATATTATTATTTCTATTACTATTTACTTAATTTCAATTATTAAACTGTTCTTATTTCAACCCGTGAGTTTTACCTTTTTCCAGTTCTCCTCCCTACCACACCCTATCGGGTGGAGACAGGGGAGTGGGCAGTGAGAAAGTAGCTGCATGGTGCTTAGCTGCTGGCTGTGGTTAAACTACAGCGATGTATCTCAATGGCACTTCACAGCTTCATAGGTAAAACAGCAGGGTTTGTAGGCTTTTTGCCAGTTTTTTGGTCTGTTAGTTTTTTTCCATTTTCATTTCCATGTCAGAGCTCCATAACATCCAACTACTTTTGGATTTAGACTCAAAATACGGACAGACACAACTGGAATTCTCTGCTAAAACTTGTTTTTGTGGGGAAAAAAAAGCTAAATTACAGAAAGTTTAATTTTTCAGAGAAATGTGTTAGTTTCTTCTGATGAAGCACTGCAGAAGACAGCTTTCTGACAGAAACTTGCTGATTGTTTGCCTGCTGTTGGGGAACTCAGACTCCCTACCTGTGGCTCCAATGTAACTCCATCCCACCAGACCTCTGGATCACACAACACTGAATAAGTGGAAATGAGTTTTGGAGCTTCAAGAACAGAGTTTAAAGCCTACTACCTAAATGGAAGAAGCTGTGTAAGCATGCAGATGTGTCATACACTGTGGGAATATTTGAAAAACAGTGTACAGCTCTAAGAACTTAAATGTACTTTGATCCTCTTTAGAAACCTACATCTGGACACTTCACTCTGCAGGCTTCCTATGACTCAGCAGAGCACTTCAGAGCTTCAGGTCCCTATCCCAAATCATCTGGTTCCCTGCTTTCAAGCACCAGCTGTCCAACAGCCTGTACGGGCTCCCATAAAAAACAATCAGACTACAAGCTGTCACTCTCAGGATCCCAGGGTCTGGTGTATTTTGGAGACTTTCAGTGAAGCACACTGGCTATTGCTAAAACAAAGCATTTTTGTTTCTTTTTACGCTTTTCTTTCCTACAAGAAAAATAAAAAAGGTGTTTTGTTTGGAATTATGACTTTTTTTCACCTCCTCAGGATAGCCATTTTTTTCCATGAACTGGATATTTGAACACGGTTTAAATAGTTGTAGGTAGTAGTGGATATTTGTCCCTGTTTGTTTCCCTTTATATGTAGTATGTTTTTATTTACTGCACATCTCTAAGGAGGGAAAAGGTAATACTGTTCAGCTCAATTTATGAATTGGAAATGGGAATAAAGGGAATAGAAACAAAATTGTACACTAGGTTTAAGAGTAAATTTGAATCTATATATAAACAGAGGTCTTATTGACCTGATTTGCAAAGCCTGACCTAAAAAATTCTGAGCTTCAAACATCAGATTTGGGTAGCCAGAAACCAATGAATAAGCAGTGAGAATTTCAGTTAATGTGACCTTCTCATTATTTATTTGAAAGGAAGAAGCACAATACAGTTTTACAAAGTAGTAGTGAATCGCCATAACCATGAAACCATTTTAGTCCAGTTTTCTAAGAAAACTCTGTGTCCATGTCTGTGCACTTGCATCTGTTCATTCATTGAGCTTATTAATCAAGATAATCTAAGACCTGACAAGGAAGTAGAGATTTCAGAAATAACCAAGGTGGTTATTACCTACAGTTAATGGTTAATGGTTAAATACAACTTTTTAAAAAACAAGTTGCAAGGAAAGGGTAGGGGACCTTGTGAAGGAAGAGAGAAAACTAACTCATTTGCTTGTTTGTTTTTCAATTTCAAAACATCTGCATGGCAGAGGAATCTTGAACCAGAAGACAGGAGGCTATTAGCATTAATAGTGTTGTTTTGGTGTGACACTGCCTGTTAAACCACCTATCTCACAAATTTTACAGCAGAAGAGCTAGAGGTCCCACAAAAGCCTCTTGCAGTGTATGATCTGATTTGTTACTAGTTCAGTCTGCACTGTGAGGCCTGGGCTATGGAGGGAAAGAAAGAAGTGTGCTGTGCTTATGTATTAAAAATATAGGTAATGAAAATGCACACATAATGGGTTCTGTTGGTAAATTAGCCTGGTTACAGCATCTCTCCAAGTGTGTGTATGTGCATGTTTATGCATGCCTATGCTTTTTTTTTCCAGAGCAAGCACAGTAACAGAGAGGGACCACGCTTACCTTAGCGATAATGGAGCACCTCCCCAAGAGAAGCTTATAACACCCACTAAAATCTCAGTCGTATTTTCCTCCTGCCTTAAATGCAAAGCACACATATGCCAGCACCAGTCCTAGCACTGCAGCACATTGAGGCAGCAAGTACAGCCTGCCTGCCTATGCTGCCATGCTCAGTGGAGATCCTCATCACCTAAAGAGCATTATGGCTCCCACTACCAATTGTAAAAATACTGGTTTCGTGCTTTGATGCTGCAGCCTCCTCCCCTAGGCATTGCCAGTCATGTTGGAATATTGAAATCATCCTGACTGCCACTGATAAAGTCAGTGGGAGCTGTAGGGATGACCTGCTGGCACTGCTGTGCTGCTGTCCCACCCGTATTTGTTAGAGAAGATCTTGGAGGCTCGGGAATGATGGTCTTAGTTCCCTGCTATGCAAAGGACTGGGTCTCATTAGGTGGACACCGTGACCTTTTAATCTTGTAAGGGAAAGCTTCAGACAATGCCCTGCTCTGCCTCTACAGCCCTCAGACAGGGCATGTTCGTTTGCTCCTGGAGATGCAGTTGTCTTGTCAGTGCAGGCTACAAGGCAAAGAAACATGTTTCCTGTCAAGGAAAACTGCAGAGAATTGACTGGCAGTCTAACAACTCCCTTCTGTAGCTATGAACAGATCATTTTAGGGGCTCATAATTTAATGAAATGTGAACAAATGTTTAAAGCATAAGAAAAAAAGGAAACCCCTGAGATGGAAACAAATTGTCTTCTGAAGTTCTTGTTCCCAGCTCTGAAATACTGCAGCTTCTCACCTAAGGGCTGCAACAACCAAAACTGGTTCAACATCAGGTTCCACACTGAGAATACCTAATAGACGTACTTTTGCAAATAAATGGAGTTCAACAAATGTATTGAGCATATCTGGTTAAATCCTCTATGGTACCAGCTTGGCAAAGTCATAAATCAATGAGAACAGGGCTTCAGTACAGAAGCTTTGGGCAACTTCTATTGCACCAGGTTTACCCTGATGGTAGACAAAGACTATTTCAAAGCCATATGGGCACAGTCATATACCCCAGGTAGACATGTAAGGAATATAATTTTGCTTGCATGGGTGCACTTAATCAATGGTGTTTATGCCAGCAAGGATCACTCCTGAAGCTAAGGGTTGCTAGATTTTAGCCTTATTTGTATCTATGATAGTTAAAAATGCATTACCTCAAAATATTTGAATATGAAATCAAGTACTTGGAAAGAAGAGAACAATTATATCATACAACACAACACATGGCTGATTCACTGAATGTGTCAGCACAACACACAGGATCAAGAGAAGATTTTGGTCAGTGTAACTCTAGAACTGGAAAGGAAAAGGTTGTGTCAGGAGCTGGGGTGAGATACTTTGTGCTATTCTGGTTGGACTGATTTCTGGATCTGAGATGGATAGTCTCCTCCCCGCTATTCTCTACTGTCCGGGGTAAACGTGTGCTCAGAGAGCTAGTGAACTAAAGTAAAAATTTAAAGAGCTGCAAGAGGGACATATGTAACTAACAGCCACCATAAAAGCCATAACCATCTTTTTTTTTTACATGTATTAACAGTTGAGAGGTGGCAAAATGGTGGAGATTGACAACCGCAATGGAAGAAGTGTAATAAAGTCAAAGAAGAAATTAAATTATGCCTAATTTATGTGGTTGCTTTGGAAAGTAATTTACAATTATGAATGCTAACATATAATGGACTAGTATCTGCCACATATGACAGGTTATCTGTTTGATCCTGTTGTTAACAATGACCTATGGAAACTGTGTTTGTCCAACTGGCCTGTGCACCATATAAATTATCTATCTAACTATCATCTATCTATCTATCCATCCATCCATCTATCTATTTGTGATTCCTAAGAGACCGAGTTGACATTTACCATTTGAAATGCCATAGCTTGAATTTGTAACAAACCTACAAATCCAAGTCACAGAGTTCACCCTTCTAAAACCACATGAGTCCGTCAACTAAAGTATTTTTCATGAAGCATATATGAGAACAATTACGGTAGCTTTGCTTTGCCAAGTCTTTCCTCAAGCAAACAGACCTCCATTCTGGGACACAGTCGAGATGAGTTCTGTTCATTTCAGCCTCAGCAACTTTAAACCTTAAGTATCCCTCTCTTCAATTGTAAGGTATCTGGGGAATTATTTGAGTTCTCCTTTAAACTTATATGCTTACCAATACTTCATTAATGAGATCAGTACAGGATCTGCAGTGTTCAAAGAATCTGGCACGTCTCTTGTTCTGTGAGGTCATAGCATAAATAAGAAAATACTTAGCAGCTTGATGCATTGCAAACAGAAATAAGAAAATAAGGGGAAAGCAAAATGTAACAGGAGAAGGAGGAATGCAGTAGCAAAAAATCTGCCAGCAAAACGTCAGCATCACACAACTCTGCCTCAGTTTTGGCACGGAGATCAGTTCCTTGTTTCAGTATTTCAGTATGAGAACTCTAGTGTAAATTGCACTAGGTTACACAAAACCTTGTTGTATTCAAGCAATGGGGTTGTTAGACCTGGTCCGTATCTTTATGAATTTCCTTCTATGTGTGGACCTTTCAATTTTTGTGGGAACACTCACAAAGAATAAGTAGCCTCTGGCGTTAAGTCTCCATCACCTGGCCTTAAAATAGCAGCCATTTGTCATTTAAATATTTGTAGCAGCTCTGCCTGCAGGAACAACAATAAAACTTCTAGGATGAAACTTTTATGCAACTGATTGCAAAATTATAAGATTTCAAACTATAGCTTATTACAATAATTTCATGGCATCCAATTTACTGGAACTATATTACTTTACAATTTATGCTTTTTACTCAAATAGTTTTTATAAAATAGTTAGGTCATATAGAGGCGAGGAGACATTTGCTATGTTATGAATATCAAAATCGCAATTAATATTAAACAAAAACGTCTCCAATACCATAATACATAACAATTTTAATCCATTTATCAGGGAATGGGTCTGTGCAAATGAAGAGTTTCTTTATATAATCATATACATAGCAAATTGTCTTAGAACTATTAGCATAGTCTTTAGGAACTCTCAGGTGTATATTTAACATTCCAGATTCATTGTATTTTGGCATTTGCACAACTGTTTTCCCTAAAAGCAAGTAATGTGAATCATCACAACAATGATTCTTTTGAGAATGCTTCTTCATACCATGAGGTATTCTATTTTTCTGTGAAATCTTGGAAATGAAACTGTTCTTAGTGAGAGGGTTTAAACTCTTCTAAACTTAGAACTTGTTTGCATATGGATTTTTTTTTTTTTGGCACATATTGCAAATGTGCATTTGGAACACACCTGCACTCAGAACACTGCTTTCAATTAATAAAATCAGCTGTTTTCAATAATTACACACATGATCATAGCATATGTGAATTCCTGAATCACATTCACTTTTTACAAATGGTACTTCTACATGTTAACTTACACCGTTTTTTAAACTAGTGTAGTAGATAAAATTTCCCATATTCATGATTTCTTAAATTAGCTTTCACAGAATTTCTACACTTATTGAGGAGATATGTAACATATGTCATATTGATCTCAACAGATTTTAGTGGCAAGCTTGTGGCACTTAATCCAGAAAAGGCCAATGCAAATACACACCAACTCAAGATGTTTTTCTGGAAGCAAAATATTTCATAATAAATACTTTGAAAAGGGAAGCACAAAACATGTGAAGGTGTATCTATATCATCTCTCCAGAGGTGGCTGGCTGTGCCACCTTCACATACAGATAAAAAAAGAAATTAAATAAGGAACAGTACCACACTCTTCTCCCTCACTCTTTTAATTCTTTTTCAGAGAGAAAAATTTCATAGGAAGATGAAATATCTTGTTAACTGATTGATACTGTTAGAAAACTAGATAAGTTTTCAGGCTGAGTTCTACTACCAGATCTGAAATAAATAAATAGATAAATAGATACATAAATAAATAAACATTCTAATTATTGTCACTGTTCAGTCTGGGTTTTTTTTATTTCATGTCGTACAGTCACCAATCCAACTACATTTCCTATTAGCCTGTAGACCATAATGGCCGTAGCAAACATGCAAACACAAAAAAAAAGAATATTAATATTTTCTGGGTCTGGATGGTTTATATGACCCCCCTGAAAATAGTACCAACAAACCCATTAAGTACATGGTCAGTGAAATTTTTTATGTTAGGTTATAGAAATTGTGTTTAAAATATTATCTTACACCTCTTAAATATAATAGCTATTTTCTGAAAAAGCTGTGATAATCTCATTATGACAGAGAAAAAAAAAAGAACATGGCTTCTAAAGTACAAAACAATGACACTATTCCACTGGAATCCTTGATTTCTGGAGAACAAGGCTATTTCATTTATTTCCCTGGATTTGCAAAAAGACTTTGATGATAAGTGTATCAAAAGGCTAAGTATAAATATGAAGCTATACTTGCATTTGAAGAGTTTGAGTTTTATGCTATAAACAATATACCAAGAATGGTAATGGGATAGCATCAAAACATACATCTTTTTAAGTGACTTTACAAACACACAGCTCCTAAAGGTAATTATTTTCATTTTGAAGATTTTTGTTCCATCAAATCATAACTTTAATGTACTGTTCCCAAAAACAATAGAGATTTAGAATTTGATTTTTAATAAAGCATTGCACAAAAATTTCACGTTTGATGAAGATCTGCTTAGTTACCGTAAGGGTTCCTCTCTGAGATACTTACAAGTGTGCAGTACCACACTTGGACCATGCCAAGTTATGGATTTACATATGAATAACCTTCAAGACCAGAAGTGACTGTTGTGATCATCCTACCTGACCTTCTATACCCTAAGTGGCAAACATTTTCTGAAATAGGATTAGTGCCATAACTTGAAACACATTTCAACTCATTTTGAAACAGAATTGTCATCTCCCATGGGAAGCCTATTTCAACATTCAATTGCACTTTCTGATTGGAAATTGCATCTTATTTAATCTAGTCATTGGATCTTGTTATGCGTATGCCTGTCATACTGAAAAACCTCTCTTTACACACATTTTCAATCTCTAAGTACCAAAGGATCAAGTAACTTCTTGGTCTTCTTTATGATAAGATGGAAAGAGGCATTGATATCAGGAAAGCAGGCCAATGTGCTGCAATTTAAGATCAAAAAAAGAAATGGCATCATTACATAAAAGGCTCATTTCTATGTTATGTAAGAATATTGGTGAGGAACTGAAATAGGCACCAGCGATATGACACCAGGAAAAAAATCCACAGACAGCTGATAATTTTTGGGACTTGAGAAACAACAGTGATGGTACATGGAGGATTTTCTCAGAAATTACTCTCCAAACAGTGGGAAAGAAAAGCATATTGAAGTTGAATCTTTGGTTAGGTAAACAGCATTCCAGGGACACTTTCTTTCATAAAATCATAGAAAAGACTATTTATTGTTCTGGTGCAACATAAAACTTTTAGATAATCCTCTTTCAAGTGCACATAAAAAAAAAATAGTTCAAAAGGCAGAAAGGCACAAATTCTAAAGTTTCTTTGACCCAAAAGTGCTTGCCTGTTTTGAACAGTTGTTCATCTCAAATCCTTTCATTCTCCTTTTCCCCTTAAAAGAGAGAGGACATAAACTGAAAGTGGAAAATATTTCCTGGAACATGAAGGGTCAACCACATAATCACTGCCATCAAACAGAGTTAAACTGAGCCTTTAAGCATGGAGACACCACATCAGCTTCATGATCTAATTTTGACTCTTTCTGGATGGAAGTAATTATCATTTTTATTGGATTTTATCTGTTTAGAGTGTGTCATCTAGGGTGTTGCACTAACTGATTTTTCTATAACTGCAGCTGTATTTTTATACATTATCAGTCATATTAATAAAGAAGCACTACAATTATAATAGTTCCAGCTGGGACTACTCTAGTTAAAGGCTGTATTTGTTCAAAAGGCATATAGTTCAAATGTTGTCAAGTTTAGAATTAAGAAGATAAAATACAATTAAACATCCTTTTACCTCAACTGCTCTCCCTGAAATTATTCCTGGATAACTATAGTCAAAACATAAGCAAACTCACCTTCTAAAGTTAAGTTTCATGTGTTCTGTTTGGAAGTCTTGTGAGAGACTATTCTTTCATGACTAAATAAGACAGTGTGGACAGAAAAAGATAAATTGGAAGAATTTCAAATTTTTCCTATTGAACAGACCAAATTCAGGAGTGATATTTAGTGCACACTACATGAGCACAGCTGATTCCTGAGTTTCTTGCTTTTTCCTGTATTTATTAAGTTTTAATTACATGTTAACTTCAAAATAACCTTTAGGCTTCCAGAGAATGTTTTTCAAGACACTTCAGCAGTTGTCATTATACCTGGAACCTGAGCACTAGAGTCTGCAGTACTAAAAAGCTGTTTCAAACTGACATGTTGGCTCAATACGGGATTACCTTCATATTCTAATAGCAGTTTAGAAGATGAAGTTACTAATTAAATCACCAAACTGGGAAAGGAAAGCCAAAACAACTTTCACTGCTTAATTCAAATCCATACAATATTACCATAATTGCAGTAAACTGGAAATTAATAAAACCACCAAAAGCAAGATGAGTTCATCACAGTTTTTAAGGCATTGGCAGCATTGTATGAAAGGTTTATTCTACTTTTTCCAAGACTTTCTTCATTACTTAGGGAAAATGCCCCAGGGTAGATGGGACACAACAAAATTTCTGAAAATATTATAACCTGGACATGTGTGATTAGAAAGCTGCCAGAGAGGATGTACCTACAACACAGTGGCAGAGGCTCTTCCAGACATCAGCTTTCTGAATATGCATCCAGTTGAGGGAATGAGTTCTAGATATTCTGGCCAAAACCTTGTGAAGAATACTGTATTTCTGTTTAAAGCATTTATTTCTTCAAAACCTACAGTTTAAGAATGAAGCATACAAGTTCTGAGAAAATGAATGGAAAATAAGGGCTTCCAAGTAAAGTCAAAGCCAATCTGGTTATGTTGTGGGAACACAGAATCTGTTAAAGTGCAGGACAAATAGATTTTCTTTCCTATTAATAACTGAAGTGTTAAATTGAATTGTCCTGTGCATTTGGCTAATCATAAAGTAATCTGCTTCATATGGGTTTGTCTGACACCAACATGGCTGTAACTTCCACACATTGTTGAATAAGGTTGCTGATTTTCAGTCATTCAAGAGCCTCTCAGTGTCACTGTATTTTAAATTTACTATGATTACTATTCCACTAAAAAGGCATGACAGTATATGTATCTAAAATATGAGACAAAAGGATCCAATAAATGATGCTATCTCTAATGTTGCACTGATATTAGACACTAAGCTGTATCTTGTAGTTACACATTATTTTTTTTTTATTTCAACCTCATAAGCCCTATTCTCTGACCAGTAAAGGATACCCTCCTTCCTCTCAAATCCTCTGCAGTGTCACACAAAAGGCAAGGAAATCTTAACTACTCTAGGATTCTTCTCCTTTGTAAAAAAAGGATCTCTACATAAGTCAGAAAAAGATGGTGGAGAGGGTGACAAATCCCCACACAAAGTGAGGAAGAGTACACACTGTTCACTAACAGACATACCGTGGACTCTAGAAATCGAATGTTTTCATATTTGTTAGGAAATTCAGAAGAACCTGTTCTGGAGACTGCTTTTGCCAATCAGCCTCCCCATAAAAGTCACAGCAGAACGACACAAACCACTAAAGCAGTCCATAACATATCTTTAAGAATGCTTGAAGAAGCTTATGGTGTGCCTTCCATGCATCCAACCAGGAGCATCACTACATTAAAATAATATGGTTACTTTTACTGTGATCCCATTAATTGCAATATCTTCCAGCAGTGTTGTGTTTGAAAGAATGTCATCAAATGGCCTAAGCAGCTCATCCTTTCACTGGGAGGAGTGCATGTAATTCATGCAGGTATAAATGAAGCTGCATCCTGTTAACTAGAGGAGATGCAAGTGCTTGGAGACGTTGGGTTCTGCATGGAAATTAACTCCAGAGTACACGGTCAGCTTCACACTATTTATTTTCCTATAAGTTTGCCTTACTTTAAAGGAGAAAATGTAGCATTAATGAGGGAAGAGTTCTCTCACTTGGGTTCCCCTGAAGGGTCCCCTCTTTTCCTAATTTTGAGAAAGACTAGGACGCCAAAATGAAAAGTGGTTCTAGTGACCAGCTGAAGGCATCCTGGTTGCAATGCAGAACACTTACTTTTGATTCCCACTGGATGTGGCCCGCAGCCTGAGAACTCCGTTGTTATTTCTTCTGGGCCATAACAAAGAAAGCTAGACTTAAATTTGTGTGCTGTAATATCGCTATTGGATGGAAATATGCAAAAAGCTTTGCACACTGGATGAAACCAGGAAAATGTGTGTCTCTGTCAGCAAGTTTCACTCTTCAGAAGTAAACCTGCAAGGTTAAGCATTCTGGGTCACAGTACATAACTGAAAAAACATACATAAGAGGTAATTATGCTTGAGCATTAGCAAAAGGTAAGTGTGATGTTAAGTGCAATAAGTTTGAAACACCAGGAACATACAATTGTTCTGAAATCCCATAATAGAGATGTATTATTATTAGGTTCTGCTGTTGCCTCAGTAAGGGAAAGCATATAAAATGCAAATCAGTGGGCACAAAGGTTGGGATGAAATCTTAAGACGTCAGTTTTCTAAACAAACTCACAAATCACTTCCTTTGCTTGGGAAGGCAGATGCACCATTTTGAAGAGCCCCAAGAAAGAGGATGTAGAACACATGTCTTGCTGTTTTAGTCTTCACTATCTAACTGGAGAAACTTACTTTGTGCCAATAGGCATTGCGAACAACTCGCTCAACTTCTCTGCCAATATGGCAATTTGCATAGCATTACCCAGAATGCTTCACATTGTGCCTTTGCTTTGAAAACAGATTTAATTGAGCCTTGCTGAGCTGCATTAATGTGTCTGTTTAAATTGAGCAAATCTAATTAGCTCGCATGAAAGTTATGCCACCTCTGGTGCAGCAAAGCTAATGCAATTAAAGTCAGCCAGATGTATTGAGTATTGTAAACATGCAGTCTGACTGGTGGAGAATAGTTCAGTATTCATCAGAGACTGGGCAGTTTTGTAACACATTAACAACAGCTGCACTCTCTACAGTGTACAAGTATATATTATGCTGTGTATATGACTATTTTAAAATGGCAAGGATACTGCATTCTACAACAGTACCTATTACAAGATCAGAACAATCTCATCTACATCTGTGCAATCCCAAGTACACTGTTTTTTTTAAAGAGGTCACTACTTTTATACATAGCATTGCTACAACATCAATATTTACTAAACATTACATAGAGAAGGCTATTTATACTGGAAATAATTTCTAAAGTCTTTGGCTATTTATCTGCTTTTATGAACTGGATTTCTGAAAAAAAAAAAAAATGGAACAGGATAGTAATAAGAGTAACTGAAGAAACTCCAAGATGCTCTTTGAAAACTCTCAGAAGATGCTTAAAAAGGTAAAAATATATTTTATTGGAATGATTAATTATTTTCACTACAGACTCCTTGGATCAGGTACGATGCGCTAGTTAAGTGCTATCTATAAACATGATGGTGCTTGAGATACTCAGATGATTTCTTATTCCTATACTGATTAGGTTTTAATACTGATCTTGGTATCTAGTTTTGTAGATGTTACACAAAAAAGGTATTTATAATTCCTGAAGGTCACAAGTTCTCTTGCCAATAAGGTAATTTACCCACAACACTTCAAATTGTGCCTTTTCTTTGAAAACCTCACTTAGAAGAGGTAGAGTTGGCTGTGTGTCTTCTATGCAGTCATTCAGTGTTTCTGCTTTGCATTCCCTTCCCAGAATGCCAAGATGACTGAAAAAAAAAATTGTTTTCCCACTGCTAATCAATAATCTTCTCCTTCCTCATTTATTCCATTAAGCTATAATTGCTACCTATGGTAATCAGGTTTGGTGTTTCACACTGTGGAAAAGGCACTCAGAGGAAGATAAGGTAGGTTGTGTTCTCTTTATTCTTCTTTGATTTTGAAGATAGCACTTCCTAACTTTTCAACTTTTCTATCTGTAAAATAGACATAGCAGTACATAAAGAAATTACTAATATGATTTCCCTGTCATCCCAGTCAAGAAAGTCCCAGAGGCGTAAACACTACAGAATGAAAGAAAAGTGTATAACTGAGTTATTCAGAAGTAGTAGGTTAATTGTAGATTAGAAAAATAACTATTCACAAAACATCTTGGGTACATCTTTTTAAAATAATCAGTTTTTGAGAATAGGAACAAAAATCATAAAAATATGTCAATTTAATAAGGAAATTGATTTTTAAATACTAATAACCTTTACACTTAAGGAAGAAAATAATCTCAAACGTATTCAAGGAAAAGTTTACTGTGTTTAGCTGCATACTTCAAATTCTAGACTCTGTTGTCTGAAGATTTGTAAAGGTGACAAGGTAGAAACACCCCATTTAAATGCTTCTTTGCTGTATTTTTAGATCTTTCTGTAAAATCATCACTATAGAAAGGGAAAGGATTTGATGAAGGGATGGCTTAACATACTTTTTCATTCCATGCTGGTTTTCCTGTCTGATGTCCTGAGTCCCTCAGATGTGACAACAGCTCAGAGGCCACTCTAAATGCTTTGTCCAATGATCTGCTTTTTTGTTACCCCACACTGATATGCCCTCTGTCAACATGCAGCCACTTTAAGGAGGGTCAGGGTGTCAGTACAGTCTTTCTACCGTTCCTGTACTGGGAGTGTTGTACAGTTACTTCCCTCCCATCTCTCTGTTCCCCGGCCAGGCCATGGCAGTGGGTGTGTGGTGGTACAAGGAATCCACAGGAAGTGGATTCCTTGAATGAAATTGTGGAAGGAGCAATAAGTACACATAGTTTGGCTGAAGGGAGATTTTTTTCAGGGATGCGGATTTTTTGGGATTTTGTTCACTGTTTCTTTGTTTCAGCTGCTGGACACAATATGATTCCTCCAATGTTTTTCATCTTAATTTTATAAAAATATCATTCTTTTGGACAATAACAGATGTTCATTATCACAAATTATTAACTGGTTTGGCTGTCTCTTAAAATTCACCATTTTAAGAAATGTTGAAATGTCTGAATTCATAGAACCATAAAACATTTTGATTTAGAAGGGACCTCTAAAGGTCATCTAGTTCAACCCCCTCTGCAATGAGCAGGGACATTTTCAACTAGATCACTAGATTAAGTGATGATGACTCGATTTTTTGTCACTGCAGACAAAAGACTGTTTCGAAAAGCGGAAGAATAACAATCACAGCATGTGGATCTTGTTCATCCACCACTCCAGCAGCAATCTGATATATCTTCCACTTACACAGGACTGCATGTCACAAAATACTAGTGCCATTTCTCAGCTACAATTTGCACCAGGAACTGAACTTCTATTGAACTGCTGGGCAAGCTGATTTCTGTGTCCCATCACTGATTCACCTTTCACTGAAAAACATGACTTTCTTTTTCAGAATCTATATCTCCATGTTGCTTGTGCCACTGGGATGATGGTGATTTTTTTTAAAGGTATGGATTTGAGAGGAATGCCTGTTATCTGGAAAAATTAATATTGTTTCTGTACTTGAAAGTAGAAATGGAAACGTAAATGCAGGGTAAGAAAGAAGCAAAGTTTTCTGAGTAAAATAAACCAGGCTTTCAGCTACCACAGTGACTTGTGAAGAAGTCTTCTGAAGGAAATTCAAGCTGGAGGAGGAAAGGGAGAATATGCTAGACACATAGAAATACACTCACTGAACTGAGTGTTAAATAGCAAAACCAATTCTCTTGAACTAAGCACGATGCACCTCTCAAAAAATGAAAGAAAAGAACAGTAGCAACTTGACATCTACTGCTTCTGGCTCAGCCCTGCCACAGGTTCATTAACACCTTCAGAATCATCCATTTTAGTCATCAAGGGGCCTTTTTTTTTTCATGAGGAAAAAGGGACGTTCTGTACCAGCTAAATGAAGCTCTATTTCACCTTGCAAACAGGTAGCATGTAGCAAACAAAAGACATACTGAAAGATTCAAGATCATTAAAAGAATCATGAAAGACCTGTAAGTGACCAAAACATAAAGGCTTATCTCCCTCAGCATGTCTTTCCTTTTCAAACGAGGCAGTACCCTACCTACCCAGTAATTAGTAATCAACATATCCTGTTAGTTTGTCATAACTCCAGAGAATTTACTACCACCAACCTTTCAAAACTGAAAAGGAATAAGTTCTGTCAAGCCACACAAATCAGAAGAAAAGAAAAAGGTTTTAATCCAGAGCCAGATATTTAAGAATAATTTACAATGCAATCTGAAAATTTTACTGATGGCCGAGCTGAAACAGGGGGAGGAATGGGACCGCTTCGTTTGTTAGTCTGCACGATCCTATTTACCTGAAAGAGAAACATAAAGGGTTCCCCAGTACGTGTCAGCAGCGAGCTCTTTGCTTCGACACGTTGATATCTAAGTAATGGCTAGCTGGAAACAACAACTGCACTGAGACATCTGCAGGAAGCCCCAGACCAGAGACCAGCAACTGCAGGTTTCCCGCCTCGCCTCGCCCCGCTCCCCCCCCCATGTGGGCTCCAGGCTGCCGGGATTTTGCCCGTGCAGGTGGAGGAGGGAGCTGCCCATCCTCCTTGCCATCTCTTCTCTGACTTCATTCAAAGCAAAAAAAGAATAAAGCAAAACTGGTGAATTTTCTTCCCTTTCTGGCAGCATCTGTGGAGAGGTAAAATGTGCTGTTGTGCTCCACTATAAACCGCTGTTTCTTTGGATTGTTCATTTTAGCAAAACTATGATATCCCATATAGGAATGGGAAAAAGTATTTTTGGTTTAAAAATACTCACTGAATGTACTTTGAAAAGCTCCCATTAGCTTTGACATAGAAATTGATGAACGGCAATATAGCAGGCTAATAGACAATGCATTACGACTATTATTTTACAGCACTACCAGTGAGGGGAGGGGGGGAACCAGAAAAAAAAATCTGTTTTATAAAAAGTCATGAGAAGGAGAAAAGTCTGGTGAGACCCTGAAGGACTTAGAATTGTCAAAAGAAATGTCTTTTTCTGGGAAAGTGTAGTCTAGCTTTGTGCATACATAGGGAAGAAATAATCAAGGTCCTTTGGCAAGGCTGCCTAGACAGTTGCTAACAACCTGACAGTGTAATACAGCAGAAAATGCTGTGGCAGTGGTAGAGTTCACAAACAGAACTGCTTTAGACAGAACTGAGGAGCAGTAATCGAAGTGATCTGACACTTAGTAAATCTAACAAATAAACAAGAACCAAGGACCTGCGCACATGGCTTACAAAATAACAGAGGAAAGGCATTTCCAGACATTTTTAGAGATGACAGAATAAAGAATAAAGTTTTAAGGGGATTATAGTGGGACACAAAGGTGAAATTCAGGCTCTGAATTAAATTCTTGACTGTAAGATGTTAAACAAAGTCTATCCTTGAGCTTTAGTATCTATGTCCTTTTTTTGCCAGGTTAATTGCATCTTCAACATAATGCTTAGATCTTTTCCTCATCTTTGTTTTGCTGTATTTCTAGCATATATACATATGTCCAAATAGATGTGTAAGTTTATCAATATAAGCATATATAAGTAAAAACTGAGTTCCAGATTTAGCTTTAGGAAACACTTGCTGAAATATTTCATACTGTTTTCACCTGATAAATGGTCTCAAACACTATTCCTGCTGGCTAATTTCAGTCTTTGGATGAAAATATCTGTTACTCCAGTGAAACAGAGATCACAAAGCAAACAGTCATACTACATGAAACTTTCTTTATTAGGGAAGAAAGCCCTGTGTAATTAACATACAACAATAAATTTTGTCTACTTCCTCCAGCAGCAAAGGAATCCCGCTTGTTTATCCTGCACAGAAACTGATTAAAACTGAGATTGCTCCAGACCTTAAGCCTTCACAAAGACCTATCCGATATAAAAAATAATTTAATACTGTCATTATTTGCTAATATATCCATAGAGGTCATACTCATTTTACGTATTATGGCTGTGCAAATTGTTTTTGAGTCATTTTGCTAAGCAATTCCAATTAGAAGATTGTTAGTTTATAAATGAATCAGGGTGTCAAGTCAGCCAGTTACACTGATTATAAGTATAGAAGATAAATTGATTAAGCATTAGTTATAAAAACAGAGCAGCATACAACATACAAGATCAGACAGCAGAATACAACACAAATGTAATGATCAGGGCCACAGGACTGCAGGTGGAAAGGCAGAGCAATGATACCGATTTGCAGAAACTGGAGGAATAACGTGACTAAAACAGCACAAATTGAGGGAATAACAGGGATAACACACAACAAACTTGTGTCTCTTTTATTGTCAGCAAGTTCTTAATCTTTGAAAATAAAATGAAAATTGTTAGTTTACTAAAATCAATTTACAAGCTAGCCTTGGGGAAATGCACACATGCCATTAGGAAAAGATTTACTTTCCCAAGATGTATCAGATCCTGGCAACCACATTAGTTATTAAGACAACACATGAAGTTATTTGCACAACACTTCCTCTAGAGAAAGTGAGAGTGCATATTTAATGCAGGTAACAGACAGCAAAAATAAAATTAGCTTTTCCTAGCAGATGCAAAATTTGGTATGAATTTTATATCTCGTTCAAGGCAATGATCCAAGTGAAAACAAGGTTGAAGCTCCTGTTACCTCCATCCCAGAGCAAGGAAGCAAAACCAGATAAGTTGTGTAAGGTTGCAACTAAACGTAAATGGGTCTTTCAGTTGGAAAGCTTGCTGGGAATGTTTTGACAGAAGGCCCTTATTGTAAAATAAATAAGTAAAACCAAACCAAAATACCCTCTGCCTAATTCGAAACAAAATGTTATGGGGAAAGGTCAGCTATTAGACTTAATGTCTTTGCAAAATCTTTTGGTGTTACTATCACAAAAATCACATACCTAACCCCCTAGATTTTTAAAACATGAATAAGATTTAAAAAAATTTAAGAAAGGCATTTGGAAAGGGAAATACTGCTTTAAATGATCCAAAATACATTTACTTCCATCCCTCAAGGTATAGCAGCAAGATTTTTATTTCTCTTTGGGAACAGAGGAAAAGAGCTTCAAATATCTATCCCAGGACAGTTTTTTACAGCAGTTCTGGCTTAGCTGTCACTTCAACTACATCAATGGGCTTAGCACGGTTTTAAATAAGCTACATCTAGACCTCTTAAATCCTTTATAAGGTTTATAAAAGATATTCAGCATTGTTTTAACATGTTTGTGCAAGGAAGCTCTCTCTGTAACCTTTCCCCCCACTCCAGTACCAGTATTCATGGTTTTGTTAAAAAGGAACACTCACAGAGAAAAGATGAGCATCAACAACCATATAGGTGTAATTTCTCAGGTTTTTTCTGCCCTGACATATCCTGATCATTACAAGCCACACAATATCTTGAAAAATAATTGCCTAACAGAGTGAACAAATAATTTCCAAAACCACCTTAGGTCTTCAGAGTATGAGAAAGACTTTTAAAACAAACAGCTCCACTCTACATGTCTTTCCTCACTAAAATAACTGTTGAGAGGTCTAACTACTCCTTAGCCAGCAGTTACTTAAAACAGCATTTTCCTCATCTGAGCTCCTAAGTATCCCTACCTGCATGTTTAATACACTAAACAAAGTCTCTACTCTCATTTTCATAGTCCCATTCCAATTAGAGGGACTGCTTGGGGGCTCCCAGGTGCATCCTATAAAAGAAACAGCATATAACTGCTTTGAATTTAATGGAAGCCTCTTTTTTTGACAAGCACAGCAAAAATCTGCTTTCAAGCAAGAGACAAGAAAACATTCCCTTTTTTTCCTATGTTACTAGTAATTTGGACTTCTCCAGTTGTGAAACGCTGTTCTTGAATCTATATATATATAAATGTTCTTTAACAGAACATTAAAGATAAATGCAGGTCGCTCCTGCATCTCCCTTTGCTTTATGGGGAACACATAGATGCTTGAAAGCTCTCTTAACAGGGTAATTATTGCCTGGTGTAATTTACTGGCTAGTATAGCATTCTGAGAGACGTTAGAAAAAGAAAGAACTCACAGCAGCTGAGACTAGGCAATACGTGCCTTTAAACAACACTGGTTTATCTGTGATAGAAGAGAGAAAATAAATATAGAAGTTTCAGGCAAGATTCATCAAACATCTATATAAAAATAAGTTTTGTTTTTGCTTTATTCTCCATTTTGTGTGCTATTTTGCTATTGATGTGCTGTATTGTGGAAGCATCCTGGCTGTGACCAGGTCAGTTTTTTCCTCATATAACTTTCAGGAGAAAGAATGTAGGAAAACTTTTAATGACAGACCTGAGAGTGACTCTTGTTTCTCAATGTCCCTCACCAACCAGTGCCTGTGCAATAATCACTGGCTGTACATAAACCCAGCTAAAGAGACTAAAGACTTTCAAATAAGGTGTGGGGTTTGTGCACATCAGAGAGTAGATGCTCTCTTTGAACTGTCTAGTGGGTTGTGAAAGAAAACTCTGAAGGGGGGTGGGGAGTGGGGGGGATGAGGTAGAAACTTTCATTGTCAGAAAAATCAGCCTCTACATTGGGCTGTTAAAAGAGGTGAGATCTACCTCAGGGTGAAAGTCAAGGCTGCATCCTTCCAAAGACTTTTGGTGTTTTTAAAAGCAGCAATGACTATAATTCAGAAAGTTCTTTTATAACTCTTGCCTCCTGTTAGCCTATTGTGATGCCAGGCTGGGTCAATTAGGAAGGTTAAAATAGCTGCAGTGGGCACTCCTGAAGGGATGCATGGGGAAGTGGGAGCTTAGTAAGTTGAAGCATTAGATCCAAGGTTTATGATGACCACTGAGATTTGTACCCCCAGAAACAGGAAGAGGTACAGGGACTGAAACCTAAAACGTGTCTGGGAAGCTCAGAAATTAATATTGATCCTGAATCTGTCTAGCTCATGAGCATGTAGGCTTTGACGCTGGCTGTACTCCTGTAAAGTGGTGCAAAGGTGCCTGAGAGAGCAGAGACATATGTTGGTCCTATATGGTAAGGTCACCCTGGCCCAGAACTAGGTGGGCAGAATTGCATGTTTGGCTTGTGAGGTCTAAGTATTGAGGGAATAAACCCAAGCTTATCAGCAGGGCTTGTTCTCTCACATAAACTCCTTACTGCCAAGCTGCACCTGGACTCGCCTGATTTACACCTTGTCAGCTTGGGTCTCTTTGTAGCTCCTGGGATTCCCAGTACCGCTGCTAGGGCTGGGGTAAGCAAGAAGCCATGCCTATAGGAGTTAGCCATGTCTAACTCTGTGGAGTTGAGAGGCTGAAAGGCATTGTGTTGATAAGGTCCGGGTCTACGATTCATTAGCTCCAGGAAATTGCATGGCACAGCTCAGAACTAGGTTACACGGCCAAATGATGGTGCCAGAGTGCTGTGCCCAGATAAGGGATGATGCACTAGTCAGAGATGTGTCATGTTGCAGGAAGAGCATTGTTATTTATGTGAGCTAAAACACAGAGGTACAATCACTTTTGAAATCAGCGCAAAATCTTTCTTCCTGCTGAGCTCAATTTTGGAATCTGGTGCATTCGTTAAACATGAAAGTGTTTAACGTGCAGCCCTCATATCTGAGCACCGTGCTTTAAGTTTTCATCTGAAATGACCCCCAGCTCAGAGAAGGCCTGCAATTTCACTTCCTACAAATTGATAATATACAAATATAGTGTGATATATGAATCATGTAAAATCTTTCTGTAGTATTTTTGAGGCCTAGGGAGACATCTGTTCAAAAGATGGAAAAAAAAAGAAAAACCAAAAAAAAACCACCTGATATTTGCAACCAGGTTTTACTGAATATAGTTTTCTGGAGTTTTCCAAAGAATTTCTAGTTGCCTATAGATTTGTGGTCCAGATCGTCAGTCCTGTCCAAAAAGCAAGGAGAAAGGTGGAGAAAGGTCTTTTTCAGACTTCTCCTCCAAAGAATCCTTGGAGAACAGCCCAAAAAGTAGCTTCACAATGATATCTTCAGGAAATGCATGCTTAACCAGGGGAACACTGGTGATCTAAACAGCTGTACTCCTGGTGTTTCCTTGGGTGCAGCAGAGGCTACCCCAGCAGAGATCTGGCATGCTGGTTTACCCAACTCTGATACCATCTCCTAACAAAGTGCTACTCAACAAGGACAGATGTCTGGCTTTGTATTTTAACAGATGGTCCATCAAAAATGTAGGGCAGCCACACTTGTAAGGAGAGACTTTTAAAAGATATTCTTCAGATTGCTATAATCCTTCAGACACAGTGAAGTCCTGCCCACAGGAATCACAGGAGCAGCTATACAGAAAGAAATTGGAAGTGCAGTTATATTTTTGGAGGGAAAAAATCCCTAAAGCACAAAGGAATTCTGCTGCAGGTTCGGTGCTGTTTTACTTGAACCTCAGTTACTTCACTGTCCAGGGCATGTTAAGGATGAGCAGAATTTTATTTACAGCCTTCAGCTGAGACACTTGGTATCTGACTGTTTGGGACAGCTAAAGATGTGGATTGATGAATGCTGATCAGTTTATTGACAATCATTTACCTGTATGAGTAATCCAATGATGTACAATGAATAAGCACCACATTTGGGGAAACTGTGATTTTCTTTAACAGAGTCTGAAAACAAGGCAATAAAAAGCAGATTTTTTGGAGTGCAATGTCTGTTTTGCAGATTGTCCAACTCCCAACCAGCCTCTGCAACAATTCAGCTTTAGGAATCAGTTCCAGGTTAGTCATAAGGCTGGTCAGGAGAAACCTCCATTACCCCATGATTCTTGAAACTGTTAGTGTAATCCTAGGCACGTTTTTATTTGTATTGACCAGGACTTCCCAGGCAAAACACACAGGTGTGGTTTGGAGGTTACTGTAGATCAAGAACCTTTTCCATTATGCAGAAATAGGTACAGTCATCCTGTGTTGGGGGACAAGCAAGTGTAACTGCATAAATGTAGCTGTGACATAACAGTGGACTTTGGTGTCACAGAACAGTTCTTAGCCCATTTGGTATGAGTTTAAATACTGCATAAATTAATGCATATAGCAGTAATCTGCAGAATTCCCTGAGATGCCATTTTGCTTTTCCTTACAGTAATAGACCTTATACTAACACAAAGTTGAAGGTCATTTAAACAAACTTCACTTTTACCAAAGCTACAAGAAAGTATTTGAAAAATGTACAGTAGCGAGTCATGAACATTTTCCATAATCCCTGTGCTTAACTAGGTGTCCCAGCCCTCCAGCAGTATAAACTGCTGGGTTTCCTCCCAAAGCAGAGAGCTGGAGATATATTTTTATTTAATAAAAAGTTGTAGAGGGAATCAAATAGCAGTTAGCAAAAATAATGATTCAGCCACACTACTCTGTCTGAGACAGTTTATTATTTTTCTCCTGGCTGCTTTCTCAAGGAAAAAGATCATAGACTTACACCTTCACAAAAAAAGCTGAGATTCTCCTTTGCCACTTTCATCCTTCCAGTGAGTAAGCCATGAGTTTCAAAAGGTGGGTTTGTCCATGAAAACTATGAACACTTTTAAAAATAATCAAGTTCTTTTTAGTCCGACTCGCCATAATCAGCTGAGGTCAAATTGCTTCTTTGAATAGCACAAAATATGATTAGGACAGGAATAACTATTTCCTTACTACCTGATAGCAAATTCTGACTTCTTCATAGTGTTCTTTATATTTAGATTTTATATATAAATCTTATTGTTTCTGAGAAGCAGGCTATTTAACTTTTATAATAAACTATTTCACAGCAAGCCACATCAAACTTCTGCAGGATGTCACTTGACTAATTTTGTTTAATAAGATTATCATACTTGCCACTCAGACCCTTGACTTGTTCAAAGGTTGTCTATACATACAGTACAGAAATACAATGGTCCCTGCCACGTTTTTTGTTAAATTGAGAGAAGGCAAGCATAGGCATTGGAGTAGTTCTCAAAAAGTTTCATTTCTAAAAATCTTTTAGATTTGTTTGAGAAATCTGCTAGGATAAGAACTTCTTCTCCAAGCCTGAACATCTTTGCATACTGAGAGGCCAAGAGTCTTGAGGAAATTCACAAAAATGGTGATGCAATTATTTTTCAAACTACTTGTTTTTATAAGTGACTAAAGAGACAATACTTTTTGCTGCCAATAGTTAAATTCAAATGAGAATAAAAATGTATTACATTTCATGATTTAAATTTTATTTTTACTTATGTTATTTGTACAGGAAGAGTTATATTAGCTTTGCTAGTATATTCAGGCTAAGCTTCATTTTGCAAATCTGGACCCTCTCCATCATTACCAGTGAAATCCAGCATCATTTTAGCACGTAATATGGTTTAATAGTCTGGGGGTACAGTTTCAGAGAAAACAGTGCTAAATTATTTTCTGTGTTGTGACTTCTGCTCTGTTTTAGAGCAGGGTTACTATACCTATTAATAATCTAAACTAGCATTACATTAAGACTTTTTTTTTCCTTGATCACTGATCAGTTCTCTGAAAAAGTCCTCAACAGTCAAATACCTATTGCCCAGAGGACCATTTGTCATGAGATTAGGGTCCAATTGTATGCAAAAAATCCATGTAATCAAGCAAAAAGGCTCTAGTTCTAAGTGTCTGGTTGAACTGTCATGTGACGGATAACGCTGTTTGACAGCCTGCTGAATTTATGCCAGGTAATTCACGCTTTCTTCTCATTAGCTGTGGTGTCTTTTTCAAGTGTTGTAAATTACAGAATGTTTTTAAGAAACAGGAATGGGAGGAGGAATCAGTCAAATGTTTAGGTACAAAGACTGAACTCATCACCTGAATCTGGCCACTTTCAACGATTTGGGGCATAGCAGTGATAAATACCAACAGAAATCCAGTGCCATTTCTCTTGAACATGAGAGAGATGAATCGTGCAATATGGCCTCACAAATGTATGTGACTATGTGCTTAAAGGAGCTGGAGAAAGTGATTAAGGTTTTGACTGATGATGATTTAAAAACAGATTTTTCTTTATTTTTTTTCACACAAGAAGTGTTTTGAACACCCTGATGATACATCAGCTTGAAATTGCTTCACCTTCGCTTCATTGTTTACAATTAGCACTACCCTAATCTTTAAAGTTACAACTTAATAGCAAAGTGTCTGATTGCTACTTTTTTCTGTTTCCAACATACAGTGATACAAAGTTTCCAGAAAGGCCTTGAAACAGTGGTTCGGTGTTAGTAGAGGGCAAGGACTGCAGACTACCTACACTAGATAAACTCAGATTATATTCATACTATATAATGGAGCAGAAATGGTCAGGAAATCAAATATCAGTCCTCTGGATATCATCCATGTTTAAATAGTTTCTTCCAACTCAGATCACATCAAGACATCAAGACATCAACAGATCCATATTCACAATGCTGAAAATCCATTTTGGTTTAGAATTATGGCTGGCTTTTGGCTTTCCTGATATTTTTAGTTGACTAGTTTGGAAACATGACTTCTGGCTGCCCAACATTTTCTGTTGTGAGTGACCAAGTACTGAAGTACAGCAGTGAAATTCAGCAGGATTGGTGGACAATCCCATTGTAAAGGAAAAATGAGAAAATTTTAGTCAGTGGCAGTAGCTTTACTTCTAGTCTCCAAAGTACTAAGCTTGCTGACCTGTTCCAGCCCCCTGAGCCGAAGGTACAGTAATTTTGTGCCAAATATGTTATCTGCTACCATCTGGAAATCGAATCTGAACAGAAAAGCAACTTCACCACTTGTCCAGGATTTCTGGATAGCTCAGAGAAGTGACAACTGTGCATGAGCAGTCAAGGTGTGCTCTGGACTCACGGCCCAGGCAGACGGATTCAACTGCATGCA
This sequence comes from Microhierax caerulescens, assembly GCA_035590215.1. NCBI lineage: Eukaryota > Metazoa > Chordata > Aves > Falconiformes > Falconidae > Microhierax > Microhierax caerulescens. The sequence continues at coordinate 59,213,302 of JAVJGJ010000057.1, read as the reverse complement.
GACAGCGAGACAGATGCTTGCAGACCAGACCAGACCAGACCAGACCAGACCAGACCAGACCAGACCAGACCAGACCAGACCAGAGGACTGTGCAGGACTCCCTGTCGGAGCCACAGATGCACAGCAGCAGCTGTGTGCCCTGGACACACTGGATGCCCATTCATGTGTTACAGGGCACAGACACCCCCGTTCCCAGCTGAGATTTCCCAGCAAAGAAAAAAGGGGAATATGGCAGAGGAACCTGATGAGATAGCTTGCTTAGGAACAGGGAAGACTTGATCCAGGTGGGCAAGATTTATGGAGAAAGGGCAAGACTTCTGACATATCCCCCATGCTATCCCAGTTTAGCCACACTTCAGTGTATGCTCTTCACAATCTGGTTAAAAGTGAGCTTTTCCCACAGAAAGTTTCTGTTCTGGAACTTCTATGTGAAAACCACTTTCTGTCCAGGTAGAAGTGATAGCACCTCTCTGATGGGTCCCTGTCTGCTGCTTGCTCAGCCGGTGTTAGATTTTGCCTGTTACGGCTTGCCTCCTATAAATATCTCTTAGACATTTAGTGACAAGAGAACATACAAGAGAACAATCAGACCTGCCAAATTTAAGTGTACTTTCTGACATACACAGGATGATGTACACTGGTTTTGCCTCTCAGCCTCATCCCACTTCCATTCACCCTTGCAGGACTTGTATCTCCCACATTTGCTCGGCAGAGGCTTCTTTCTTCTTCCACAACCCTGCACCAGATGGATGAAGGAGTAGAAGTGGGCAGGGCATGAAAGTATCTTCTCCACCCTCATCCTGGTGCCTTGGCAATCAGTCCACACATACATGGGCAAATTCCTGACTTCACTTGTTATTCTTGACATGTGACTCTGTCCTACAGTCACCAAGGACTGAGAGTCTTTCCAGACTTCTGAGAGTTCTTCAGCTTCGGAAAAGTACTTACTAAAAAACTGTTTATTGTTTTGATATATGCTACAATGATTTAGTATGAACAGTAGTCTAATAGAAGACTGAATAAATAGCAGAAACTCCATTATGTTTTATCAATTGATCCTGTAATCTGATCAAAATAGATACCAGTTAAATAGAATCATCCTTCCACAAGCTCATATTGATTACTACTAGTTCTATTACCAGACTTAATTTAATATGATGCTTTATTTTTTCATTACTTTCAAATGGCAATTTTGTTCTTAATTTATCCAAACTTTCCACAGATGCATTTATCTACCATACATGTACAGAAATCACTCTTGCACATAAGCATTTTGTGCATGTGGGAAAAATGTCAAGGAAAGTCTTCGTTGTTGTACTTTCTTAGGCAACTTTTAATAACACAAACACCATGTACTTCAGCAGAGGCAGGGCCTATTTCTAGAATCTCAGTCGAATTCAATCCAGCAGTTTAGTAAATAAATGGAAACAAATGATGACCTGAACAGATCTGCTTAAGCATGAGCTTAAATGCTGTGCTGAACTGGATATTCAGCTTCCAACTTCTTAAAAATTCCCAGAATAAAATTCCATATTTTCTACTTATAATTACAGGATAAAATATCAGATTATTTTTCACAAGCAAAGACAAAGATGCTTCTCAAGTCAATAGTCCAAGTTCTCATTGCAGGTACATTTCTGAAGAGCCCAGAGTCACTTCTAAAACATCTTTGCACAAGCAGAAAGGAGAGTCCAGACTAGCCCTGGGGAAGACATGTGTACTTACATAGGAGCAGAACTGATGTTTTTTCTTTGAAATGATGAAAAGCAATGTCAGCAAGTGAGTACATGAGACCAAGGAAATCAAGTCAAGTCTTAATATTTCTCATTTTTCAGCTGAACAGTAATGTTAATCTTGGAGGGGATATTTCATTTTGAATACCCATTAAGACTGAAAGAGAAATATAATGTTGAGATACTCAAATACGCTGTGGGTTTTTTTGTTTTTTCTAAAGATGTCCATTGATTTACTGTAGCTGTACAGGCATCTCATGGATAATTCTTGAATAAAAATATTTCCTTGACTTCTTCAGACATCTTAAGTACAATCTTAAAGTGGTATGTAGAAGCAAGCTGAAGAAACTAGGTGAAGAAAGCATTGAAAATCTTGAACCTTTAAGGCTCAACTAACCATAGAAATATTGCTGAACCAAACATATTTAGCCTCAGGAATTGTATGGGATGGAATGAATAAATATCGGATTGTCTCCACAGCTACTAATAAAAACATAAATAAATACTTGCAGTGCATTCATAACACAAATGTAACTTTTTCTGTCCAGTGTAGCTTTTCTTATTTCCATCTGCCTTTACTGTAATTCTTTCTTTCTAGCAAAGAAGAAAATCATTTTAGGTCTGGTTGAAATAAATATTTATTTTTGAAATCTAGAATAAAAAGGGTTGATAACTTTAAAAGGTCAATGTTAAAACTTCTAAAGACCACATACGAGGTCAAGGGAGGTTGTGGTTCCACTCTGTGTGGCACTGATGAGACACATTTGGAGTGCTGGTTCCAGTCCTGGGCTACACCAGAACAAAAGAGACATGGAAATACTGAAGCAGGTCCAGCAAAGAGCCATAAAGATAAATAAGGGACTGGAGCATCTGACATGGGAGGAAAGACTGCAAGAGTAGGCCCTGCTCAGCCTGAAGAAAGCTCAGGGGGATCTTGTCAATATTTAAAAATACCTAATAGAGGACAGTAAAGGAGCTGGAGTCAGACTTTTCTCACTGGTGACCACTGACAGGACAAAAGACAATGGGCGCAAAATGAAATACAGGAGATTCCACTTACTATAAGAAAACAAGTTTTTGTAAAAAAAATAATATTATTTTTATTTGTTAGTATAATAGGTGTGAAGCACAGGGATTGCCCAGAGAGTTTGTGGAGTCTCCATGCTCTGAGATATTCAAAGCCTGATTGGACCTGGCTCTAGTTGATCCTGCTTTGAACACAGGGTTAGACTAGACCATTCCCAGATACATCTCCTAACCCCAGTCATTCTGTGATGCTGTGAACAAAGGTTTAATTCGTATTTTTGAGCCCAGATCCTCCATCAAGGAACAGCTGTCTACCCAGGAACAGAACTCCAGCATACACATTCTCAGTCTGCTGCAGCCTTCTGCAACTGAATTAATATGCAGGAATGGTGCCCAACCAGACGCAGACAAGCCAGATCAACAGCATTTTCAAACATGAGATGAGAGAAAGTTATAAAATGTCTAATAATTCTGTTTCTTTTATTACTCTCTGAGATCAAAATCTTACTTTTTAATTTTTATAATTTCTTCTCCTTCCTAAATTTGTCTGTGTTCTAGGAGGAGATATAACTACTTCTTCCCCTTTTACTGATACATTTTCTTATTCAGACAGAAGTACTGAAAGAAATCTTGTCCCTAATGCACTGTAAGCTTTCCTTGAAGAGATGCTCAACCCTATTTGGAGTGAAAGTCAAGGGGTTTGACTGTAGTATCACAGCCTCAGAAGAGTTTTGTGAAGTTTCAAGGACCAAGTTCTGGTTTTGGCTGGGATAGAGTTAATTTTCTTCCTAGTAGCTGGTACAGTGCTGTGTTTTGGATTTCATCTGAGAATCATGTTGATAACACATTCATGTTCTAGTTGCTGCAAAACAGTGTTTATACTAAGTCAAGGACTTTTGGCTTCTTATAGTGATCTGCCAGTGAGGAGGCTGGGTGTACACAACAAGCCGGGAGGGGGCACAGCCAAGACAACTGGCCTGAACTGGCAGAAGATATTTTCCAAACCATATGACATCATGCTGGACAGTAAAGCTAGGTGGGGGCTGGCTGGAAGGTGTTGGCCTGCTGCTCAGGTACTGTCAGACCATCAGTCAGCAGGTGGTGAGCAATTGCATTGTGCATCACTTGTTCTTTTATTATTGCTATTACTATTACTATTGCTATTGCTATTGCTATTACTATTACTATTACTATTGTTGTTGTTGTTGTTGTTGTTGCTGTTGTTATTTATTCCTTCTTTTTCTGTCCTATTTATCTGTCTTTATCTTAACCCACAAGTTTTACCTTTTATCCAATTCTCCCCCATCCTGCTCTGGGGGATTGCACAAATGGCAAAAGCACAAATGTGGTGTTTGAACCACAACACATCATTATAAATGACCAGGGTTAGTAGTGTGACATACATCTCTTACGTCTTTTGTGGCTAAAATGAATCCATGGGACAAGTCAGACATCCAAGAGTGGGATCTGTATACCATCAGGTCTCATGTCTGACAGAGTAAGTACCACTACTTTCATACAAAATCATAGGGGTGTATGGATATGCCACTTCTGCAAGTACTAACTATACCTTAGAGTGGGCTACTTACAACCTTCTTTTAAAGGTGTCTAGCTGGCACCCCTACCTTCCAAAAATGACAAAGCCTTTTGTCCTTGTGTCTTGAAGATGAAACTCCACAGTGAATTATTCCTTTGCTCCAGTAGCTCAGATATTAGCCCACATATCCAAATAATCAAGGGCAATATGAGGGTACCACTGAAATGTAACTGAAATCAATCAGGGCTTGGATGTGGTGTAAAACAGAATGTTGTGACAGAATTTACAAATCCTTACAGTTTTCTCAGACACCCAAGTTTAGCTGTTATCTTCTTATCCAGCATTCAATAAGATAAATAGCGATATAGAAGTAAGGATTACTTCTACTGCTTTATTAGAGTAATATGTGACACCGTTGCATCCTCAGTATTACTTCCAGATGTACTCGCGAGTATGTTTGTAAATGTTGGTTTTAGAGTAACTTTTCAAATATTTAGGCAGATGGAGCATCTGCTTCTTTCAAGTCTATAAAGAGGGTGGGGTGTTAATAAAGACTTCATTATTGGGACAGCAAATGTGAGAAAGATTACTGATGCTTGTAAAAGCAGTAAACCCTTTGAGAAGTGCAGTCTGCATATGGATGGTGAAACCTTTCCAAAGGTCACTGCCTCTCTCATCATTAGACTGTATTAGCAGCCTAGCAAAACAGGAGCTCTCTATTAAAGAGACAAGAGTAAGGCAGGATAAAATGCTGGAAGAAAAGCCACATGGCAGTAATCATGGTGAATAACTCTAGCTGTAGAATTTCATTAAATGAAATTAACTTTACAGTCACAATAAAATTGGAAATACTAAAGGTTATGTTCTTTCTGAAGAGGAAAAACTAGGTTTTTCAAGTTTAGAGGGAATTGCGTAGCCATTTGAAAGTGTCTGCAAATGTACTATTAAGCCCTGAAGTTCAGCTACAATGAACCATGAAAGAGGAGTAGAAATCTACATGTAGGTGTAACATAAGGTTTAATCGTATTAAAATTACATGAGATCTATGAATTTATATGTGGGCATGCATGTGTACATCTCCAGTGCATGTGTACAAGTCCAGCAGGGGAAGCTTCAAGGGCATCAGCCTTTATTGCTATGGAATGTGACAGTATTAGTTTACTATTCCTCTTACATTATTAACTTCCTATTCACTTTGTCACTGTTGCCTCTCCTGCATTAAATGTAATGATTGCAGTGAGAATATTGCCAACACTTCTCTTGTCTCCTTGCAGCCCCAACAACTGCAACCTCTTATGTGAACTGCTATTTAACTGCCGTGCTTTCTCTCCTCACAGAGAGTTGTTCAGCATGTTTTTAGAAATCTTAATAAAAAATTATCACACTCAGAGGCTTAGACATCTAAATTGGGACAGCAGTGGTTTCTGGATTCCACCCTTAACCCTGTGGTGCTCTTCAGAAAAATAGCGTGAGATCATTGTTCTCTAAATACGTAAGACACAGCACAATCATTTTGGTGTTTATTTGAATATTCACCAAAATGTAGTTATTAATATTAGTATAATTTGCACAGTAATAACAATTAGTTTTGAGTGACTTCTCAGAACAAAATCTTCTGTTACAGCTGAAACCTGCATACAAGGGGATGGGATGTTTTGGTCATGAGGGGAGAAGGACTGGGAGTGTTTACCAGTCAGAGTTCTTATTTATAAACACTCTGATTTCTACAATGAATAAACAAATCAAGTTTGCAGCACTATTTGAGTTACCTGTAATCCTAGTGGCAATCCCTACAGGGCAGTCCTTCAAAGCAAAGTACTGAGTGCCTCTAGGAGCTTCACATTAAAGTGTATATGTATGTATGCACGTGCTTTTATATATATATATATGTATGTATGGTTTGTTATATACATACATGTGAAGCATGTGAACGATCCAACAATATTTTGCAAGTTGATGATGGTACGCTGCCTGAAAGTAACTATTCTGTTATTGAATGTAACCTTGTTCAGCTGCTGCTTTAACCCCTGGTGCTCCCTAGCACCGCTTTTGTTTTTTCCCTGCTAGTATGTGGCCACCTTTTTCCTAGCCTAATGCAATCAAAATGGAAAGAGTAAAATAGAATTACTTTTTATGTATAGTTACAACTTTTCTATACAAAGGCTCATCATCACAATTACCTTTACAGTACTGAACAAGAAACTGCTAATGTGTGTTGATGGGAAATACAGTTTTCCAGGTTTCAGGCATAGGATGTAGAGCTCCAGGCTGTATTTCTTCCCATGATACATTTTGTTTCTTGCTGAGCAGCCTTTTTTGTACTTTTGGATGCTGGGTTGGTGGGTTGGTTTTTTTTTGTTTTGTTGGTAAACTCCAACAGCACATTTTGATTAAGAGCAAAGGAGAACATACAAGTATATTTAGTTAGGATGAGTGTCTCACTGAAATGCATTATATACAGCCTAAGAGTGTTTATTTGAAGCAGATTTGCATACAGTTTAGAGTTATTCTTCAGGATCCCAGAATTTAACAGCATACCTTGGGAATAAAAAAAATATCTGTACCTTGTGTGTAGATTAACAATGTTTTCAGAAACATCCTGTAGTTTAAGTTATTCATAGGGTTGTAATCAACAGCAGAGTCCAGCTGCAGGCCAGTAGCCACCGGTGCTCTCCAGGGGTCGGTACTGGGTCCAGTCCTGTCTAACTTACTCATCAGTGACCTCTGGATGAAGGGATGGAGTGTATGGGAGCCCTGGTGGGCAGCAAGTGCCCAGGAGCCAGCAGTGTGCCCATGGGGCCAAGAAGGCCAGTGGGATCCTGGGGTGCATTAGGGGGAGCGTGGCCAGCAGGCCAAGGGAGGTGATCCTGCCCCTCTGCTCTGACCTGGTGAGGCTGCATCTGGTGTGCTGGGTCCAGTTCTGGGCTCCCCAGTTCAATATTTCCCTGGGCTCCAGGGAAATACTGGAGAGGGTCCAACAGAGGCTGAAAAAATGATGGGGGGACTGGAGCATTTCCCTTATGAGGGAAGGCTGAGAGAGCTGGGGCTGTGTGGCCTGGAGAAGAGAAGACTGAGAGGGGAACTTACCAATGTCTACAAATATCTTAAGGGCGAGTGCCAAGAGGACGGGGCCAGGCTTTTTTCAGTGGAGCCCAATGACAGGACAAGGGGCAACGGGCACAAACGGCAACACAGAAAGTTCCATCTGAATATAAGGACATATTTCTTTGAGGGTAATGGAGCGCTGGAACAGGCTGCCCAGAGAGGCTGTGGGGTCTCCTTCTCTGGAGATATTAAAAACCTACCTGGATGTGATCCTGTGCCACATGCTGTAGATGAACCTGCTTTAGCGGGGCATTGGACTAGATGATCTCCAAAGGTCCTTTCCAACCCCAACCATTCTGTGATATTCAACTATTTAAGCTGAGTGCATGATATTGTCAGCAAGTACCAGTTACTCCTGCAACAAGGAAGGTAATACTTTTGGTCTTGGCAGTCCTCGGGACTTACCTAGGGGGGAAAAATGCTGATGTCTAACAGAAGAGCAGATCAAGAAAAGTTCATGGTAGAAGACAAATAATTCAGACATCATCTAAATTTTTACTCCAGAGAATTTTATTTTATTAATGGTATTTTATTAACTCTGATGTTTCAAATATCATTTGAAATCTTTAAAACTTTATAAATTTACCAACATGATTATATTTTAATAATGTTTTCAATGACATTTTTTACTTAAACCAGTCTTCTATATTGAAAAGCTTATGGAGAAGCACATACAAAATGTTCTAAGAAATTTTCCAAACAGCTAAAACTACTTTTAAAATGTAACCATAGGTCTTCAGTTCAGGGAAAAAACAACAGTACATATTCATGGAACAAACAGGAAATACTTAAGCTGACACATCATCTCAGTGACAATAGTCCAGCAGTAATTTTACTTTCATATCTCCTTTGTATGACTCAAAATGAACAGGATTCAAGTGAACATATGCAGTTAAACACTTAGCAGTCCCCTCTCCCCTACTCCTACCTGCCCTGCTCTCCTTGCCTTTTTTGCTTTTTCTGTATCCCTTGCCAAATGATTTCTTCCCTCCCTCTAAATGGACATAATGTACACCCTTACAATATCATTCCCACCTCCTGTTTATCTCCAAGCCCCAAAACAGTGGAACTCCTAAAAAACCTGTTTTGCATTGTGGTCCTTCTTCTGCTGGGCTGCTATTTTCCCTTGAATATCAAAATATCTTCTAATCTTGAAGATTTGAATTACAGATTCTTTGGGTCAGGAATTATCTCCTGTTCCATGATTATACCTATGGCAAGGTAATTTCATAGTGATGTAGTCTTTGTATGCTACCAAAATAAAATAAATCTGTGACATTTTATGATATTATTTTTAAACCTTATTATGCCATAGAACAGATGCTACATTTTTTTCCTCTTCATGCCTGGCTTCAGAATCAGTATTCTCTTTGTAACCAAAACCTGAGACTAGAATTTGGGTATTTTATATCCTCTGTGGGGATAGTCTTCTTGATTGTTAATCTGGCAACATCGCCTTTCTCTTAGCACAATTACTATCAACTTTTCACTTTGCCATAAACAGCGTAAAATACATAAAAAACAGCATACCATTGTGTCGGGTTTATTATTTTTAAGCAAGGGATTGTTGACTTGTCTCCCTCTCCTGCCCTTTTCAGAATGATCAACCATAGAAAAGGTAATCTTTTCCCAGGCAATCAGTTTTATTATTCTCAAATAGGTTAACTAGGAGAAGGGCTCTGTGAAACAAGCTGTGACACTGATCTATGATCAGTAAAGTGAACAGTAAGTCTTGAAAGGTTCATAAGAACCATGGCCAAATACAAAAATGTATACAAAGCAAAAATGATAAGTAAAAAAAAATATTTTAAGGAAGAGTAAGAGAAACAGCACATCAAATAGAAAGCTCTTGTGCACTCAGGCAAACTAAAATCTGAATGTGAGCACAGTGAAATCATAAAGAGAATGACAACATGCCACTCTCTACCACATTAGAAGTTTACTGAACTTTTTCATTCATTTCTGTACTAGCATGTTCTCAGGTAGGTTTCATATAGGAATCCATGTGTTTCAGAGGAAACTAGAGGCAGTATGGGGTAGGGAATACACACTATGTCTTTAAACCGCAGTGGAAAAACAGTAGGACTGTGAAGCCTTTAGGCAGAGCACAAGAAAAAAGAATAGCTTCAAGGAGATGATGTTTGTTTTGGGTTAAGAAAGTTATTCACTCACAAAAGAAAGTGACCTTTTTCTATCTGAAAACGGGTATCTCCTATTACTGTGAATCTCCTATTACTGTGAATTTGTGGATGAGCAGTGCAGTGAGAGGGAATCATCAGTCAGGCAGGTGGTCTTGGTGACTTGCAGTGCTATTTTAAAAGTTCATCCACAGATTGTCAGCATCAGTCACCACAGCAATAATGGTAACTAGGGAACATTACAACTGTGAGAGTTCAGTGACCATCTATTTTTTCTCAGACACTTATCTTACATCGCTTCCATGAAAAAAAAAAAAAAAAAAAAGAATAACATGGTAGAAGATACTCAAAACAGGTGGAAAAGAAGGGATAACTCACTGAGGTAAGAACAAACTCACAGCAGAAACAATAAGAAAATAAAATTAAAACTTTAAAGCAAAAATTATGATTACTAATCCACTAATCTGGCTTTGATAACTGGTTGCTGAGCAATTCATTCATAACAATCACCGAGCTTAATTAAACATGGTTTGTCTCTTTGCTGGAGGTGATATAAAGATTTATCAGTCTGTAATCAAGAGACAGCCAAACTTTGAAAAATGAACAATAAACCAGCAGGCTTCACCTGAAATCCAATTTATTTCATAGTCTCTGACAATAATTTCTAAAAGCAAGTGCTAGAGGTTTGGTCAATCTTACTTCCTTACTTCATGCTTTGCAACTCAATTATGCTGCTATATAGGGAAATTATAATTATAGCACTTGAGAAGCACTTTGTATTTCCAAAACTCTATTCAAAAGCTAATTATAAGAAGTGATATAGCTTGACCCCTCTGGCTGTGTAACCTGGCAGGGCTACACTCAAGGGACAATTCTGGGAGGCTGGCAGCCTTCACAGTGTGTCCTGAACTGTGCCACAGATTTCCTGAATGAGTCTTGTGAGATAACTTAGGTGCAAAATTTGCTGATCCTGGTCACACTCAGTCTAAACAAATAACTTACAATTACTTCATTAAGATTTCATTAGTTCAGCTGACTAACACTGTGCTCTATGAACAGCCTTAATGAAGGATCCTCATGATGAGCAAAGTCAAAAAGCAGTAACAAATAGACAATCGGAAAGAACAAAAATATTGTCATTGGACATTAATATATTTTTTTCTTCAAATAAGTAGTGAATGAAGTAAAAGTATATTTTTCAAAAATTTTCAGCCTGAAATTATTTACTTAAAACCTTGAGGCATTCACAGAGATAGTTCCATAGTCATTAACTGTGGAAAACTGTCTGCATGAATATTATCTTCCTATAGCACAAAACCACAATACACATAATAATCAGGGTACAGATAGAGAAGATTGAATGTTAGCTGCATGGTCCAGCCTCTTGGTTAACATTTGCAAGCTACATATAGTACAGTAAGAGTTTTATCTGTTATCTGTATCTGTAAGCAAACCAATGAGTTCCTTTGTTCTCACTACCGTAAAGAAAACACAATACCTACATATATTCTCAAAAATACTATGATGTTTAAATTATCAGCAAAACTTTTTTCTCCTTCTGCATGTTAAGTGCCTTATAGTCTTTCTAATGTGTGTCTGAGGAAAGTCTAAAAAATTGTGGGACCCCTTGTACTCACATTAAAGCCTGAGAAAGGCATCTTTCTAAGATAAATAACATATTGTCAGTTATTCCTATGAAAATAGCAAAGCCCTCTTGTAGGTGGGTAATAAGGGTAAAATTTCTAAGAGCAGAGGCCATCTATTAAGTCTGATAATATTTTTAATAAATTGATATATCATTTTTTTAATTTTGGGAGGTTTAAAGGTACACTTGATCAGCCTGATGTTTTGTATTTATGATAGTATCCTCTCCAGTGCAAGACCCTTTGTTGCATTTTCAGCCATCTTTCTGGAAACTGTAATAAATGTGGGAGATATCAGTGTGACTTATAGCTATCTATGATTATTATTCTGCTGGGTTTTATGAAAGAATAATAAGTTAACTCAGAACTGGATGATTTTGTATTTCTGAACAAAGTCAGAAGATAGCTTTAGGTAACACATCAAAATGTACGGGGATAATATAGCTTTCAGACCTTGCACATTGTACCCTGAATATACCTTCACACCCATAGAAAAGGGTGTGAAGAAAAGATGAGTAAAGATAACTTTTTTAAAAGTCCTACAGATATTGGCAAGAGACTGTCTCTGGAGAAAAGCAGACTTCTTTGCCATCCTGACTTGCAATACCTAGAATAAGTCATACTGATCTGGAAAGTAATTTCAAGATGTGTGAATTCTCACTCATTTTACCTCTTTCCTGCCCAATTACCATGTTCTCAGAGGGAAATAAATTCTTATTTCAGAGCGATTTGTTCTGTATTGCTGCAAGGACCTAGCAAGCAAATCTTCCTGCTGAAGGGAGGTTCCTGACTGTCACTAAGGCAGCTAGGGCTTTCTGAAAAAAAAACATGACCAGCAAAGATCACAGTGCTACAAAGATCCAGACTTCGGACAGTGTGAACAAAATTAATGGGTTTTCACCCTGAAGCAAATGAAGGAAGGGCCTCTGAAAAACTGAAAGGTATTTCATGAGACAAGTCTAAACTGGTCACAGAAGTCATGGAAGTGACTGTTAGACCCTTCTTTGTACAAGCACTAAAATGACATGGCAGGACAGTGAAGAATCATGTCCTCCCTCAGGAGATATGTGGAAGAAAGACCTTGAATCATGAAACAAAATGTGAAGTACTCAAAGGACCAAGCGAGCCTAGCAGCAGCTTGCACTACACCAATGAAGCTAACGCTACCCCTCAGCTGGCCCTCTGGAGCTGGTAGTGCTGCAGTCCTCCTTTTGCTGCTATCGGTACATTCATGTTGTAACAATTTCCATTTTGCTGGTGCTCCATTTTTAGAGTAGAATCATAGAACAATCCCAGTTGGAAGTGACCTTGAAAGACCATCTGGTACAACCTTTCATGGGAAAGGGAACTTAGATGAGATTATCTGGCACCCATACTGTTCAATTGCATCTTGAAACCTCCAGTGATGGAGACTCTGAACTCTTTTAGTGATTGATTTTTCTCACTGGAAATGAATCCTTTCTTATATCAAGATTAAACCTCTATCCTGTGCAACTTGTACCCATTGCTCCTTGTCTTCCTTATGTGGTTCCTTGTGAAAAGAGAGCTTCTATCCTTGTAACCAGCCTTTAAGTACTGGAACACTGTGATGAGATCTCCTTGAGCCTTCTCTTCTCCAGAAAGAGAAGATCTAACTCCTTCAATCCTTCCCTAGAGGGCAGGTTCTCCAGCCCTTTGATCATCTTCTGGGCCCTCCTTTGGACCCTTCCAATCTGTCTGCATCTTTCTTGAACTTCTGGGACTGGAACTAGAAAGAATACTTCAGGTGCAGCATCACAAGTGCTGAATAGAGTGGGGTGATCACACCTCTATCTCAGCTAATAATGCCCCTGCAGATGCAGCTGAGGATAATATTTGCCTTTGCTGCAGCAGCAGCACGCTGCAGGCTCATGTTAAGCTTGTTGTCCACCAGGACCCCCAGGTCCCTTTCAGCAGGGCTGCTCCCCAGCCACGCAGATCCTAGCCTGTATTGAGCTATTTGGTTATTTTGTCTCAAATGCAGAAATTTGCACTTTTTGTTAACCTTCATACTGTTCTCATTAGCACACTCTCCCAGCCTGTCCAAGTCTGTGCAAGGTGGTTCTCCCTTCTGATGTATCCACCTCACTACCCAGTTTGTTACTGGCAAACTTACTGATGCTGCTTTCAATCCCACCATCCAGATCATTTATGAAGACATTGAACTTTGATCACCAGTTTCCCACCCATTTTGGCAGTCCTACCCATCCAGTCTGTATCTTGCCACTTTGTCTAGGCCAGGGGTCCTAAAACTTTTTAACCAGGGGGCCAGCACATGAATTAAGTGGCAGGCAGTCATCTGCAGCTGCTTGGTTTCCCCCCCCAACCCCCGGTGGGGGGGGGGCGGGGGGGTTCTGTAAATACCGGGGGGCCACATTGAGGACCCTGGGGGGCCATATCCAGCCTGCCAG
>JAVJGJ010000057.1:59178323-59199591 GCA_035590215.1 Microhierax caerulescens | reverse complement strand
GGGGGGGTTCTGTAAATACCGGGGGGCCAGATTGAGGACCCTGGGGGGCCATATCCAGCCTGCGAGCTGTAGTTTGTGGACTCCTGGTCTAAGAGAAGTTTTGTACTTCAGTATCTCAGTATTTCAGTTTTATAAATCTCAGTTCTCTCTCATAGTGGATATTAGGCAATATATACTGCCAAGGCTAATGGTTGCACTCATAACTAAAGGGAACTGGAAGAAATAACTGTTATTTGAAGCTATTGTCAAGATTTGTCCCTTTAGTTTTACAAGTGAGATGGTGGATTTTTTTTTTTTTCTCCCTGGAGAATTTTTTTAAATGAAGGAAAGGCACACACGTATCTTAGTTTGCCATATGCTTTAATGTTCACTAAAATTAGTTTGGAACAAAAACTGACGAGAAAACACAACTTCTAGTGTGTCTTAGAGTAATATCCCTGCTTGTAATGAACAAAATCTCATTTTTCCAATCAGTTTGCACTCTGTTGCTCGGTATGACACATATGGTAAACTGATGTAGCCTTAAATAAATACCAGTAGTAATAATAAGGGGACAAGATCCATGGGAGAAGAGACACATTATAGCATGGTTCTGCCTTACCGTTAACTTGAGATGCTGATTCAATATTACACACTAGTGTAAATAACCCACGTGACTAGCCAGTCAGAGAATACAGGTTTGGGCATAACGGCAACTGAATGTTAGAGAAATGAAGTGCCAACCAAGTTCATATCCAGAGCCAAAGTGAATATAAATTCATAACAAAGTCTTTGTAGCAGTAATGTTATTGTTAACTAATGCCTTAGAAAAGTTACGCTTGTACGGATCTCTTCGTTTCCTGGGAAGGTTAAGCATGATCAGTTTGTGGTCTTCGCTTCTTCCATACTGCACTGCAGTTTAGAGAAAATTTAACACATCTTATGCAGAGGTAGGTACCACTGTGTGATACCATTAGCACAATTTAGATTCTAGTCACATAAGTGCCCTTATACAACTTGTTTTTGTTTGGTTTTTTTTAGATGTTCAATAAACTATGTTAGACCACCTTGGAAACACAAGGTTATATTTGATGATACACTGTTCAAAATATATCTTCCCATGAGAAATGAGTTTCTAAAGATGTTTTGATAGCACAGCTCTGTATCAAACCTTGGAATTTTTTTTCTAAATTTGCACTTGAGAAACAAATTATTGGAGCCTTGTTTTCAAATCGCTGGTAAGCTTAACGTGTATTAAAATAAGCATGACTTAGAGTATTACATTGGAGTGGTTTTTGCTACACAAGAAGTTAGATGTATTAGAAGTATAATTAATAATGATCTAGAGAGCTTGGAAGTAGTTCAAAGCAGTTTATTTAAACATCCATTGTCTGACAAATTAGTCACAAACACTTTCAAAATTAAAAACATTTGGATAAATTCACATCTAGAAAATTTGTTGCTCTGGTCTTCTGTGAGTAGTATTATGCAATATCATCCAGGTTTTATGTTTGATTTCTAAATTTCAATGCATGTCCTACATATACAGATGTCCAAAGAAATTTCTAAATGTAGATAAAAAGTGCAATGATGTTCAAATTTATAGGAAACCTTAGATATAAGAGATATTCTCCAGACATATAGTGAACCCTTAATTCCAACCCCCAATCCAATCTTGATATGATAATTATAAAATGCAGCTTAACTTCTTACAAATATTATTTTGTGCTCAGACTAAGCAGTTAAAACATAAAGGAAAATTATCACAAGACATCAAATGGACAACATATGGAAGCAGAAGTATATTAGGTACAACTAATTTATTTTTTTTTTCTTCCCCCATCTATTTAGTAATTTAAACACAAGATCCCTTGGATCCAGATTAGGTTGTGCAACAAGAAATAATTATGTGATGACAGTTTTAAAGAACACCAATACTTTTGGACAACAACAAGTACATGTTAGCTACTATTAAACTACATATTAATTTCAATAAACATCTTAATTTAAGGATGTTATTCAAATTTATTGACCTTGTTACAAATTTTAATACATTACAGAGTTGTATACTCACAAAGCATAACTGCATGTGGAAGCTGTCCTCTGGGAAACCTGGGAGCTTTTTTTATGTTATGGAAGCTGAAAATCTTTATCACAAGAAATGGCTATATATCTTTTCTTTTTTTTTTTTTCTTTTTTTTTTTTCAGCAAGCAAAGCTGTTACTTAGCAAAGTTATTTAGTAGTGAAATAGCTAGGGTAATTCAAACTATTGTTTTGTTTTGTGGGGATATACTATTGAGTGAAAATGCAGCTGTTCATACTGCTGCAGCATAACTATTTTAAGCTAACTGTAGACCTTAAAAAACAATTTTACTGGTTTCTACTTGTCAATCAATACTGATCATTTAAATTGGGTAAAAAAAAAAAAAAAAGAAAAAGATTTTTTTCTGGAGTCAGTTCAAACCCAAGAACAGAGGTGTTGTATATCCTGCCAGTTGTAGGTATTTATATTTTGACCTTTGATTAAACCTCAGATTGACACAAGTCCATGGCAAACAGTCAATAAGAAAGTGAAGAATGTATTTCTATACAAAGAAGGAGAGAATTAAACAGTGACTAAGACATTTAGAGAAAGTAATTTTACAGCTTTCATTTATAAAACTTAAAGACAGCAATTTTCATAACCAATTCTAATTAGTATTTCATCAGTGTAAAGCAAGAAATTCAGTTTTAGAAAATTATCTAATATTCTGCTTTGCAATTTTGCCACTCTTTTAATGAAATATATATTCAGTAAATCTCTTGAAAAGGAACTGACTTGGCAATTGTTTTTCAAAAGTTCCTTACAGACAGGCTCTAAAGTCCATGTTATGACTCCCAATTCACAAGTAGGAAGAAAAAAAAGGCAAGGCAAGGCAAGGCAAGGCAAAGCAAGGAAAGGAAAGGAAATTAAAAATAACTTAGATAAGATAGGTGAACTGTTACAGGGAGAACTCTCATCGTAATGACAGAAAACTATGATCAAATTTGAACACATAAAGAAAATCATATGATTTGAAAAATTAGATGCCCTGCACATTGCCATATATGTGATGGTAGCTCAACCTCTTTCTCATTCCAACAGGTGGTGTTATGCAGTCATCTCTTATTCCACTAAAATACTGTTAAGAGGAACTGAGACTTCATCTGAGTGTTGGATACTACCTTTCCACACATCGTTAACTGCTATTGTCTATTCAAAAGGTCAGTTTTCCTGTTTCTATTCTGCTCTTGAAATTTAGGTATTATTCAGAGGAAGAGTAACTGATGTTAACATATGAGTGCGGTAATTTTTACCTTTACTGCCAGAAATGGAAAGCCAATTGATTTTGAAAGCTGTGTTTGACCCATACCTATGTACTTTGATCATTGAACTGAATAGCATAGCAGTCAAAAATAGAAAGATTTGTCTACACGAGGGGGATTACTTTTAAGAGGGAACAATTAGCATTATTCCATTATATGAATTGTCAGGTATAATCCACTCCTAAAAAGCAAATGGAGAAATCTCTCTCTCCTGTTTCAGATACTTATTTTAGAATCAAGTGGATCTCTATCTTAAGGAAAATTCCTTTGCCTTGAATATTGAGTAGAAAGGAACCAGCTGTGACTATGCAGGTAATTTTTAGATGGCTAGCATCAGATAGAATAAATCCTACCCAATAATTAATCACTTCCCACAGTGAGACCTTCTGTATTAAGCATTAAATTCTATGAATAGTATCCCAAATTCGTTTATGTTGTTTCCAGGCTTTATGGTCAGTTAAATGGATGACGTTATATTTATTGCAAACCAACTAGAAGCCATTATGTTTTGCATCTGGGGACAAATTTTAAAAATCCCATAATTCCTCTTTTCCAGCTCAGGATCCATCTGTTTCTGGATAGCCGGAGTCTTTCTAAAACTCCTAAGCCACCATCTGAGATAAGGTTACCATATGTCTAGATTTTCCATGACACTTTGTCTTTTCCAGCTGGAAGGTATACCGTTCAGGGTTTTGAACACATTTGGTGGGAATTCTGGGCACATAGCTGCTCAGTAACAGCTAACTATTTCCTTCAGGAAAACCCTAGTTTGAAATATGGCAGCCCTAATTAGAGGAAAACCATCTGTCATTGCTGTAGAGCTTAGATTTGAGCATAGCTAAATATATTTATCTGGACAGCTGCAACTTTGCAATTGCTGTACTAATCAATAGGTTTTGGCTGCAATTCTTGCAGCAGCAGCAGTTACATTTACATTTTCTTTCCCAGCTGCAGCTGCACCAACAAGAGAATGAGAAGAGGAACAGTGACAAAGCAGGGCATAAGGGGGTGCTGATTCACAAGGGACTTTCTTTGGGATCTTTTCATGTTTTAGTGTACGAGGCTCAGGGAAAAAGGGCCGATCAATGGCTACAGATCTGAAGACAACAACAGGAATAGAAAACTGCACCGCTCTGCAAAGCTCCTCTGACTTACGAGCCAGCCCACTGCTGTGAGAATTCATTGTCCGTTCACTAAAGCCTCCCAACTATAGCTTGACACTGCCACTGGCTGCCCAATTTGGCAGAGGCAGATCAGCTGTTGATGTTGTTACAGTGGAAATAAATAAACCTATTAAAAAATGTTCTGTTGCTGCAAACTGTAAAACTCTCAAACTCAAAAATCTAGCGGTGTTTTGGTGTAGGGGAATGGAATTATCTAATTGCATTGCCAAAACTGCAGGGACCCACATTTCTATCATTTTTCAGTGCAAGCTTGAATTTATAACTGGAAACTGTCTTGCTGGAAGAAAACCCTTGCTAATGTACACTGGGAGAGTAAACGAGTAAACAGCAACAGTATTTCTTTAGGAGCACTAATTTGTTTTCCTTTTTTTCAGAAAGACTAATTTGCCACCACTGACAACACCACAGATATTGATGATGAAACAACTTCTACTTTCACTCAGAAGGGTTTGCTCACCTGGCTTCTTTATGGTTTATCAAGTCTATTAGTGGATTACAGTATACAACAACAACAAATGCCTAAATATTTATAAAATGACTGTAGATTATTCACTCCTCCTCTGATCTTTTTATTTGTACCTGCTATGCCTGAGAACCTGACAAGTTATGGGCATTTCCTCGTTGTTGCCCAGCTGGCCATCCATTCCATCAAAAGGAGGGAGCTGGGACATGTGGGAGATCCTAGAGACTAAGAATCCTTTCTTCCCCTCATTTTGTTATAAGTGAAGGTGGAGCAATTGCAGGCAACAGCCATCAGTTCTTTGGACCATCAGAGAACAGGGAGAAATGTTCCAACTTTCTACTCAATGTCCTCCAGTTTTTCAACATTTATGGCCATTCCATCCTTCTCTCCCATTCCAGCTCCTCTTTGGTTTTTTTGGGGTTTTTTTTTCCCCTTTCATTCATCATCTTCCATAATCATCATTTAGATATTCCTCATTTTTCTCTTGCTACCCAGAATGTGCTGATGCCTGCCTTTAGAACGAAAATCAACCAGGACACAGATGTAAACAGGAGCATAAAGGAAGTATTGAAAGAAGACACACACATGTAATTGCCTATCCACAGCCCAACACACTCTCAATGTCCAGTTTCCTTCAGTTCAGAGAACTTTCTGTGCTGAGTGTGCAAAAAACCTCTTTGTTAACACTTTTTAAGGTCAATGCCCAGTTTCCTCATGATCCAGTGTGAACATCTGGCATGCCAAAAATGAATTTTGTGAAAGAATTACACAGGTTTAATACTCTATTTCTGTCTGTTCTGAATCTTGGTACTGCTCACTTCATTTGACAGCCACTCTTTCTTGTAGAAAGAGTGTAGAAAGGATGATAAGAGAACCCTATCCACACTATTCCACTCATAGTTTTGTAGATTCTTATTACATACTTTTAAGATGTCAGCCTTCTTACATGTGATTTCATGCACTTTGAACTAAAAAAAAAAAAAAAAGAGTAATTAAAAATTATTCAAGATTTATCACCGTAGGAAAAACACATGTGGCACAGGAGAGACCCAGGCACGACACAGGTATCTCATGTCTGTGCTATTTGGCCTCAGGGTCAGAGAACAGTTCCTCATCTTGTTTACCCTATCATATCTTGGATTCATTAACCAGCCTTTATATGGCTATTAAGAGATCCTGGAGAAAGGATTGTATTGACACCATTCTGAGTCTGGTTGTTAGGATCAAGAAGTTCAGCTTTTTTGTTTCCAGAACCAGACAAAAAGGAGCTACAAGTGTTCAGGAGTTTTCAGTCAGTCACACTGTACCATCTGTAAATTTGCCTTAGTCATCCTCGGGGCAGATGCAGCAAAGGAAGAAAGAGAAAGAAGTAGAAGACAAGAAGTCGTGTTGTTGATTGAATGTGCTTTCCATCTGGGACAAATCTCTTCACCACTTCTATCAGCTACTGGTGTATCTGCTTGCCCACTTGTACGGGAAAGCCTCACTCTACAAGTGTATCCCTTTTCTTTCCTGCTGTTCTTTCCCTAATATCTGAGATATTGGAAAGGATTCCCTCATCTCTCTTGTCCTGTGCTTCTCTTGTTTCTCAAAGAAAGTATTTCTCCTGTGGAACAGCCTTCTTCGTTCCCAGAGGCTTTCTGAAGTTCTGAAATGTTCCTGACTTGCCTCTGTGTGAGAAGACCTACACCTGTTAAGTAAGAAAATAAACAGATAGTTGTCACTACTGGTTCAGTTTTTTTGGAGGAAAATTATTAGAACATTTTTTTCAAAACTGGGGTGATATTTTCAGGGCATTTTTCTCTTGTCTTGGGAGACCTGAGTAACAGTGTCTTTTTCTTCCCTGTCTGCTATGTGATCTGGACAACGGAGAACTTAGCACAGAGAGATTAGAAGTGGAGAGATGGGTGATCAGTGTAAAGGACACACTGAATCGCTGCTGTGCTTTACTCCATTTAACATCTGAAAAACAGCATGATCCTGGAAGACCTGGGCCAAACATTCCTATTAAGGATGCCTGTGACTTTACACGGTGAGTGTTGAGGTTACATGGTGAGGGTTGAGATGAAGTGGAAGCTGCAGGCAGAGCTTTTTTACATCTGTGCAACACCCTTTTCACTAGTGTAAACATAGGGGTCCAAAGTAAATTATAGCCTGATGAAGATAATAAATGTCTTGGGCTAGATTCTCAGCTGCTACAAAAGCTAATGGAGTTAGTCTAATTGCACCTTCTGAGCTATATGCTGCTGAGTAATATGTATCTTTTTGTGTTTATAAGCCAGACTCCATGTTATTGAAGTATTACGGAGATGTACAAAGAGGGCAGACAATGCACTTTTGCATTAAAAAATGAGAGATAGATCTTGCATAAAAATAACTAAGAAACCAACAGCAGGTTTCTTGCATAAATTGGTATACCATACCTTCTAGAGGTTTAGACACTGTCATCTTCAGTTGTTATATTTCCTGGTCAGAATAAGTCAGAATAAGTCTCCTACCATGCCCCAAAATCCAACAAAATATGAACCTGCACATCTACTTCTGTCTCATATAACACAAAGCTGAAGATAATTTGCTCTGGTGGGTTTTTTTTTTATACATGTCAAAATACTTAATCTTTCTAGATGTTATAGGTCATATAATAGATTTCTAAGTCTTTACAGTGTGTTTTGTAGATAGTCAATAAAAATACCTGACAATTATCAGTCAGTAGTTTCTCAAAGTCTCCTTTACCTTTAAGTCACTGTAGTGATGCTCTCATAAAATATGGCTCGTTCGCTATTACTTTTTCATATGTGCTGTAGCTGTCATGTCATTACAATTGCCTTCTACCTTTGCCATCTGGCAACAAGGAGGAGAACTTTTCTTCTTTATATTGTATGGAAAATAATTAACAGTGATATTCTATATCATATCTGAAGGAAGATTTTTACATCCTAACTTGATTGCTGTCTAATTTCATAAATGTATTTAACACATATATGTTACTACTATGATGTTTCTTTAAATGTCAGAAATTAATACTTCCATCTGAAGCATCACGTAATACTTCTAAAGCCTTATAAAGCTCTACCAAGCAATAAAATATTTTTACCACCCAGCTATAATGGACAGGGCTGCAACAAGTTGAGGTAACAAAATGGTTCCATCATGTCCTTTTTAACATGAGAATTAAAAAAAGTAATTAACAATAATGGTCAAATCTCACTAGATTTGAAACCTTATTTAGCTCAGATTAGCAGCTGAAATTTCAGATATTTATCTGAATTTAGTCAATCTATTCAAATATAATGAGTAATGATAACAAATCCCTCCAGTCTGCAGTTCAGTCAGCTTGGGCAGACTCTTAGACATGCACAGAATCTCTCCGAGAACAGTGGGGTTCCTCTGAGGATCAAAGGTCTGACCACATGCATTTTACTGCTGGAATATGTTTCCTCAAGAATTAGGCAGGTATCTCGCTTGAAGAGGAAACCTTGAAAACACACTCTCTTGCAGCATTTTGCTCCTTGTCCTTCTAATCTCAGAAATGGAAGAAAAGCAGAATGCAGGCATAAGAATGAATAATAAGAGGCATCAGACACAGCCAAACCTTGCATATATCCAAGAAGAACCAAGATGTTTCAACTTAAATTGAAAGTGTGAAGAATTCCTTGACTCATGACCAGAAAAAAATGGATTTCAAAAGCTTATGTGAAAAAATGTCACTGAAAGGGTATTTCATATTTGCCACTATAACATAAGGGGAGGGGGATCTACATGTAGAAGCATGATAAACCACTGACTGGAAAATTGCAAAAATATCCTTTCCATCCCTCAATCATAATTTATTGTCATAAAAGCAAACAAGTTCCATATTTCTGCATGATAAGAACAGTGACAAAAATAAATACCTATGTTCATGTAGAAATTCAAAATTAATCAAATTTTGATGCCTGCTGGGGAAAGAGAATCTATAATGCAGTGCAAACAATGTCAAAGAAATATGAACAGTCATGGATCAAATTTCTGAGAAAAAAAATTGCCCCTGGGAAATTCAGATATTTTTTCATGATGGTTTTACATCTTTATACAATGTAAAGACCCACTCTTCATTGGGTATGTGATCTGTGGCATCAAAATAAATATCCTTGCATCCCTGGTCATTATCTGGTATGGAGATTAAAAAAGAACAGCAAAGCAAACATCTGCAAGAAGACTCTCTAATTTAAAAGATTAACTCTAATATAAAATGACTTTATCTTGTCTTGCAACTATTTGGAAACTCATTAAATTTACAACAGTCACTTCATATGGAAATTACTTCTCTCCCCTGAAGAGACTGTTAACTGTAGTCACGTATTTCATGGCCCATGATTATATGAACTCGTCCTGTTTCAGCGAAGAGCCTGAAACCTGTGCAACATTAATGCAGTGACAAGGCCTAACCATGGAGCTCCGAGTGGTTTTCCTGCCTTTTCTTCACATCTGCCTGCAGAGGGGCTGACAATGCAAGTATTGCCTTGCTAATTGAGCATTAGATTAAGTGGACCTGTGTATTTGTTGACTGGATTTTAGCAAATCAGTGGAAGAAGCAATTGCCATCATAAGCACAGCAACAAATCCACTTTACATTTTAATTTAATGTGTTTGTATGGGATCTTAATCCTTAAAACAGTTACACCCTACTGTAGCTAGCTATAAATGTGAGGCATAAAGTATCCTTCTAATAGCGTGTCATCAGCATTTGCATTTTCAGCTTGGAAAAAATTGTTTTGGAAAGGTTGAAGCATTTGGAAATGTTATGTTCAATATTTTGCAAGCTGATCAAATACTTTATTTTCTAGGAAGAAAACTGCAATGCCATTGCTCTTTATAAAAGTTGTTAGATAAGAAGGCCAACAAATTTTAAATAATTGCTGCAATGAAAGGTAGTCATATATTTAGTAAGTAAAATTATCCACTTGTAAACAGCTTTAGGAACCAATATAATCTAATGTTTCTGTTTAGGTTTTGCTTATCAAACCTATTAGAATAAACACAAACAAATCCTTGGACTTGAACAGATTTCTTCAGAGTATTATTGCCTTATTTCACATCATGCTTTCACTAGTGAAATAAGATTCTTAACTTCGTGGTTAAAAAAATGTATTCATATTTTGAGAAATGTACTTATTTTTTGAGACAATCTGTTGGTCCATGTGCCGGGACCTGGAGGGTGCTGGCAGGGCTACATGTCCCCAGAAAGCCTGGCAGGGCATCTCCACCTGCTGCCAAGGAGGCCAGGGCAGGCTCAGGCGGGGACCCCCACCCTGTATCCAGCCCAGGCCCCTCTGAGTCCAGTGAGGCTCCCCAGGTGGACCCCAGCCCCAGCTCACAGGGCAACCCCACTCCCACTGCTCCCTGCCACCATGTAACTGCTGTTGGATACAAAAATTATTTAGGTCTTCTCACAGTACAAAAAGCTAAGCTCTGTCAAAGGACTATCTGGCAAGAATTTCCTTTCTTCCATAGGATAAATCTCACCTTTAAACACCAAAATACTGTGGTAAACACCAAACACATGGAAAAATAATTTCCATGGAAGTTAACTAATCATATAATGGTGCCCAGCTACTCTGACAACTGCTCTAAGAAGCACAAATGAAACTGGGAACAGTACTGGTTTGCAATAAAGAATCTGTATATACAGAACCAGAAAAAGAATTAAAAGTGCAAACTCACTTTTATAGAACCAACAAAAGGTTTAACAGCAGAGTGCAAGAGTGCAAGGATTGTATGTAGAGGAGATGTGTGAACCCCTTCCAAGAAAACACAGGTTTCTGAAACTAGCTTTAGCATCCACTGACTTCATAAGCACCCTTCCAATACAGACTTGCCCTCTTTAGGATTGAACAACCCAGAACCTGGACAGCCTTACAGTACCCAGAGTTCTGTCTCCTAAGGAACGGCCCCTGCTTCTAGTAATGTGGAACTGAAACAGGCACGTAACAGTCCAAAAGAAAAATGCCAGCCTGGACTCAAGAAATCAAATATTACACATTTCCTTTATATCAGATAGAACTGCCACTGCAAAATTGCAAACTATGACCTGCAAGTATAAGGACTCATACCTGATCTTCATGAAGACCCTAGTCAAGTCCTCACAAAAAGTGAAGTCAATAAGATGTCATAGGTAACCCCCTGATGTTAACAGTTTTAAGCACCTTTTCCATGAATACCTGCTGTAGGGAGATGCTATCATTATTTTGCTTTTTCTTTGCAGGTGGCTGTCCTTCCTTGACATGATGGTTGCAGTTATCATTTTGGTTTTGGACCAGTTTTTTAGTTCTTATATTACTGTATTGAAATTGATTTAAAAAATGTGACCCTAACTGTCCTGGATAGCTTTTAGTTGCTGAGGGGAAAGGGAGAGGTTTATTGTTGTTGCTGCTTTTAAGATCTACTTAAATGTAATTATGAAAGTGGCAGAATTTGCCAACTGTGATTCCCATGCTTCATGCAAGAACAGTGGATTAGCCGCGCTATATAAGTAATTAGGTATCTGATAGTGTTTCACTCCTTATAGCTAAAATGAAAGATGCAACAGAATCATCAAAATACATGTTAATGGTGACAAGTCGTTGTATGTGGTCACTGTTCCATACACAAAATATTGGTAAATAACTTTATATATGATTTAAAGAAATATGGGATCAAGAACCTCCTGAGACAAGACATCAGGTTTCTGAATAAGACATGCTGCTAATGTAAATCAGTATAATTAGCCTCAGTTAAACTTTTAGCTAAGATCAAAATGACTATTTCTCTTCCAGGTAGAATGCTGAAATCATAATGTTGCATCACTGATTGACTTCTAAAATTTATGATTTATATCTTCTAAGCTTGTGTGGTTGAGTGTCTGATTTTAGATTAGCTTGGCTATAACCAGTGGGTGGATAGACGTAGACAGACCTGTTTTTTGTTCGTAAATGGCCTATTGATAAAATCTACCCCTCTCTTTCAAACATGAAACATACATCCTTAACAATGCTTTTAATTATCATGCACATTTGTGCTGTTCCAATGGTTGGGTGTTGGGTGGTACTGCACTAATATGTGTATCAGTTCAAGATGTGGGACAATACACTTTCTTACCAGATTTACCTATCTTGTAAACTAACCTAAGATTCTGTTTCTTTCCTCAAAAGGTGTTCCATACAGTGGAAGGATCACATAGCATTGATGGATTGAAATATGTATATTTCAGCAGTACAATGCTTCTGCCTGGCTAAATCTTGCAGAGATTACTTGATGCTGACATGTTGCACCAGCAATGTAGCTATCTGGTAACTAACAGAAAAGATAGAAACATTTGTCATTCAATGTAGTTAATATCTACACATACCTAAATAAGCAGCTGATTTAAGAGGCTATTATAAATGGAACCAAAACGCCAAAAAATAATAGAGACTGACAGATGCAAATACAGACAAACAGGAACACAAGAGAACTGAAAGGTGGGGAAAAGCACTGTATAGACAGGTTGATATGTAGGTGCATGAACACACTTCCATACATGTACGCAAATATTGCTCTGAGAGGGAAAATTCAGAATACACTAGGAGCCTACCAATTTATGTATCCTGAAACTTTGTAATTATGTAAGCTGTCTGTACTTACATACGGTGGGATCAGTGGTCAGAAAAAGATTGAAGATACAAGCTTCCCTTGCCAGTTCTCAAACCGTAAAGATCTTATACAGAAAAATCCCTTTGTTGGATGAATACTTAAAGCAGATTGAACCACAGCTCAACATACAATCAAACCAGACACTTGTAGACTTAATTATGAGTGACAATCCAAGCCAGAACTTCAGTGCTGGCTCGCTTCATTCGTTCATCTGTGTACCCTCAGGGATTACTATTCTAATGGCTCTGTTGCTGAGGAAATTACATGATTAAACTAGCTTTTGTAGGCAAATCAATTACTTCTCAAATTTTTAGGTTTATTTTTCATTCCAGAGCCATCTTTGGGACTTCATATTGAAATGACATATCTACAACATTATTTAATATCACTTTCATTTTTTATTTTCTTAGAAAATGTGTTTCTATTTTTCTATTCTTGCACCTTCATGATGTCCTCAAAATAGGCACCTGGCCATTTTTACTTTACACTTTAATGCCTCTGATAGGGTTGACATTATACTTACATAATCAATCTGTCCATACGCAGATAACAATTATTTCTGTTTCAAAAATGTCATATATACCTGTGTACCCTACCAATCATTTTGTGACTGTTTCTTCAGTCATATCATCTTGAATGTGTGTGCAGACATGTACCTGTGTGTGATTAGGTATAAACAGGTATATAATAAAACTTAATTTCTCGCCTGGTCAGATTTTCTTATGCAGTTCCAATTTATCCTGTCTAATGAGACAACTTCTAGCAGCAGTCATGTTGACAGTAAAAGTAATAGCTTTACAAAAGCAGTAACCTGTTGCTGTACATTGCTATATTGAAAAATGGGTGCTCTGATTTGGAGCACATCTTTTTATTGAGCGACTACACTCTGTGATGGAAGATACGTGTGAGAGAAGAACATTCTTAATCACCAAATGTTTTGATAAAGAGGACCAATTAATCTTTGTCTATTAGAAAAGAGGATAGGAATTAACTCCTATAAAGTAGTATGAAGCAAAGTTCAAATAAAACCTAACAATGTTAAAGTTTTTTGCAACTCTCCTTTCATGCTTTGTGCAAGTTACTTTCCACTCAGGTCAGCCTATGACTTAACACAATTTCTGAGATGCGGTATGTTACTAATGCTGAGAAAAGCTGAAAAGTCTAAATTGTTCTGGCAGCAACTATTACCTAAACCCAAATGAATAGTTGCATTTAGATTAGCTCATCTTTTCTTGTTATTATCTTTAGGGAATTGACCTTAACACAGCCAGCTCTGTGGGAAAGCCAGTTCTCACACAGGAAGCTCAGCTGCAGCTCTGCTTCTAACTGGACTCATAGAATCGCTCAGGTTGGAAAAGACCTTCAAGATCATTAAGCCCAACCATTAACTTAGCACTGCCAGGTCCATCACAGAACCATATCCCCAAGGGTCACATCTACATGTCTTTCAAATATGTCCAGGTATGGTGACTCAGCCACTTCCCTGGGCAGCCTGTGCCAATGTGTGACAACCCTAACCACTCGTGCACAAAGGACTCAGGAACACCAAGAACTTGTAGCCTGATCTGCAGCGCGTCCTAAGTGCAGGCTTTTGGCTGACCAGTCAGGTTGTTAAGCTCTCGATTCATTGACATTATGGGCTTAGTCTTTATGTACTAGACTGAGGCAGAGTGCTTTTCTCTGGCCTTCTTAATGCCACAAACAAAACTCTTTCACTTGCTCGCTGTGAGCATACTTGGTGTTTCACAAATCATGGGTGATGATTAAATGCCACATATTTCTGAGATGCAAGTCAGTTAATAAGAAATTTTAAATCTTACAGTGCTGAGCTTGCTGTCATTCACTTTTACCACTGTCTTAAAAAAAAAAAAAAAAAAGAACTAGAAATTCTCTTTTGCAATGTGTCAGATAGGCTTTTGAGGGATTCTCTAGGTATCAATATTATTGAGAGACTGAAATGATAGACCATCAGTCTAAAACATCCTTTAAGATTAGATGCAATACAATCCACAGGTGAAATTCAATTCACTTGTGTGATATTAGTAATCAAGCTGTATGCAAGAGAAGCCTGGAGACCTCCATGTGCGCTTCATTTTATCCTTCCAACCCACTGCCTAAACTGCAGGATGCAGAGCTCCCTCGGAGTCATAATATCCTACCTGCAGAGCAGAGAGAGTAGCAGTGCGTTACTCAGAGCCCTGGGACAAATGGACTTGCATAAGCTTGCCTCCCTCAGCATCCCTCGTGCAGTCCTCCCACCTGTGCCTCTCCTGGGGATACACAGAAATGTGATGTGACCCTGGAGGGTTTATCATTTTCTTTCCTACCAGCAGACATTTTCAGCTAAGAGAATTATTCTCAGTTGTGGGGTAATTTAGGCTTTTTTATAAGCTAAGAAATTATTTAGGATGGATTAATAAAGCAGAAATCTTCAGAGGATGGAAATTTTATATTGTCTGAAAACTCTTGTTTGTACTATAGTTTTACAAACAGTAGTAGGGATATTTTTTAAGTCTAAGCAGCATGAACAACAATATTAGCATTGATCAATGCTGACCGATCACTTGACTCAAAACATATTTTTTCTCTAATATTTAGTTGAAAATATTTAATCATATTTTAAAAGTATAACCAGTCACCAAAAGAACAAACCAACAACCTTTTTTTCCTTTTGCTGACAGTAGAGAGCATTAGGTTTGGTGCAATTCTACCACTGCATGTAAGTTTTGTTTAAAAATCACAGCAAAATTCACAGGAGCCTAAAGAGAAAATCCCTGTCATGTGGTAAGCCATAGTCAATGGTATGTCATCCACTTGGGGTCTCCATTTAGTTTAAAATGGCTTAACAACTGTCAATTTGAAGAAACAAGTTCAGAATAACAATGACTATCTCATCCTGTTTATTGATTTTAGCCTTTTTATTATGTTTTATCCAGTGTGCTAAAATTCGGACCCTCCTCAGTAGCTTTCAGATATACTTACAGAAAAACTTCAACACAAGGGGATGGATTTTGAGTAGATTTTTCCTGGTTAAGTAATAACAAAAAAAAAAAAAAAAAAAAAGTCCAACAGCAGTTGGTTCTCCTTATTAGAAGCATTGTCAAGTATGAAGCTATAAATATAAAATAAAGATTATAAATAGTCAGTGTTGGCTTTAGAAAGAAAGTTTCTCTTCAATACAAAACTGGAGGAAGGTGCTGATCTTGGGGTTGACCTGAGTTCCTGATCTGTTTCTCATTATCTTTGAACTCTCAATCTAGAAAAAGTCATTGCTTTCACTTAAATATCATGATCAATTAGTTTCTCATTTTTTCTGTTGACTGTGTGTTTGCATTACATGTTTTATTCATTTTTAATTTTTGCCATCAATTTTTTTCCTGAGTTAAATGTACATCTTCACCCACCCATCGATGCTTTGTCATTTCCGCCAACACCTTATACAATGGGAGAGTTCAATAGAAGTTTCATTATTCCTTTACCACAAAGACAGAATTGTTCCGGGCAGCTTGGTTTAATAGCAGAGGAGAAGGTGTGAAGAGATGTCTGTTGGGCTGGCAGCTTTGAGAACAAACTGACAAAGTTACAGTGACAGAAGGAAAAGTCCCTGGGAATGAGGAGCCAAACAGCTGGAAAAGCAAAGCCAAGTGAACAATAATAAAGATTTCAACAGAATCCCAAATCAGAACTGAAGGTGAAAAAAAAAAAAAAAAAAAAGGAAAAAAAAAATTAACAGCTGCCAAAAGGGGTTAGCCGCCTTCTTTTTTAGCATCCATGTGAAACCGACAGTACAATATCAGCTGAATGCAGCAGTTACATGTTTGCCATTTAGGATTTATGTCATAGTGTGTCCTATCTATCAGCTTGGGCTTGAAAGCAGCTGCTATGACATAATTCACCACCAAATATTTGCATAAAAAGGAGAAAGTAAGAGGGATTTCTTCTTTTCCTTCCCCCCCCCCCTTTTTTTTCTTTTTTTTTGGGGGGGTGCGTGGGAACAGGGGGAGGAGATGTGAGGAAGAGAAAGTAAACGGGATTTAAAAAAATTAAAAGAAGAAAGATATCAGCCTTTAACATTTTGTATCACTCAGCCTTCAGAAGACAAGTGTCTGCAAAGTTTTATGTGCCACCCAGATTTTTGAAACCAAGCAGCAACAACCATGGGACCTCTGTTCCAAATCTGCAAACAGGCAAGGAAGAGCGTATACAATTTTAATGTCTTTTTTTTTTTTTTTTTTTTTTTTTTTTTTTTTGATAGTGCCTATGATGTTAGAGTGGATAATATTTGTTAAATACTCCAAATTAAGAGCAGGGAAAGATTTTGATTCTGCTGTTGCTGTTACCATTGCTACTTAAATAGATGACTATGTAACAGTTGTCATGTGTTCACTCAGGCTCTGACTGTCCTTTTGTTATTGTTGATTTTGTTGTCTTTGGTTCTGTTCCACTTTCTGTCCATTTGCTGTTGCTGTTGCAGAAGAAGTTGGAGCTCAGAAGTGTCTGTGCCCTATATTCCACAAACTTCTTATCTGGTATAAATTTGGAAAAAATGCTAGCACTTCATTTACTGGTATCATTTGTCACTCTTCTAAGTGAGTTAGAAGTATTTGATAAAACATATGGCCTCAAAGGTAGCAGAAGCTGATTGGAATTTCCATCTGGTTTTAATGTGCCTTGGGTTTAATTCACCTGGTGCTGCCTGACGGTCAGACAGTGTGAGCCAGTCCTTGGTCTCCCCGGCTGGTCAATGGACAGAGATAGGCACCTTCTTCCTATTTATCTTTTTCCACTGACTCCAGAGAAGGATTTAATTTTTAGGTGACTACTTTACACAAGATGAAGGTCACACTTTGTAGGTCTGTTCATGAAGACCAATGTTCAGACAACTGCCACAAAATGCTACTGAAAGAGTCTCTAAATACGGAGGGAGAAGACATACCAGTAATGCCATCTTTCGTCTCTTGTTCTGTACCTAAAGTATTGGTGTCCACCTTTTATTCTTGCTTATATTTATTAACAAAATAAGACTTTGGTTTTAAATGTTAAGGAAGAAGAGATACATTGGGGTGAAACAATAAAACTATTAATGCATGATTTTATAAATTGCACTGCTCTATGTGTGCTCCATAAAACCTCAATAATTCATTGTACTTATTTTGTTCTATCAATAAACGTCAAAACAAACCCTACAAACACAAAACACATCTTCACACAATTTAAAACATAGCTGTTGTACTTAACAGTGAGAAAATTTAAGAAGTGCTGGTAGAGTATTTAGTTACAAATAAAGGGGTTTGTGCTGTAACTATTTTTTTTATCTAGGCTCATCTAGTCATTTAAGCTTTCTCTCTATCCTGCCTTTTAACAGTCAGTGTAGCTAAAATAGAAGTTAACTCTGACAACTGTAATTGTCAGCTTTTGGGCATGAGTTAGAATTGAGGTCTGCCTTGTCCACCAGTGAGTTACCCTTAGTCCTGTAACACGATGGCAGGTTACACACAGCTGTATAATAGAGATTTGATTGGGTACATTTAAGACAGTTTTGACTAATCTATTCTAGTACTACTATATATTTATTTACATTTGGAAAATAGAGTTGTTTTCTTGAAATTATAATACCACATTCTGGCATCTCATGATGTTGTTTCCTCTATGTGTACCTTTCTCTTTTCCCCCTCTTTTACATTCCTATAAAAGCTTATTTTCTTGTTTAAGCATGGGCATGACCTCAATCCAAAATATTTGAGAATTCGGTTAGAGATGGAGGAGCTACAACAAAAACACTATTCCCATTTTCCTCTCTTATCTCATTCAATCCTTCTGCTGTTTAGTGAATAGCTGTGACAAGTCAAACTGTTGAGTGCTCTCTTAGGCATGGGCAGCTAATTCAGTGATTTGAGATCGGTAGTTTTTTCTATGGTCTCAGCATGAATGGCTCCTCAGACTGTACTACTCTGACAGTAGGACTGCATTTATTTGCAGGAAGATATTCAGCATTTTAGCCACTTTCTATGGCTATTACTGAATGTCTTCTCCTAAACTGAGTTGTAAAGTTTCTCTGCTTGAAGGGTGCCATAATAGACAAGAAAATTGCCATAAATGTTCACAAAAATAAATGGTTCTTCTGGGCAGCAATGGCAGGGGGCAGAAGAACTCCTTATGTCAAGTAAAGCTAAGATCGCATTCAGCATCTGGCTTCATAAAGCATGTATGAAATATGTGGTAAAAACATGGAAAGACCCACAGGATTCCACAAGTTCCACCCCAGGAGCCCAGCACTGTTTAACAAAAACAGGTTATTTAGACATGGTTTCTACCGCAGGGAGAAGAACAAAGGAAAAAAACAAGACACAGTCTTCATTTCCTGCATTGGGTCTATTAAACATTAAACATTTCTTTTTCAGATGCAAAAGTAGTAGCAGACAGAGGATTCTGTATAGATCTTCTTTTCATCCAGTGAAATGTTAGGGGTTTTTTCAATAATTGAATTATGTAATGTTCTGTATTTACTTTTTGATTAAAAAAAATAAATTACAGGCCATTTGAGAGCCGGTATTAATCTTTCTTATTACTTTGTTCCACTGAAAAAAAAAATAATTAAAATAGCTAGGAATCTTTTCAGCAATATAAATGACCCTTTTTGAGAATTTTATGTCACAGATAAACTGTGAAATTAGCCATTTTTTTCCTTAATCATTCCTCCAGTTTGCTAACAGTGATTAATAGAGTACCCTAATTATCCATGTCCCAATAGTTTCATATCAGTTACAGAAAATCTGTGGTTTAAAGCAAAAATCTGATGATGATATAGTCACAATTTAGACTTACTAATAGCAAGTGAGGGTTTTTTTTCTTTAACATGTATGTGTGAAGGCGGGAGAAAAAGAGTGTTATCTGGATCTGAAAGCTAAAAGAATGCATTCTAAAACATGAAGGAGGAGACAGTGTAGGGGGCAATATTTTCAAATCTATGGGTTTGTTTTTCAGAGATGCTTTGCTCTCTCACCAAGGACATCTCGCTGAAAGTTAAGGCAGACACATAATAAACACAAAGTGTCAAAAAGGATATTTATACAAAATTTAAGAGTCTAATGCCAGGAAAAATAAGCCACATTGTCTCCAGTGCATGAGACATGCTAAAGCTCCTTGTCTCCTGGTGTTTTACTGCTGTCCATGCCCAGCTGAATCCCTTCCTTTGCTAAGCCAAATACCTCAGCCTTCATCTGGGTCTGTCTGAAAAGCCTCAGGGTATCCGAGACTTTCATACAGGGATGACAGCTATAATATAGAATTTATGTACAACGTTTTCGAGTAGCGGCTGAAAGCCAGGCCAGGCCATTGCACAGTGTCTGATATCCCACCCACCACAGAGAAGCAATGCCCAAATAATTTGCAGAATATTATTACTGTAATCACAAGCTTCAAAACTCCTGAAAGCTGCCTATCGGTCCAGTAACTGGATAGATAAAATGGTAGCATGTGTCATATGTCCTATTGAAGTTTGATCACTGATAAATCAGGAATATGAAAGTCATGGATTTAGAAGGATGACTGTTTAGAAAACATGACTATCATGAGTCAAATGTTTGGTAAGAGGCAAATTGATCTATAGGGTATTTATTTCAGAGGAAATAAACATGAGATGATTTCAAAGCAAATCAGAAATAATCATCACCACATGACCTTCGTTTATGTATAAACTAAAAGTACACAAGGCTATTTAAAACTTTGAAACCCAGCTTCAAATACGCAAAAAAGCAAAAGAAAGGGCCAATAAAAATTACTCTATTGCTATATGTTCTAAAGACAGTTCTTATGTCTGCAGATCAGTTAAGATGATATTACAATAAAAATGACTCAGGGATCACAAACCAAAGAGTTCTAGTGAGCAGCTAGAAGTAAGGAAGGACAACATCTTTGCCAAGAGAAGCTACCTGGCTTTATCTTACTGTGAAATTCCACTGGTTTATGTCACTTATTTGTCCCTGTCTGGAGTGGTGTAGAACAGAGCAGATGTTGGGGGAGGGGAGGGAAAGGGACAGGGAGTGGAGAATTTGAATGATTTCAGTTTCTGCATGGATGGGAATGCAGTATCTTCCATATACACAGATTATAGGTATTATTACATACAAAAATATGTTTTCAATAGGAAAAAAACAAACAAACATGGAAGCAGAAATTTAGAGTTCCTTAAGGATATCGGATGTAAATTCCCATGGAATGGGAATCCAGAGTTTTAAGAAATTATTGCTGTATCATGTGGCTGAAAAAGTTGGAGGGCACTCAAGTACAAATATTTGACCCCATGGGTCAAATGTGTATATGTGACAGAGAAAGAGAGAGAGAGCATTCTGAAGAGGCTGCAGACTAGCTGGACATGTGCAGATGATAAGCAGGGAAAAGCCACTGCCCAAACAAAAGGAAATTATTCATTCCTAGGGCAATTTCTGGTGCAGTAGAGCCACTATCAGCAGCTATGAGGAGGTGCACTAAAGGAGTCTACCCAGATGCGTATTTTATTTGTTGGGAGACACTGACAGCTGATACTCCTTTTGGATGTCGTATCTGCAATAAATTCCAGAAAGAGACAGAAGCAAGAAAGAAAGAGGTATGAATCCATTAAATATATTTAAGTTTTGACAGTTTACT
>JAVJGJ010000057.1:59167375-59178223 GCA_035590215.1 Microhierax caerulescens | reverse complement strand
GAAGCAAGAAAGAAAGAAGAGGTAATCCTTCAGAAGCGTGTCCAAACATGATGGTAGAAGAACTGTAAAGTACACAGTCACCGCACAGAAATAGTCCCAACTGTGTTACATACACACACACAGGCAGACAGAGGGCCATTATGGTATGTCTCCTATTTCCTTAGGACCTCAGTATTTTATAGCCTTCATCTCACTCTCTGGTCCAATAATCAGGCCTGGCCATGAAAACAAGTGATGTATCCAGTTATGGTTGGTGTACCCTTGACATGACTGCAGAATTCAGACAATTGGACACAGAACCTTATCACTAACAATCATTTTCACATTCTCTATTACTTTTATTATCTGAAAGGAGAATTGTACTCATGGATGCAAGTGATGCCTTCTCCAGCAGATAGCATTGCATTTTCATTGTACTTACCTTCACTTCTGATCGCTGATCAGAGAAACTAGAAGAAATTTAAGTCCTTTATGTGTATCTTGGAGCTGTTATTTGTAATATCCCAGTGAAGCACTTGATTTCAATATAATGAACTCAAAAGACTGCTCTAGGTGTGCACAGCCCCTAAGTCAGGCAGCAATACGAGCTGCTGTGAACTCAGTGCGTGGCAATATGCACACCAAGTTCTTTATAAAGATCAGCTTTGTGAGTAACGAAAAATAAGTCTGGGTAAAGAACCCTAGTGAAAAAAATGCTGAACACTCTCAAGACAACCAATCTTGTCACTGAAATCAGAGAAAGACATAATATAAAAGAAGGGGCAAATATATAAAGAACCTACCACTTGGAACTTGATTGTTACAGCTATACTAGAAGTGCCACTCTGTAAAGAAGCAGAAGGGCTATGCAATGACGGCTTTGATGCACAGGGTAGAAAGACTTGAAGTGACTGATTACAGCAAGCCCATGGGGAGCTATCTGAAAAGTGAGCACAAGCAGAATACACCCCGCTGCAGTTTTTCTATGATTGTGTCTCTAATGCATTAAATTTCAATAGCTCCTCTTACACAGCTCATAGAATGAGACACGAACATTTTCTCTCTTCTTACTAAAATTCTTCAGAAATCCTATTTCATTTTCCACCTACATTTAAAAATGTAACATAAAGCATACAAGTTTATTGTGCTACACTATTTTACCATTTTATTCATTTTCATAATGTAACCTAAAGATTTGTAAAAAAAAAAGGGCTGTAGTGGATTTGTGAGGTTGTACTATAGTGTTTAGGTTAACTCTGATTTACAACTGAAACTGGATTTCCATTTTAATGGAGAAAAAAACCCCACCAGAAATAATCAGTAAAATAGTAAGTGCTGTCCAGTGAAATTATATTTGTTGTCTTTTGATCTGTCTTTGCAATTATGCTTCAAAACCAGATCTGAAAATAATCAATTACTCAAAATCTTTCATTATATCAAATGCCTTCATTATGTTGATAATGATTTTTTCCAGAAAAGACAGATTTTAGCACTTCAGAATCATCTAAAAACTGTCACGAGTCCTCATCAATGAGAAAATATTAAACTCTTAAGTATACATACCCATTTGGTACACCATTAACCAATTGCTTAAATCTTTCCTTTATGATAAATATATAATGGTTCTCCACAGTGAACAAAAATAAAATCAATAAAAATATTGATTTTTTTTTTAAATGTTATTTGACCTATTTATCTCATTTCCAAGTATTATTAAATTCTATGTGTATTTTTTACTGATAGCATCATTGGCACAGTAATTATTTTATATGAGGCTTTCACAAGAACTCACCAGTTATGCTTCTTGTCTCTGGACAGGGTTTCTCTAAATGTAATCACTATGGACTAGATAGTGATTACAAGGATGCTGCCCTGAGTAATGAACAACCTTTATGACCACCACTGAGGAAATATCTCAAGGAGGAAACTGAACCACAAGTTTCTTGATATTTCTTCCTTGAACTCCAACAGGGAATCAAAAACATTGAGGGTAGTCAGCATTTATCTTTCTTGCTCTCCTTTGGGAAGGGAGTAAATATACTATGTAGGACTGGTCTTTTCACCTGCACTACCCAAAACTCTTTTAAAGTTCAGAACCTTTATAAAGGATTTCCTGCTTCTATATTCTTAATAATCTTTGGATTTTTTGAAGGTCTCTGGAGGAAAATGTGTTTATCTGAATTTACATCTGCATCAGACATAATCATTCCTCTTAATAACTGAAAATGTCTCTTTTATTAGGAATGACCCAAGAGGCCCCTAAAAATTTGCTATAAATTGTGTGCTTAAATTAGGTAGACTGAATTCCACCCACTGACTTCTCAGGGTTTATATTTATTAAAAGAATGAATGTTGTGTTAGCCAGTTATTAAAATACTAATTATATAGTATCATATTCTAGTCTATTACAACACTACTCTGACATGTTGTCTTTTTTTTCTTGCCCAAGTTTAGTCACTAGGCCTGTGATACTATCATCCATAAATGAATATATCCCACACTTTTAAAGTCTGTAAGCCAATCTCTTCCCACTAAAACAAATGCATATTTCAGGAAGACACAGCATTCTAGAACTGCAGTCAGTGTAAGTGCGAACAGTGTTCCCCATCCGGCCTTTCTAACTTCGCTGAACACAGCTTAGCAGCTATACTCTGCTATTTCCAAACATTCTTGTTAGCTCCTTTCTAGCTTGTCTTTGTCTGTGAAGCATCACCCTTTGCAATATTTGGACTGGACAGAACTCTAAAAGTTGTGTTCTCTATAAGGTGAGAAACAATAGAAATGTCAGACCTGTCATTCCACTCACTCTGTAAAACATGTAACCTGAACCCAAAAATCTCACTCTCCTCTTTGTTCAGCAGCCTGGCTTCCTTAACTGTGACATATCACCTAATGCTCCGAACAGAAAAGCGTAACTGACTCAAATTCTCAAGCATACTGGAACTTGCTCAGATAAGATCAAGTCCCAAAGCTTACTACGAGCCACAGCTTCTGCTCCGATACAAGGGATATTTCTACCCACTTTTCTGCCATAGAAACATGGAGAAGTAACCAAATACTTATTTAAACAAACGAACCCCCAAATGCTTTCCTACACCATATAGTGCAGATACACTTATTTCAGTTGTGAGTGGTAAAATTCATTCTTTGTGACCTGCTATTCAGAATAATTAATTGTTCTGTAAAGCACAGAGATCAATATCACTAAAAACATTTAAGTATCCAGCATGGGTCTGAATAATCCTCTAAAGATCTGAATTTAAGGTTGTTCCTCAGGCAGTTCATCTTAGCCAAGTTCTGTCTCACACGACACTGGGTCATCTATAGTCAGAGTAACACCCAGGGGCTCACATTGTCTGCATAGTTGCCTACGTCTGGCTATGAACTTTTGCCTCTTTCATTGACAACTCACTGATAAAAGACCTCCAGAGAAAAATTAATCTCATGTCTCCTTTGAGACCAATTGTGCTGTAAAATTCATGTTTCTCTTCACAGATTATAAAGCTGTATGGTTAAATATAGTCACCAGCTTTAGACATCCGCATTCCAACTTTGGTACCTAAAGAACTTTGGAAAATGTGTTATGAACTTGAGAAAAGCCAGAGATCTTTGGCAGGACTGTGTGAGGAAGTCAGTGCTAATGATGACTGTGCCATCCCTGCTCTGTAAATAAATATCTAAGTCCACCAAAAATCTTTTCAGAGCACTAAATTCACACTCCAAACAGTAACTTTCCTTCCTTCACTTTACCATTGCTCATATTGGTGTTTGCCACTACTCTCCTGCCAGTTTCCTGCCAGTGATTAAACTTGCAATTATTTCAGCTATCCTGTGTTATTCCTCTGATGTTTTTTATCAGTATGTAGTTCATAATTCGTAGGTTCCTGGTATGCTTTTTCTGACCTGAACTTGCTGTTGTTCTTACTGGTTCCATCATGGCAAACCTTCACACGTTAATCATTATCACAAGATTTTCAGCCATAAATAAAAAATAAGGCAAATTACTTAAGTTCACCTGGCAGTTTCTTTTTATCTCCCCTTTTTTGTAAATTGTTTTCCCAGTCCATGTCCAGAAGAAGCATCATTTACTCTCTGCGGAGAGTTAATTATGGTTTTGAGAAACAGTTTTACATTGATGTCCTGTTGTCAATAAGTCTGCTTTCTACTGCTTTAACCATCTTCTCCAGTAAATCTGTTGGAGATCCTTCAAGGTTAAAAAATCACTAACTTTCTTCAAAATTGACAAGGGGGCAGTACCCACAATACTAGTTTGTAAATAGGCTGGGTACCAACTTGAAAAGGAAAGACAGAGCCTTCTGATTGTATGGCCTCAAATCTCTTGCACTGGTTTAAATTTCACTGTGGGAAATCCATATAATTAGCTCATTGGTCTTGCCTCTTAATTTCACTTAGCAACACATGGTTATTGAGTGAATTTCTGGAGTGGTTTTCTTTACTGTAAATATTAACTTCTGATGGTGTAGCTCACTGTAGCTCTGACAGCAGATTTTCCCTGCAATACTGTGTCTCCTGTCATTCTCTCGACTCTCATACAGTCACATTTTTTTCTCCTTACTACCTCAAGATTCTCTACAAGTAGACTGTTCCAGCTGCCTGGTACAAATTGTAAAGAGAAGCAACTGCATGACAGTCAGACACAGATTTCAAATACATGGTTGCATTTCAGTTTGCATCCATGGTACGCTGACTCCAGTCTATCAATCTTCCTTCTGTAAATTGTACCAGGCCACGTGCCAGTCATGACTCCTTTACAACACTTGCTTTCTTTGAATTTCTTCCTGCATTCAGGAGTATCTCTGGCAGAAGTTCCTCCGCAATACTGATTTTTTTTTATTCTCCTAATCCTTATTTAGTCCTGCCATCTTCTAAGCTAAATATTTCAGCACTTTCAGTTTATTTCACTCAGTTGCTCTTTGTATCCCACACAAATAATTTGTCTTCATTTTCAAAGCTATCTTGCATTTTTCTCACTCTACCTGTCTGTCACTAATGCAAACTTTATAGTCTGTTTGCTGCATTTTCAAACACCGTCATACTTTCTCCTAGTCCGGCCAGGTGTCGTGGTTTAACCCCAGCCAGTCATTAAGTATCACGCAGCTGCTCGCTCGCTCCGCATCCCCACAGAGGCATGGGGAGGAGAAGCAGGAAGGAATGTAAAACCCTAGGACTGAGATAAGAATAATTTAATAACTAAATAAAATAGGGGAAAAAAACCCAATCATCATCATAATAACAGCAATAATAATAACAATAATAACAATAATAATAATAATATCATAATAAAAATCATAATGAAAAGGAGGCAGAAGGGGAGAGGAACAAAACCCAAAGGGAAGGGATGAAAGAAAACAAGTGATGCACAATACAGCTGCTCAGAACCGCTGGCCGATGCCCAGCCAGTCCCCGAGCAGTGACCACAGGTCCCAGACAGCTCTCCCAGTTCACATGCTCAGTATGACATTCCATGGAATATCTCTTTGGCCAGTTCGGGTCAGCGTCCCGGCTGTGTCCTGTCCCAAGTTCTTGTGCCCCTCCAGCCCTCTCCCTGGCAGGGCCTGTGAAACCGAAATTCCTGTACTTAGTACAGATATTGCTTAGCAACAACTAAAAGCTGTGTGTTATCAACGTTATTCTCATATTAAATCCAAAACATAACATTTTACCTGCTGCTGAGAAGGAAACAAACTCTATCCTAGCTGAAACCAGGACACTAGGCTTTGGAGGAACCCAATTTAAACAACCACGAAACTACCTCAGTATTCAATATTCCTTCAAATCCAACTTCAGAAGTTTGTTTTGCTGAGAGCTGTTAGAAATAGTGGCTTATCAACAGGCAGTAGAGCACTGACATAATTTCTGTCTGGTGTTTCTGTCATGATCTCTATTCCTTACTTGATTTATTCTCGGATGGTCTTTTCTGTCTGTGTGCATCCTACTTTTGTTCTCTGAGGTACATAATGTGATTTTTTATTCAAAAAGTGTGGCTTTGGTTTGTGTCTATACAGTGCTTACTATTAGTCCATTAATGGACATCACAGCCATCAAGATGATGATAAATTCTTTACAGTAACGATGTTTGGTCATTCATGCAGTAGGTGAGACATTACTAGGAATAGTTCATTTTATATTAAACCAGAGAACAGTTTATTATATTGCTTAAAATGCTGTATGCTACAGATCTCTCTATGACACAAAAATTAATTAAAAAAAAGAGAAAAAAAGTTTTTTTCAGAATAAAAAATCCATCATCTGGGTAACAATACTATGATTCTACTAATAATAATTATAATCCTCTAAGATACATTTGTTAGTACAAACCCATGAATTCTTACAGTTTTTTGTGCAGGTAGTTTTCAGATTATACAGTAGACTTAAATAAAATCTATGAATTATTTCTGCTTTTGAGAAGATGAAAACAAGTCCATGATTTCTTTTCTGTCATTTGTGGATGTTCAAAGTTTCAATAAGCAATGCTCATATGATAAAAGTGTGCTAACATTTTACTTTTATTTATTTGTGACTATGTAATGTAAGAAGACTTCCATTTTTTTTTTATTCTAGCCTACTTTTAATAAGGGATATATTTGAGTCTGTGGAAATACCAAGTTAGCAAAATCTGCCTCTTTACACCAGTGTAATGCTTTCTTTCAATTAATGCGTCTTACATTGTCATATAAGGAGGCATAATTTGATTAGGTGGTAAA
Source organism: Microhierax caerulescens (assembly GCA_035590215.1). Lineage (NCBI taxonomy): Eukaryota > Metazoa > Chordata > Aves > Falconiformes > Falconidae > Microhierax > Microhierax caerulescens. The sequence continues at coordinate 59,171,519 of JAVJGJ010000057.1, read as the reverse complement.
GTTATGTCCAACTGCATCAGTTTGAACTAATCAAAGACTTCAATAATACATGAATTTCCTGCCCTTTGCCTTTGTTCCAAAAGGAAGACCACTCAGTCTTTGTAAGGAGTGCACCAAGTTTGAAAAATCATCCTAAATGAATGTTCCCAGATGGCTGGCTGTACTGTTTAAACATAGTCAGAACAGGCAAATCAGTCATTCAATAAAAAGAAAAGATTATTTCCTTCTGGATCTCAATTTTTGTGCACAATTTGGACTCTTGTGCATTTTCATATCCAGTGGAGAATGTTGTAGAAGAAATTTCAATCTATTTGAAAAACCTGACTGTATTTGGAAGATATCAGAAGGAGATGAACAAGGGTGTCTAAGAAAGTTAAACCACACAAAAGGTCAAAGGCGAGAGCTAACAGCTGTTACATGACTCTGAAACTGTGAAAAAGCATCAGACTGTGACAAGCATAGGACTGCAAAAAGAAAGGAACTCAGAGACTGATTTACCTTTTTGCCATTGTCACCCATTAAACTGATAACAGCTCAGATTTCCTGATAAGATCAATCTTTTTATGATATCAGCAAGAGATATCATGAAAGCAAACCAAAATGTAAGTGCAAGACAAAAATGGGATTAAAAAAAAACAACCACATTTGTTGAAAAACAGATTTGATGAGAGGTTAAACCTTTCAGGAAATACATCCTGATTTCTCACTTTTAGCTTCCCTTGAGCACAGGAATTCATTTGAAAGATTAAAGGACAGGACTGTAATCAGAATTTGAAGATAAATTAATAATATCTGTAAACTTGCCAGACTGGAATTGAGATTGGGGCAGGTTGGGGGTGAGGTTGGAGAGGTGACAAGAAAACAGCTCTAACAAAGGATTATTTGCTGGAAAAGGAAGAGAATGAGTGTGACAAAATGAACTGGTGATTAAGTTCTTCCTTGTCCCTGCCTCAATAGAAGGCTTGGAGTTCTTCTCTCCACCTGTCACCCCAAACACAAACACACATTTCTGAAAAGGCAAAATCAAAAGGCTTATTCCCTGACAGGTTATGAAATCAATGTTGCTTTTCAGCAATTTGGGCACGGAACGGTGCAGATGTAACTAGAGGGTTTTTCTTCCCAGACCTATCTATCTGATAAAGATGGCCTGTAGCATAGAAAAGCTTTGAAATCCGTTACATGAACTAGATATTAGCATCTGGTGCTTTTTGAGATCAGTTTAGTGGTCCAAGGTTATCTGGTATGGCCAACACTACTGCTGTCAAAGGGTGCAGATTCCGTAAATTCTGGTTTGAATCTTCCAGCCACAGACAGACATCCTGCATACCCAAAGGTGTCTCAGATGCCGTTGGCTGCATATGTATACATAGCTGAATCACTCCTTCCATCTCATAGAGATTTAGGTGTTTAGCATAAATTCTCTTTGCATGCAGCGGACAGACCTCTAAGAAGGGGAATGCATCTTATTTACCTAAGATTAATGGCTCTCTAGAGATGCTTCTTTCTCTTATTGACTACAAAGGAAGCCTAGACCACTATTTTAAACGGACACTTCAGTGACATGCAGTTGTGGCTGAGATTAATGTGACTGATCCAGAATTAGGTGACTGTGGAATACGTATTATGGTCTTGGAATCCACAAAGCTCTTAAATGTTTGAATGCCACTTCTGAAACAACTGTTGTTTGTGTTTTCACCCCTGGGCAAAATATTGAATTGCCTTCTTTCTTGAAAATTAAGCAGTTTTCAATAATGAGCTAAAAACCCACGAAAGCTAAAGCTGGTATTGTAACCAGTCCTTTTACAAATTCTCAAGTTAGTCTTAAAAGCCATCAAAAAAACTGACAAACACCCACTTCTTTATCATGCTTATTATTTAGTATAAGTGAAGCAGTATTGTATCCAGTACATCTTAGGTTAATTTGAGACATATAACAAACATAAGTTCAGTAGTGAGTTCACTGTAGGCCTTATTTTAGAAAGGTCTTTAAAAGATAAAAGAATTGCTATATGCTTAGTCTAGCATCCTGCCATATCAGATACATAGAAGATATTTTTTTCCATTTAACTATCAGTCTTGGAAACTGCCACTCTTACTATGTCAATAAAATCCCTGTAACAATATAGAACTATAGTTGAAAAAATGTAAAGATGGGACCACTTAATAAAAGGAGTTTTATTAGTACTTCATTCAAAGTAGAGCACAAAAATTTAGCCCATAATTTTTCCTTGTGGCAAGAATCCTTTTAACTGGAGGTAAAATTCCTGAAATTCCAGGAATCATAGCTTTTAGAAAAGAAAACCCTACAGAATTAAATGCTGGAAGTTAGTTAGAAGGTGTAGGTGAACACAGGTTACAAGACAAAAACAATTTATGAGGTTGCACCAATGTATAAACTCCAGTAGAAGGAAAAGTGACAGGTCAGCCAGGAGTTGTTTGAACTATTACACAGTATCTGCATAAACCTCTGAAACAGGTGACATAGTCTGTCTTTACTGTCAGTGGAAAGAAATAGATCCTAAAAGGATGTGTCATCTTACTCATTTTGCATGTCTACCTCAGGGTGAGGTGAATTGTTTCTTAGGAGAATCTATTTCTCCCCTTTTGACTACAAAAAAGGGTAGGGATGGCCGCTGTTAAATGTAGACCTTTAAAGACACCTATCCAACAGGAAAGGAACTAAATAAAACTGCATAAAATCGCAGTGTTGACTTCATTTCTCATATGTCCTTATTTGAAGGAACAAAAGGAATACAAGAAGAAAAAGTTCTTATCCAAGATTGCTACATAATTATCTTTTAGCTTATATTATTGAGAATACAGAGGAAGCAAAGAAGTGGTTTCACTTGGATTATTAGTCATCTTTTGAAAGATTAATTTGCTTTTTGAAAATCTTGCCATAATTTATACTAAATATTAATGACCTTACATCAAGATTAAAGGTATGATAAAGTAGTATTAAAGCTGATAAGCCACCAGTAACTTGACTTGAATTGCAATTGGTATTTTCAGGAAACAAGGATATAAAAAGCAATAAAAAATGTCTTATACATGAAACATAGAGATTTTCAAGTTCATTTGTATTATTGTTTTTCAGTTTTTACAAATTTGTGAAGTGGAGAATAGCAAGGATTTAAGTGTTCATGTTATAGTCATTTGGAATACTGCATGCATTTGGAATAATGTGTTGATGCTATTAAATGTATCCAAGTTAATGACACACAAGGTAGAAAAATAGAAAAATAAATTATTAAACTTTTTACATCAGAAGATATATTTCCATCCACACCAAATTTATTTATTGTTCAATATTTTAAAAAGATATTAAAATTAAATGAATCCTTCTCATACTCCTCACGGGTGTAAGGCTGGGTGTTTTTTTGTTGTATTTTTAAATTAGCTTTTTAGCCCAACATCCACAGCCAGGTTTGTTGATGTAGGATGCCTGCAAGTGACTGCGGAGCAACCCAGCATACGGCACATCTGGGGTCTTTGTCCTCTCCCATCAAAGGGCATGCTCAGCTACCTGTGGCTGGCATCCCTGTGAGAACAAGCACTGTGCACTCTCATAGTCTTTGGGTTGCATGTTCTGTTCACACAGAAGCCAGTTCACTTTGCTTGTAGTCGGGCTTTGGATACTGTCCCTCATAGAATCCTTCTGGACAAGTTGTCCAGCTGTGGAATGAGCAGGTCCATGGTGCACTGGGTAAAGAACTGGCTGAATGACAGGCCTCAAAGGGATGTAGCAAATGGAGCTGCAACTGGCTGGCAACCAGTTGCCAGTGGTGTTCCTCAGGGCTCAAGCCTAGGGTCTAACCTGCTCAGTGGGTTTTATCAATGATCTGGATGCAGCAGCTGAGTGCACCGTTGGCAAGTTTGCCGATGATACCAGACTGGGAGGTGCTGTTGCCTCTCTTGAGGGACAAGAGGCCTTGCGGAAGATTTGTATAGATTAGAGCACTGGGCAATCATCAATATCACAAAATTTAACAAGTCCAAATGCTGGATTCTGCTCCTAGGGTGGAGCAACACCAGGCACGAGTATAAACAGGGAGAGGAGTGGCTGGATTGCATCCCTGTGGAAAGGGATCTGGGGGTGGTGACTGCCAGCAGGCTCAGCATGAGCCAGCAGTGTGTCCTGGCA
>JAVJGJ010000057.1:59142652-59167275 GCA_035590215.1 Microhierax caerulescens | reverse complement strand
AATTTAACAAGTCCAAATGCTGGATTCTGCTCCTAGGGTGGAGCAACACCAGGCACGAGTCTAAACTGGGAGAGGAGTGGCTGGATTGCATCCCTGTGGAAAGGGATCTGGGGGTGGTGGCTGCCAGCAGGCTCAGCATGAGCCAGCAGTGTGTCCTGGCAGCCAGGAGGGCACACTGCATCCAGGGGTGCATCAAACACAGCATGACCAGCCAGTCACAAGAGGTGATTATCCCGCTCCCCATGAACATGCTGTGTAGTTCTGGGCCCCACAATTTAAGAAAACTGTGAAGGTCCTTGAATGCATCCAGAGGAGGTCAACAAAGCTTGTGAAAGTGATGGAAGAAATGTCCTGTAAGGAGCAGCTAAGGACTTTGGGTCTGTCTAGTTTGGAGAAAAGGAGGGTGAGGGGCAACCTCACTGCTCTCTGCAGCTTCCTGGGGAGGGGAAGCAGAGATGGAGCTGCCAATCTCTTCTCCCTGGTATCCAGGAATAGGACACATGGGAATACTTCGAAGCTGTGTCAGAGGAGGTTTAGACTCGACATTAGGAAGCATTTCTTTGAGAGGGTGGTCAAACACTGGAACAGTCTTCCTAGAGAGGTGGTCAATGCCCTAAGCCTGCCGCCATTCAGGAGACATTTGGATAATGCCTTTAATAACATGCTTTAATTTTTGGTCAGCCCTGAAGAGGTCAGGCATTTGGACTAATGACTGCTGTAGGTCCCTTCCAATTGAACTGTTCTATTCTATTATGTTCTGTTCTATTCCCTATCAGGTAGGAAAACTTGTCTTTTGTGAAAAAATCAGAGGAACAGGACATTTTATATTTATTACAAATAAAACCCCAAATACCTAAAATGAAAATTCTGTCTTCCATACCACATTTCTCACATTCACTGCTAGTGTAGCTTGTTGAGAATTCAGAAATAGATACTTGGGAATGCTGCAATAAGAGAAGAAAAGGAAATCCCCAGTAGAAAGCATTATGGAAGACAAGGCTCATTCCTTCAGAGAGTTCTTAAAAATGGGAGGATGAGGGCAGGAAAAGAAAGAGTCTAAGAAAACTAAGTGCTTTTTGCAGGAATTACTTGCTAAGGAAAAAGAAAAAAAAAAAAGGGCTGGAGGAAGGAGATGGTAACAAACAAAGAGACAGAGTGCACATGGTGAAATTACTGAAAGGAACTGTTAAAGAGACATGTGAAAAAACAGTCAGAAGCAAAATTTCTATAGTAAGCTAAGAAAGTTAGCTGTTTGGCAATAGCTCTTGGTGGAGCATCTTATTTACAACACCTTTGAAAAAGCCCTCCTTTTGTTCCCAAGTGGCTAAGTGGTGCAGAGTTTCAATAACATTTTTATGGTTAACGATTAAGTTGCATTATTAATGATTATTTTTAAGATATCACAGCTCTATAACACTTGATTACACTGCAGTAAAGAATTAGTATATTATTTTCCCTGCAAAAAATACATATAAGGGTGCCCACCTTTTTTTCTTCTCTTCTGAAAGTTGCTATTCCATCTGAGGCTTTGGGACATCTGGGTTATTTACTATAATTCTGACATCTTTTCTTAATAAATGCGCTAGATTCTCGTATACAATGGAAACTTTTCAGAAGACTGCTATACTAGAATGACAACATCTTAATTAACTCTTAATAATTTTAAGAAGACTCTTCCTGTCCTATTGGAACTGAGGCAATTCTATGAGAATGCCTATGAGATTTAATATTTCTAACATTAAAATAAGCTAGAGTAATATCCAGAAAAATGCAGAGAAGTAGGCTGCATGATAGGTCAGCTATCATCTGGAAAAAATGAGACTGAACATATTAAGTCTAAAGAGAATTAAAGAAAAAGCAGCACAGGTATTAAATAAGATCCAGGCTAAAGATAATTATTTTTCTTAGGCCAAGCTTTAACCAGCCTTATAATTGTTTTTGTATACTAACCATATGGGTCAGCAGGAGACATAAAAATAGATTAGAGGTAATTCATTCTGCTGAACTGAGAATGTAATGTGTCGTGGTTTTGTATTAACATTAAGCAAGGGGTAGGAAATGAAATGTCATTAAGATTAATGTTGAATTATGAGATGTGAAAGTTTTGATGTACTTCTGTGCAAGGATCCTGGGCATTTAAATACTACCCACACACCTAGCACCCATTTCAAAAGAAATTTATGTCCAAGTTCTCAACAAATTTCTAAGAAACTTGTCTTCCTTCCATTTGCTTTAAGGACTTAATGCCAGGTCAGGGCAAAAGGGAACTGAATCTGTTTTGTCTCTGAACAATTCTCTTAACGTGATTAGTTTCCTTTTCTTCCAGAAGTGCTTGGGAAGAAAAAAGACTAGCTTAATTTGAGGATGAAAAGCAGGGGGTGCAAACATCTACCTTCATTGAAGATTGCTGGATGATTCTGTACAGCTGAAATTTCAAATTGTGACAAGCAATGAGACATTATCTGCCAGACAGAAAAGCTGTCTATATATTGCAAAATGTCAAAATTACACCTGTCTTACACAGAAATGGAGAATACGCTGTAAAGTAAATGCTACATAAAAGGACACCCCTAATGTCAAGAAATCAGCAGTTTCAATGTAAAGGAGGTAACCTTTCCTATGTAAAAGGCCTCATCCTAAAATTTCTCAAATATGTAAATCTCATAAAACATCCCAGTAACTACTACAGACCTGAGTAAATGTAGCAGAACTGACTTCTGGTATCAGGTTTGGGTTTTTTTTCTAAAACCCACTGAAGCCTGTTTGTTGACATCAACAGATTCTGAATGAGGTCCTTAGTGAGTACTGCTCACTTAACAGTTGTATAAAAATAGGAAGGGAATAAATGTTAATACAAAAATGAAGCATATACAGTAGATATTTGCTTTATACTCTAATCAGCCTGATGTTTCACAATAGCTGTCAATGAAGAACAAGAGTAAGGGTGATTAAGCAGTAATGGCTTTGATATAATACTTCAGAGAAAAATCTGTTGTTATGATTGGCTGTTATCATCTATTTCCCCGATAAAGGATTACTAACATAAGCAGAAAACCTCATCAGATATTCTAAATTTTAACAGGCCACTGCAAACCTGTATAATAAAGACACACTTCAGTAGAAAGTGACCAAAGATATCAAAAGAAAATATTATGGCTTCGATTTTATCAGCTCCTCCTATAATTCTTGCTATTTTTGAAGTATGCCTGCACTTTACTTTAATATAGCAGCTACTTATATCCAGGAATCATTTCTCTATGAGTTGTCCAATAGGAAAATAAAGCTATAATTATAGTGCATAAAGATATCCAATGAACACTTTATAATGACAAGATGTATTCACTGTATTACAGACCACCCTAAATGCCCTGCACCAGATTTTTCTAGCAGTACAGTATTTTACATATACTTACACACATAAATATACTCCACTAATTGAAATAAGTTTTTGCTATACTGATAAAATCTGAGAAAAGATGAACAAATATTTAGCTTTTAGGCCTTTAAACTGTACTGTCTACTAAATAGGTATCACATAACTTTGTTCTATTTGGAAGACAAATCTTGTAAGCTTGGAAATTTTGCACATTTTGCAGCTCTCAATTAATGTTTTTGAATAAGCTTAAAGTATAACAAATGTTTAAAAAATATTTTTTCCAGGACTGCAATTTGAATAGCAAGATATTTTTTTTAATACACCTACCAACTTTTTTATAGAAGCCTTTGCCAAGTTGATATTATCATCATTACTGATTTCATAATCTTTACAGGTATTTTCTAATAAGCAAAATATTTGGTAACATTGAAAAGAGGTGCATTTGAAATTGTGGAGGAAGAAATTGCAAAAGCAATGCAGAAAAACAACACCATAAAGGTATCTAGCAGTCAAAGTAAAGCTAGAGAAATATGAAGGAAAATAATTCAGAACATTACTCTAAGCTGTGATAAAAGGACCTAAAAGGTGTGGCAAATGATACAGTCATGTACAGAGACAGGTAATGTATACATGCATGTAGGAGTAAGGTAGTTGAGAAAAACTGCTGGATGGTACTAGAATAATAGAAAAATGTATCAATGTAGTTTTATGTGTTGTAGAAAGCAAATGCAAGCAACAAACGTGAAAGAATCATAGAGGGTATGTGCGATATCAAGAGATATATTGTTCTTTTAAAGAGACTCATGTTTATACTTTCCTTTAAAGTGTTTCAGTGTCTGTTTCAGTGCAAAATGAGAGCCTCAATACAGTGCAGAGCCTCTCAAGAATCTCACTAACCAGGAGGAAAACTTGTCTTTCTCTCTGCATAAATGCCTGTCTGAATGTCTGTAACAGAGATTTCCTACCATGTGAAAATTATGGTCTCTAAAGAGGGAAGAGTTTCTTTCTAATTTTCAAGACTTGTTACCGAATGCTCAACTTGGTGAACTTCTGGTGAATTTTTAATATTGTATTGCTCTCTTTTATTCTTTTTTTTTTTTTTTTTTTTTTTCTTTCCCCATAAGAAAGCCCTCAGATCACAATAAATACTTCTTGAGCAATTGTTCTATCTAGACTTTTGCCCTGGATGTTTCCACTGACTGAAAGTAATAATCACAACACAATTAAAATTAGGAGTGATTCTGGATAATATGTTCTAGTCATGCCTGAGCAGGAGAAAGCAAGTCTGCACTCTATGTGAGAAATTTATCCAACTGTACAGACACAGTCATATGCAGAGAGGTTGTAAATAATGTGTGAGGTCCACTCAAGTCTGAAAGACCTAACTCGTTTCTTCTTTTGCACTAGTAAAAATTAGAGGAGACAAAATTCTCCTATAATATGTGAAAGCCATCCAGCTCAGTGAAACTCTCTTTGTCAGTGATTAGTAAAACAGTAGCTTGAATAGCTTCACTAGTCTCTGATATCTCTTCACCTTTCTGGTATCTTTAGTTGCCTCAGAAACACAAAATGTTTTGGTGCTCAAATCATACTTAGAACATTAATTATTTTTTTATGAATAAAGGCTGGCAACATGTGTGCACCAGGTAACCTCAGAAGAAATAAGTTGTTCAGTAAAAGTTCTAGATTTCAACAAATACTTCAACACTGCACTTTGGAAACTTATCTGGCTAGGATTAGGTTAATATCTAAAAAATGAGCTACACATAAGTGAAATAGTTCTACATTTTCTCCCTTGTTTTTGTTGTGGGAAAGAAGGTGGGTGGAGAACTGTTGGAGCTCACAGAACATATGTTGTTTCTTGCTCTGTAGTACAGCAGGAAACACTAATTACGAAAATGAAAAAAATGTTAGCAGCAGCATCTAAAGTTTTGCTGTTCAGCTTTTTCATATTACATTACCATACTACAATGGGGGAAAAGATTCAACATGTTCTATTCAGGCTGCTAGAAACTGTCTCCCACTTGGACATGAAAAGGGCAATGTGGTCATCTTGAGCTGAGCCTTCACCAAAGCTCTGACTTGGGCAATGAGACACTAGGAGCTAAAGCAGCCAGGCAGATTAAGACATGGCACTTGCAGAAATGCTTTCTCGAGTGTTATCCACAAATTAGGAGCTATAGTTTACAGCCTGTCCACGAGGCCAGCTCTGGGCCTGGACAGAGGGAGCTGTGGGGCTGCTGTGCTCCAGCCCAGCACCTCCTTGCCTCCCCTTTCTACACTGAGTTTGCCTGAGCAGTTTCAGCGTGCTAACTGTTGCAAAACTATCTGCCTCCCTTTTTTTTCTGCCTTCTTAGTTTTCTTCAGCACAGGGTTATAGCCTAGTCAAATGGAAGCACTGGGAACGATGGCTGGTGGTGGGCAGGAGTGAGGGCAGTCCCTCAGTTAGGCAGCGCTGACTGCCCCCAGGGGACTCCTTGGTTAAGCTTCTGTCCAGTATCAGGCAATTAGCTGTAGCAGGGTTTGAAGATGTAGCTTCACAAACATTAATTTTTCAGCAGTACTGCTGATAAGACACCCTCCCCTGCCTGGCCTTCCCTGATTTTTCCTCTTTCTTAAGTTGTCCCATCAGGTGTGCTGGTACAAGCAGTCTGTGCACGCACCAGACCACGGTTAAAAATAGCTCCCAAATTCCCAGGGTTTTCAGTCTGGTATTATAGGAGAGAGTTATACGAATGCCAGACTTTGACAGTCCTCCCACTGTCCCACCCTGCTACGTTTCATTTCCAAGAGATAGTTTAGGTCATCTATTTTACAGTCTAGCTCCACAGAACTGCTGCTCTGCACCGTTCAGAGCAAGCTGTGAGCTTCAGCAACTGGGCAAGACCCAACTAAAAGGAGCAAGGGACGACTGGAGCGGCTTACACCCACCTTGTGTCAAAAGCAACATGATGTTGAATATTGCTGTTCATGCAGGCTCATTTCATACATCAATTTAATTCAAATAAGAGAATTAAGTAGCCAAAGTAAGGATCCACCCTCCCATCTACTAGTTTCGTTGAAGGGTATTCAACTCTGGTGAGGGGATATCAAGTTAAATGCTAAGAATATAGTATCCTAAACTTGTAAACAAGGTTTTCCTATGCTTGCCTCTCAGAGATTGTAGGCACTTTAAGCTTTAGATGGAAGGTGGGACAAGGTGGGACAGCACCATCTAAATTTTGGGCACAAGTTTCTTAAGCGTTCCTCAAGGATCATTTAAGTAGTTTAGTCTCTCTGCATCTGCATTTAATTGGAAATAAGTTCTTTCTTGACAACACCTATGGGGAAGAAGAAAAGAATAATAATTAGTCCTGGTCAAACATTTGATGTAAGAACAATATTCTTTCAAAACATGATGACTCATGGAAGTCCAAGTGTTTGCGGAAACATATTAATTTTAGTAAAAACTTTTAAGAAACCTGGAATTTTTTTAGATAGGATTTCATTCTAACAAGGTCAAGGAAGTTTCCTCTGACTTTGCATTTTGACCTTAATGTTATTATGTATAATTAATATGAAGATAAATAAGAAGTGAAATGTTGAAGTCAAAAGGAAGTACTACCTTGTATCAAAGAATTGCTTTATTCTTATCAAAGTAAAGCAGGACCATAAAACTTTTTGAAATTTCTGAAATCATGTAGAGAGAAATGTTGTTGATCAGAAAACACTTACTTGTATTCCTACTCTTCTTGCATCCACTTGAAACAAAATGTCAGGATGTTGTATTTTCTCCCTGACTGCAAATTCTGTTGTTATTTTAATATGGCTAGATATGATGCAGGCAGTGGACTCCACAAGCAAATAATACAGCAATATAGTAGGTGTGGTTTCTGTTGGCACATTGCAGATATGGAGACAAGCTGCTTCTTAAAAACTGGCGGCAAAACAGTTTGTCTTCTGGGCATACAATAAAGATTGTTCTCCTGCCTCTTTTTCACGTGGTTCCAAAATCTGAAGTGTCACCCATTACAGTCTGATGCAACCAGTTACACAAAGGTGTAAAAGAAGGAGAAAAGAAACATCAGGTGAAATGACTTCTGCAGGAGAAGAGGTCAATTGGATAGGGACTAATTAGTTGAAAAAGAGCCAGCTGATGGGAGGATACTACAGCAGTTTATAAAATCATGGCTGGCACAGAGCCTTCTGAACAGAGAATGCTGTTTCTTGCAATACAAAAAACAGTTGATAGAGAATATTTTTTTTTTCTACATACAGCAAATTTAATCTGGGAGTTCATTGGTATTCAATGTTTTATGTAACACAAATATAAATGGTTTCATAAACCATTAGAAAACATCTCTCTTGGAGGAAATGTCTGTCAAGAGCTGTTAAACACATGCAGGCAAGTGCAGCCCCTGTCTCAAATAGGTAAGCTGATAGCTGGAAACTGAGAGTAAATATTTTGGGAGACATTACTGGGCACTTAGCTTGTTCTTACTATCTTTTCATAAGCACCTGCTACTAACTACTTGAAGATTATAAGGGTCTTTTGTTGTTCTCAATATGCTTCTTCTAATATTTGGTGGGAATAAAGCTCTTTAACAGAGAAAATAAATTTTCAGTGTTATCTGTGATTACTAGTTAGCCTGCATATATTTCAGAACCTCTCTGGCAAATGAACAGCTGATGTTACTTTACAAAACATAATGCTATCAGCTTGTCTGTGTGCCAGTGATGAAACAGGAATGTCAAATTTTTATGTGAAGTAAAGGTTCCTTTCTCTTTGCTTGCTTGTTCGTAGTTAAGTGACTACTTACCTTTATGTATCAAAGCAATCATAGATATTTCTTGTGAAAGTATGCTGCTAAATGCATGAAGTTATTGGACATTAAGATGGAAAACTCTCCCATTTAGAAGTGATATGTACCCATGTCTACCAAAATTAAAAGAACAAAATCTTTCAGCAGAAACTTTTGTCAATAATTATAGAGAAATTAGACATGCCGAGTTCAGTGAGCAGTTCACTTAAACTGCAAAAATGTCCCTTTTCATCAGGTTACAGCTGGTACAGTGTGAAGTGAGGAAAAAACCCTCTTGAATGCTCCATGCTGTGCCAATTATCATAGTTCTTCTAATGCTGTTGCAAGTGATATAATTAGCAGTGCTAGCAAGGGCATTGTCTGTGAGGTCAGTTTAACCATGTTGTGGCTGTTATAATTACAGCTATACTTCTCTGAAAACTGAACTCCCTCTACTGTCTTCTGCCCTCCTATTCATAATGTCTTCCTTCTTTCCAAATCTGCAAATATGAGCTCTCTAGTGAGTATGTATGCCATTTACATTTCTGTAAATCTAAAATCAAACTACCTTCTGCTTACTTTCTCTCCCCTCTTTGTACAGGGGACTGAATTTTAAAGCTACTAACAGAGCTTTTTAGTTAATAGGAACAATGTTTACAGGGAATGAGGAAAATGGCTCCATTGTTAGAGCTAAAGCTTCTTAAAAAGAGTGGAAAGTATCTCCTGGGTTGAGGAACACTGTAACCAATCTTATTCAAAAAAAAAATGATAACATGCCTCTGAAAACCAATGAAGCTGGATGTTCATATTACTCCATTGGGAAGGCTGTTCTATAATCTCTTCTTTTTTTTTTTTTTAAGGTACAGGAAAGCCTTATAATTTTCAGCCTTGAATTTTATTCAAGTAATAACCAATATTTTTTTTAATAATAAACAACTGAACGTCTACAGAGGGCAGAATGGCAGTGCCAACAATTTCACTTTTATGGTAAGAGGTTATTACACAATCTTATATACACAGCTTCTTTTGTTTTCTTTCTGTGTTTCTATTTTTTTCTTGTTTTGGTCAAAGTTCTTATATTTATATATATATTTTTATTATTTTTCTTTTACCATTTGTTGGAAAGCCAGGAATAAGCTATTACATTATGACATTTCTGCAGCATTTTCCATTGGGACATTAATGGTAGGTTATTTATCATTTTGCTGGGAAGGAATAGATTTCCTGTCTCTTCTCTTGGGGAAACCTTGCTTTCACTTGTTTCATTGACTAAATGTGCTCATTATTTAGTCTCAAGTGTATGCCTGGGGTATAGCCCCTGTAATGATTAAGTTTTCCCGGCACTATGGCAAATGTTTATGGTACTTAAATATGTCTCACAGTTCATTTAATTTTCTGTCCTCTCTTGATTAACTTGAAGCTTGCTTTTTCTTTTGTTTGTTTCTATATCCACTGGTGACATCTCAGCTGTAGCTTTCACGATTAATTGTCATTGTTGTGGTTTTATTATCATAACCACCCAGGACAGAGAAGCCCTTTAATGAATAATTTCCTAAGGGTAACTTTCATATGTTACTTCTCTGTCTATCATGAGCTTTGCAGGTTTTACAATGAAGCCAGTTATTTAAAATCTTGCACAGTGAAAAAAAAAAAAAAAATTCACATCTTCCCATATTCCTGTCACATACACGTTCACACACAATATGCATAGAGCATTATTCTAGTGTTCAGATCCACTGTTGCCAAGTACATAGCTATTTAACTCCTGTGCAAAACTCCTATAAAAAGCTGGCCCTCATCCCTTCACTTAAGCCAAACTACATTTTAGTCATATAAATTATCAGTGTATTTTAACAATTACTTGAAAAAAAAATGAATAATGTAATTATTATCCATCTTGTGGTGTATTAGTATGCCTTCTAAGTTCCCAGTTATCCTCCTGATTAGGCATTAATTGTGGCCAATAGTGGATTAGCTGTAAAATCCTCTGCTGGAAATGACTTCATAAAGACAAATCTTGATTTTACTTCCCAGCTCTTTTTCTGCTGCTTTCTGCCTTAGATTGACATTCAGTTTTCACGTTTCTAAATTGGAGCCAAAATGACCAGTCTCTTCTGCCTGTCAGCACGGCTCAGCAAAACAGCATGTAGGCTCCCAGGCGTACGGTGCAAGCCTTCCATGACATAAATATATGGCAGTGATAGTATTGATAAATAACAGGTCTTGGAAATTAATTTGCTTATGAAACCCACAATTATCTGCACCGTTTAATTTTTAGCTCCCTCTCTCATTGTGTTTTGGACCAGTCTACCTATTTCACTACAGGATGAATCTGCTACAGGCAGGACAACCCTGCAAGGCTCATGGATACCAGCTCATGCATTCCACCTGGCCTTGAGGCCAGAAATCAGTCCCTGGACCTCTCCAGCATTATATATTATATATTATATATGGACTCTCTTCTCAGCATTATAGGTAAAGTCCAGGTGACTGTAGGTGCACACAATAATATGTTCAAGGGTTCTTAAAGGGTAACAAACAAAGAAGCAGTGTTAGAAAGCAACACAGTAAAACAAATTTAGATAAAATAGTTTTTATTGTCATTTTTCAATTGAAACTCAAGTTACAGATTATTGTTGCATAAAATGTTAAGAGGTTTTGAAAGACTGAGACTGCAAGAATTGTAATAAGCTACTAAATATTGTTGCAGGAACACAGAACAGACATATTTTATTCTCCCTTTTCCACATGAAAAGATTTTTTAAAAAAAAACCAAACTAAAATTTAAAACTAATAAATATACAGCTAAACAATGGAATTAATTGTTGCAACATGGCACTGATCAATATTTATTGCCAATTGTGATGGAAAAATGGGTAATGATGCATAGGAAAGAAAATTTCTTGCAATATTTTATTATGAACTTTTCAGTGGTTAATTCATGAAGATTTTGGATTTGGGCCAACATATTCTTGAGTTTTATGTTTTGAAAACACCAAGATTGTTTAGGAAAAGACACTGGGTAATATTAAATCTGAGAATAAAAATTTTATTGCCAGACTTAAATCCTTTCCTAAGAGTACAGAAAGAAAAAGTATCAAACACTTTCAAGCATAAACTGTCTTTTTACTAGCAGAGACTAAGATACTTTTTTTTTTCCCTAGAAGGGTAAACGTCATTGCTTCTTTGTCATAACAATTTCAGCTTTCTTAAAAAAAAACAAACAAAAAAAAACAAAAAACACAAAAAACACCAAACAAACAGTAGATTCTGACCAATATTGGATTCAGGTACAGAGACAAACTCAGCCCCAGTCTGAAGGTAAAGGGCAGGAAATGAAGTTGCATGATCATGATAGGGCAGCAAGGCTAGAGAACCAAGACATGTCCCTTCCCAGCCCTATAAATTATAACTGATATGTCAGGAAGGAATAATGATCAGTCTCATCCTAGATGGCAGTTTCTGCATTTTCAGTTAGAGTTAGATAAAAATATTTTGAAGGATTAGATATAAGCATGGATACCATCTGGATCTCCATCCACTGAAATTGACATGAGCTGACACTACTATCACAAGAATGCATCCCACCTCTGTGCTGACCCTTCTCTGTACTAGCCCTGATAGTTACAGCTACGTAGCAAAGTGAATCAGGGCTTGATCCTGGCAAAATTAACCCGGAGAGGAAAGAAGTTGTCTTCTTAGTCTCAGTCAAATCCACTATCACTTTGCATCCCATAAGAGTCAAGACAAAAGTACCATTTTCATTGGGAGAAATAGGATCCTCAAACCCTACTACATGACTGATTCCCCAGACTTCGGTGGCTTTGAGGCATAGTAAGACAGTGTACCTAGCTTGAAAAGTAATCGTAGAAGCTTCTGAGCACAGGGTACGCTCTAGTCAAGTCTAGGGTAAGCCTAGACAAATAATGCAACTCTACACCCAAGAAACCTCATTGATATAATTGCAGTTGCACAGCACAAATAACCTGATTAATCCAGAGTCATTTTTAAAATTATTCTAGGATACAGAACTTTTACCAAATATGTTGCAAATATTTTTAGTGTAGAATTGTTGTTACTAGCACCAGATTTTATTTCTTATAGAACTCAATACTTGATTTAGTATGAATCCAGGTATTCACCAAAGAGCTAAACGTACAATAGTCATTAATCGGAGAAAAAAATCCATTAGTAATGGATAAAATGACTTCATAACTTACAGGTAGAATATGCTAATCCATCCTCACCAATGGCTGAAATGCAATATAGGTTTTCTCCAGTATTTTTAAAAATTATGTGCCATTCTAAAACAAGAAATGTATTTAACAAGCAGTAAGATTATTTTCTTCACATGCTGCCAGTATATACATTAAAGGAACTCCTTAGTGATTTATGAAGAGCAGCATGAAGTGGGGAATAAATGGATGTTCAAGCAATCACGTAATTGTAGCAATAATTAGGAAGAAGGTTTGCAATATAAAACAGTTTCAGTACAAAAGAACATTTTCCGGAGTTGTTCTGTCTACTTTAAAAAATTATTTTCTGTAAATTTGGATGGCGATGAAAATATTTGAAATCTCTTTTGCCCATTCAAGACACTAATTTCTAAGATGTCTTCATTTTGAAAGGATTCAAAATAGACTGTAATTTCTATATTCTTTCCACCAGCCTTGTTACTTACCAGTATTGCTAAAGAGAATTTGCCACCTTCTACGTAAAACTCTACAGGAATTGACAATTTAATGAAAAGGAGTTACTGACTAAGGCATATGCCATTGTTTCCCCCTTTAAGTTATAAACAGAGTACTTGGCAAAGGATTAGGACCCTACATAGCAGCATTTGAATGTCCTTGCTCTTAAAACATGGAGGCAGAATTGATCTAAAACTCAGAGTTAGGCTTCCCCTACAGTATAAAACAGTCACTTCACAAAAAGCAAAACTAAACCTGAAGGAAGAATCTTGAATCCAGGGCTTCCTCCTTTCAAGGGACTGAGCTAAGCAACAAGCTACAGAGTATGTCTTTGTTAGGACTTGCCCTCTACTAGCCCTGCAAGTCTTGAATGAACTACCAGGGATAAAACACAGAAAGGAGATGAAGACTGTGACCTCTTCTATCCTTCAGTCATCAATATCTGTTCTTTAAACTGGAAATCAAGTATTCTTCAGGGAGACATGGGACTTACATCTTTCAGTCTAGGGAGGGTACTGAACCCTGGTATCCAAGTTCCTAAGCAAATGCTTTCTCTGATATATAACTAGGTAAAGGTGGCTAGCATTTAGCTACTAGCATATTAAAAATAATCTGCATATACAACAGCCTGCAGATAAAAAAAAATATCAGCCCCTGATGCATATAAGTGTAAAACCTTCAGCTGTCAGAAGTTCTGCTTGCTTATGTTACAGTTTGTCCTCAACATGCAGTTAAAGGGATGATGACTATAGACCAGGCTTTTGTACAGATTATTTTGCCATTAAGCTTTAAAAAATGTTGAGGTTACTGAAACATCATAAGCCTAATATTTTTCACATAGTTTTAAACAAAACCAGGAGTACATTGGTCTGAAAAAAACCAACAAAAATTCAACCTTTTTACAACAGATTTCTTTGGTGTCAGATTTGACTTGATTGAAAATCAAATACTTTCCTTAAGAATAAGAGGCTATTTTTAAAAAGGTGAAAATCATAGACTGTGCTCATACTAATATATTGTGACTGTCTATTCTTTACAACATTGAAGAAAGAAAGAAATATTTTGGTTACACTTGACAAATACATATTTGCTAGTTTACTCAACAGACCTTGTAGAGTCCAACAGGGAAATTAAATTCAATGTCATGGGCTGAACAGTAGGTAACAAAGAATGTGGGAAATGGCTTTTGTGTTCCTCTCGAGACAATGTTTAAATATCAGCAGCAACTTCTTCCGTGTTAAATTATTTCGGGTAGAATGTGGGAAAATGCTGTAGAAGCTCTTACCTTAATTCTGAATTTCCTAGTCCCAGAGTTTTAAGGACAGAGGGAGGTGGGGAAAGAGTGGATAGGAGTCTGTCTTTCTCTTGATTTCTCTGCACCCTTGCCTCCAGTAAACTCCAGGTTGTAAGACAGGAGAGAAAGCTCACTAACTGACAGCCTGAAGGAAACAAACTTTCAGCAAGAGGCAGAATAGCAGACAGAGGAAACGTATGCTGGAGAGGTTGCTTTTTTAGTGGTTTTCTCTGTGAATGAAGCTTTTTTTAGGACATTATCTGGTAAACAGATTCGCAACCTACTAGTCAACACATTTTGTCATTTACATAGTTTGTCATTTACTTTAATCCAGTTTCAGCAAAGCATACTCTTTTTTTTTTCTCCTCTTATCATATAGGGTTTCTCTCCATTAACACCTGGGTATGAGGTAATCCAAGACAAATGCCTTTATTAACTTACTTTGCCACTGTAGTTCTTTGGGTGGGGTAGATCATGAATAGGAGCATCTGCTCTGGGGAAAGGTCTATGTTTTGTGTAGTAATATTTTCTAATACTATTAACATGGTTCAGACTACAAATATAACATGAATAAAACAAACTGAAATACAACCAAGGCATTGGGAAGCAATGCTTACTTAGAAACACCTTAAAAACCAAAAAGAGCTGAAGATGGTTCTCAGTGATATCCATAAAGTTTGGGTTATATCTTTTGTGTTTTGCACCATCTGAATTTGAAGCATGTTGACTTTGCTTTGTCTGCATTTTCATGTGCTAGGCAAAAATAAATAAATAAATAAATTGCAGTTCATGATAGCAAAACATGGAATCAAAACAATTGCTTTTGAAAGTGGACTAGAATTAGTTTTTGCTGCTTCTATTATCATCTTTTCAGTTGGATGAACTATGAAGGCACAGGAGCAGAGAATCTGCAAGCCAGGTTGACCTTCACAGAAAAAGGTGTTATGTCCAATACAAAATGAGTTTTACCTTCTCTGCATAAAGAACTAAAGAATAATATCCCATGTTGTTGCAAGCCTCTTTTCAAAGGCATTTACAGATATCCATATAATAAACTTCTGTGAAATAACTCATATTAAAAGCAACTATATGAAAGGCAATGACAGCTTTCTTTCCTTGATCAAATGTGAATGATGTGATGCACAAAGTAATGTTTAGATGCCGAAATATACGTTACAAAAAAACTATCTAGTTCCAAAAAAGGAGCAAAGAATCAGTACAATTGATTTCTTGACACCAAAATGTTGGTGTCAACAACAGAATCTAAAGAAGGATTTATGTTATCCAGTGTTATTTACTCCATCTAAAAGCAGTGCAGCAGGTGAAACACTCTCAAGAAACTCAAAATTACTTATTAGTAAGATGAACAATTGGTTTTCCAAATCATCAGTGCAACAAATATCCTACCAAACAATGTACAAAACTATCACTGAAGGTCACAATCATCAAAAATTTATCTAGTCATGCCAGATGAAATAAGGGTCCACCGATTCTGCTCTATGTGGAATCATTGCCCAGTAGCCAGGACTTATTTGAATTTACTGCATGAAAATGAGAAACTCCCAGCTGCAGCAATGCTCTACTGGATGTATAGGTACGGAGAAAATCTTACATACTGCTCTTTCTCAGATTAGCATTAGCTGACATGCCAAATGACAGCAAACCCTCAGAGAGAAGCAAAGCTCATCCATCTTAATTGCTGATGGACTACCTTTATTTTTCCAGTCTGTGTTGCAAAATATATTTATTGCTGTATGCCAAGTGATAGTGAATTTAGAGGACAGCTTGCCCCCATTCCTTAATTGTGTTTGCCAGCCTGATAAAAAGGCATCAAGATTATTTTTGAGGAAATCAGTCTTTGTGGTTTACAGTGTTTTGAATACAGACCCGGTAATTATTGGGAGTGGTTTGTATCTTTTGTCCTTTTCCAGGAAAAAGGTCTCCAGACTTTCCAGATGGTAGCTTGCTTTCAGGATTTGTGATCATATTTCCATCTGCACTCCCACCCTCACAGCCCTTTAAAAACTCTCATAGCAAACTTGCTTTCAACACCATTTGCAACACACATGTGGGTTTTAGAATAACTTTACATTTTACAAGAAATATTTATGAGAGGGGAAGAGTATTATCTTAGTGTTGAGAATATGTCTCAGATTTCCAGCACAGGCTCCGGTCTTAGCAATGCTACAGTAGAGATACTGTTTAAAATAATTTTCCTATCAGCATAGGTACCAGAACACTTTGTAAACATAGACAGCTGTGCTTTGGGAAGAATGTACTTCTGGAAACTGATCAGCAAATTATTTCCAGATTACATCTTCCAACTTTCCCTTACCAATTGAGCTCCAGAGTTTGCATGCTTGATACTTGATGATAATAAAACAATGTCATATGAAGTAGATTATATAGTTGTAACATGCACTGCAAATGCTCCTGCAAATCATAGAATCATGGAATCCTTTAAGTTGGAAAAGACCCTTAAGATCAACAAATCCAAACATTAGCCATCATAGATTGACAGATTCCAAGTGCAGTCTGTGGTTACTTTCCAGGATCAATGACTGTGGATCGCTGCCTGGAGTTACCCGGCAGCCACCATGCAGGGGGGTGTGCAGACAAGCCCACCCGGCTGAGAGCAGCAGTCCTGCAATGTGCATGCCAAGTGCTCTTTCCAGTGAGCTGCCATCATTCTGGACAATAAGATGAGTTAACCTGAACCATTCCTGACACTTATGTGTTGCTCTCACCCATGTTGGCAAGCTGTCTAGATACTAGTTGGGTGATGAACATTTTGGGATGTCATGGGTGAGTAAAAGTTTTTAATAACATTGCATCACATAACAAAAAATGGCAAATGTTTATAGTGTTAGCCTGGATTTGTAGGAGTGTTTCATCTCAGGACTTCTCATGAATCTTCCTAATATTTCATCACTCGGTCTCCTTTAATTCTTGATATTTGGTAAATTCATCTCTGCTTGGGACTTATGTTGGAAAAACTGCAAAAATAGATGCTACAGCTCAGAGAAGACACTGCTGCTTTTCTCCCCTAGAACTGGAGATGCAGAAAGGGAAAAGTTCACCTAAAGGTGAAAGGGAAAGAAAACATTTCCTGGTTTTTTCCTACTTTTCCAAAGATCAGAATTCCACAAGACAAAGTCTGTTAAAGAAAACCTTTACTCATACAAGCCAGATGCTTACACATTGCAATCTGTTCTAGCAATAGGTCTGTCAACATCCGAGTTAATGGAAGAACTGGTCACATTTTGTTGTGCTTTGTTTTTCAATAGGTCATATGCAAGTGAATTATATTGATGTCAAGTGAGTATTCCTATTTCACTGAATAGCTAGTGAAGGGTTAATACTTTTATTATCAAATACATGGATAATGGTAATAAACATTTCTCCCCAATTATCTTAACTTCTAAATATTTTCTGAAAGTTTATGTAACTAATTCTCTACTGTCTCACTGTACAAGAAAGCATGATCTCCTTGCATGAGACCGAATGGGTGACTAAGTCACTTGAGCTTTCTTTTACAATTAAAAGAATCCTCATCACTGAAGTCAAGAGAGAAGTTCATTTGGGCCTATAATAGACATCTAAAATGTAACAGATGCATCATTGTCTAAAATTCCTCATAAATGGAGTGTTAAGTTAGCTTGCTTAGCTGTTGAGACCTATACTGTAAGCATCTAAATTTGACACTATAATTTTTCTGTCTTATGCTATATTTTCACTTATGGAATAGATCCCGAATTTGCCTGAATGGAGTTATTGATACACTGAGCATTTTGTAGCTGCACCCTGAGAAAGTACCAACAAAGTTTAAAGTACCATAGGTTAAACTAAGCGAGCTTAAAGTTAATGAGTGAGAAAGGAACAGCAAGTACCAAAAGATGAAGTCTAGTGCTGTTGGAGAAGATAGCATTGAATGCTGTTACTCCTGAAAGGTTTTGCATATAGGTAGGTAATGCAGAAAGAGATCAAGAGCAGAAAGACAGGATTAGAGATACATGGGTTCATCTCATCTAGCAAACTGGGAAGTCTAGTATACAAGGACAGTCTACAGACACATCAGGGTAGAAAAACAGGACAATGTGGGCAAAAGTATTATAAGTAACTTAGGTTGGTGATTAAAAGATTTCCAACTATTGTAACAGAAAATATTAAAAATAAGATTCCAACAAGAGATGGGGAAGGCAGAAAAATAACAATTTTTAATCATGACTGAGTATAAACCATGAGTAAGCATAACAAATGATGCCAGAAGTACCAAGCCACCAGACTCAGTGGTTCAGGACTTCCTCACAGCTCTGTGCTCCTAAGACACCTCAGCATCCTAAGTCTGGCTCCTCTCTCCTCTTTCTTCCTGCCTCCATCTTCCCAGCTGCCCTCCTAACTGGTGACCAATTGAGAAAGACTTAAGGTTTCTAAACAAGCAAAGCTACCAGTTGTAGAACACACAGTATTTCCACAAGCAGAATGACAAAGCTGTACAAGACAGAAACAGTTTATTTAAAACAGAACTCGGATTTGTATTTTTTTTCACAATAGTAACAAGACAAAAAGAAAAAAAAAAGAACATTTAGATATTTCTCTTTCTTTAATATGAAACCTTACTTAAGTGATATATTATTTTTCTTTTTATTTCAAGTCAGGGGGAACTGACGAATACCAACTCATTAAAAAAAAAAAAAAAAGTATGACATCTCATTGTTTGGAATTACAGCAATAACCTACATTTGCTGCCCTCCCTTTAAATTTAGAGGAGTTTAATACAAAAAAATTTTTTAAAAACCCCAAACTTGTAATTTATTTCATGAGATAAACCATTTCATTAATCACTGAAGCTGACTGTTAGCAATAATTGGATATGCTGATTAATGAAATGGTTTATCTAAGAAAATAGATGTGAGAGGCTTTGTAGTAAATGTACTTTGAAACTAGGAAAAACACAGATGAAGCCAAGTGGATCGGGTCTGTCTGAGCCCCATAGCAGCCCCCACAGTGCTGTGCTTGTGTTGGTAGCTGGAAAGTCAGTAATAACATACCAGTGTCTTGACTGCTGCTAAGCAGCACTGACACAGCGTCAGGGCTGTCTCTCCAGCCATCCTCCCCAACACACACACCAGTAGGCTGGGGTGGAAAAGACCTTGGGAAGGGACATAGCCAGGACAGCTGACCCAAACTGACCAGAGGGATATTCCATACCATATGACATCTGCTCAGATATAAAAGCTCGGAGGAAGGAGGGAAGGGGCAACTGGAGCAACTGCTATGTGGACTAAAGCCCTGCTTCCCAGGAAGTGCTCAAACATCACCTGCTGATGGGAAGCAGAGAATAGCATCTTCTGTTTTCCTTCGCTTCTGCATGCACAATTTTTGCTATTGCTTCATTAAACTGCCTTTATCTTGACCCACAATTTTTTATTTCCCCATCTTATTTATTCCCCTCCCTGTTCTGCTGAGTAGGGGAGTGATAGAGCAGCTTGGTGGGCACCTGGCACCCAGCCAGGGTCAACCCACCACACTAGGAGAGAGCAAAACTAAAGTTAAATGTGTCAGTGGGTTTTCTACCTGATTTCAGTAGTCACCCTTAGCTTTTCTTTTGGTTTGATTGGGCTCTTTCACTACTATTCTGGAACAAAATTAGAATACAATTCAAAATATTGGTATCAAATTATTATGTTCTGGTTTTGGCTGTTGGATGAGAGATAGGAAATCGTCATATGAGACTGTTTTTTGGGTTTTTTTTTCTTTTATTGCTGTTTGCAAAAACAGGAGCATGTTTAGGTTTTTCAGAATGTATAGGCCTTTCAAAAGATTTTCTCATCCTTCCGCATTTCTATTGTTTCAGGTCAGGGAATTTTTTTACAAGGAGTGGGGAGGAAACAGAATTCTCCTCTTTGTTTTAGAGAGAGCTTCCCTGGATATTCTGCAGAACCAGAACATATTGAGACAGCAGAAATGAGCAAATGCAGACAAAGCTTGAAATAGGAAAACCATAGAAAGCTAATTACATTTTACATTTAACAAAATTGCCTGTATTGAATCCCAGTTGTGTGAGGCGTCATAGCAATGTGCTGCCATGAGAGAGTTGTTCAGTTTTGAAATGTAAACAACAGTTAGGAAAATTAAAAGTTAGGTGGCACAGGGTATTTTCTATAAACGACTTTGAAGCCAATGGAAGTAAAAGAAAATCATGTGCTATGTGTGTAAAAAGAATTTCTGAAATTGTTCAGGATATTGGACAGTTCCTTTTCTTTAGTCTGTACAATCTCTTTGTTATACATGCAGCTTTGAATGTAATAGCTATATGCAATCCTTATCTAGGGTAGCAATTAAAACACCTCTCCTCATCACATAATTATATCTCTGGAGACAATTATGAATTCCATACTTACATTTTTAACCTTGAATATAATCTCCTGGTTCATGTGTCTAGGTTCGCATAAAGTCAAGTTGAAATTATTCTATCCCTGGAAGTGAGTAGCAGGAGTGATACTGCCTGAATAAAATGTCCATAACATCTAAGATAAATTGAGTAAAGGAAAAAGAGTAGTATGACATGCAAAATTACTCTTCTCTTTCTTCATAATTTTGTGATTTAAGGCACAAAAAATCTAGAAACATGAGTAGCTATGATATTGTGCTTCTTTTGTACAAAGGTGGCGTATGTGAGAGAAATCTTTAAAGGGACTGAACATATCAGAGACTTATGTTTTATTGATTCCAATAAACTGTATATAATCCAGTGCAGTTTGAAATATGAGCTTGGATTTCTGAAGTGCAGGGGTCAGAGCATTTAAGAATTGTATCCTGGCACAGAAACAACTTCCACAATGACTTTTACTGAAGAAAATGTTCTCTAGTTTATTTGTGTAATTAACTATTGACCATAGAGATCATTTGGTGCATGGGCTGAGCAGATTTTATTTTGACTTTTTGCAAAAGCTTGAAAATAGGAAGCAGATAATCATCTGAAAGACTGCTGGTGTTAGTTTTACAAAGTGTGACAACAGGAAAAAAAAAAAAAAAAGACCTTGGAGATAAAAGTGCAAACCAGAAATTAGTCCGAACAGGACTGTCAGAAGTGGTGATGGAACCATAATAACTTTATCTGAGACCAGACCATGCTCCTCATCTTGGCAGCTTCCCTTTGCACACCAACTCCTTGGCTCATCAGGCTACATAGTACTTTCTCACCTTGCTCCTTCTGGCTTATCCCAAACCATTGCAATAAGCAATGCTACCTGGTTAAACATTCCCATACCAAACTACCTGCTCTGAAGAGCCAGAACAGAGAGCACAAAGAAGATGTAGGAAAAGAGCAGAAATTATGGCTGGCCAGAAGCAAGGTAAATGTGTGGCTTAGATGTTGTTTGCTTTAACAGCAATGATTAGTGTATATCTTAAGAACGAATTACACCTTGCCTGTTAAACCATGTTTAAAAGAGTACATATTGGCAAGTGGGAAGTATTTGTAATTTTTTCCAGGGTTTTTTGGGTTGTGGTTTTTTTTGGTTTTTTTTTTTTCCCCAAAAGTTCTTTAAAAATCCTGTTTGGAGAAATATGGTAACCTCCAGGTGACACATAACATAGTAATCAACATATATTATAACATGATGACATTCTATTAAAAATTAGTTATAGGGAAGAAAGTTAAGAGTAGGAATAAATAGATAATTCCCTGGAAATATTATTTTTTTCATCAGAGATGCCTTAGGATTAGTAAAATAAATGTAACAGAACTAAGCTTAAATTTGTCTAGACACATGCACACAAGAGAGATTGACGTACATGAACTATTCATGTAGAACCACAAAGGAATTTGAAATTCTCTTGAGTTCATGTTACAACTGTATTCATGAAATAAGCATTGTTTCTCAAATACTCTTGTGTTATGAATGGATCACTGAAGGTTTGTTTGAATTTCCATTAGATTCCTGCACTTTTTTAGGTTGCTATTTCCACTGCATTTCAGGGTCAAGTGTGAGGTGGTCTATCTCCACAAAACAACAAGTCATATATCAAATGTCATAGAACATATGGCTTATATCTCTAAACTGTAAAGAATGTTAGCATAGTCAAAATCACTTTATCTTTAAAAACACTGGATATGATTTCTTGGTGGAAACAAGCAATCACAGTGGAGATCTATAATTTTTCTGGGTTGAGACATGATTTTGACAGTGATAATTTGCAGTGTTACAAAAAAATAACATGACAGCAACCAACCTCCAAGAAGTAATTCAGGGTAATATCAACAAACAATAGAGGAAAAAAGAAGTACCTAATCCCTTTTCTTCATCAGCAAAAACAAGTATTAATAAATGCATTAAAAGCCTCTGATGTGAAAGCAGCTATCATTTTAGATCAATTGATAAGACAGGTGTCCTGGTTTCGTCTGGGATAGAGTTAATTTTCTTCTTAGCCAGGGCAGCTGACCTGAACTAGCCCAAGGGATATTCCATACCATATGACAACATGCTGAGTATATATAAGCTGGGGAAAGAAGAAAGAAGGGAGGGATTTTCGGCATTATGGCATTTGTCATCCCAAGTAGCTGTTACCCATGATGGGGCCCTGCTCTCCCAGAGATGGCCAAACACCTGCCTGCCCAAGGGAAGCGGTGAATGAATTCCTTGTTTTGCTTTGCCTGCGTGCGTGGCTTTTGCTTTATCTATTAAACTGTCTTTATTTCAACCCATGAGTTTTCTCACTTTTACTCTTCTGATCCTCTTCCCCACCCCACTGTGGGGGGAATGAACGAGTGGCTGCACTGTGCTTGGTTGCCAGCCAGGGTTAAATCACGACACAGGACAGAAATCTGTGCATGAAAACAAATGGATTTGGGGAAGAAGACTTAGCTTTCAGAAAAAAGAATGATAGAAGCTCTCTAGAACATAAAGGCAGGGACAATCCGAATGCAACAAGTTGTTGGGAGCAAGCTGTCAGTTGAGAAGGGGATCTGAGATGAGACTGTCTGTGATCTTAAACTATAAAAAACACCTTGCTTGAAGAACAGTGATGAAGCATCTGTTAAGTTCTCGTGGCGCAAGCATACACACAAAAGGGGCTAGTATGCAAGGAGAGAAGTTGACTGTTTTCTCCAGCATCCTAACAAAAATTGAGGAAGGTATGTGATAATATTTGACTTTCTGTTTAGGATTCATATGGACTAAGAAAACATTTTTAGAAAAAAAACTGGGGTTGCGCTCCTGAATGTCCAATAGACCCCTGGTCAGCTGGCTCCAAGATGGACCCACCGCTGGCCAAGCCTGAGCCCATCAATGATGGTGGTAGTGCCCCTGGGATATATATATATTTAAGAACAGGGAGAAAAAAACCTGTGCAATGACAACTTCAGCCAGAGGAGTGAGAATATGTGAGAACAACTCTGAAGACACCCACGTCACTGAGGAAGGGGGTGGGGAGGAGGGGCTCCAGGCACCGGAGCAGAGGTTCCCCTGCAGCCCACGGTGAAGCCCATGGTGGGGCAGGCTGTGCCCCTGCAGCCCATGGAGCTCCACGGTGGAGCAGACCCCCACCTGCAGCCCATGGGGGACCTGAAGCTGGAGCAGGGGGATGCCCGAAGAAGGATGTGACCCGTGGGAAGCCCAGGCTGCAGCCAGCTCCTGGCAGGGCCTGTGGCCCCGTGGGGAGAGGAGCCCAGTCTGGGGCAGGTTTTCTGGCCGGGCTGGTGACCCCATGGGAGGGACCCAGGCTGGAGAAGTTCATGAAGAACTGTAGCCCATAGAAAAGACTCACATTGAAGAAGTTATTGGAGGAACCTCATGTGGTAGGGACCCCATGCTGGAGGAGGTGAAGCATGAGGAGTCCTCCTGATGTGGAGGAAGAAGCGGCAGACATGTGATGAACTGACTGCAACCCCCTTTCCCTGCGCTGCTGGTGGGTGAGGAGGTAGAGAACTCAGTAATGAAGTTGAGCCTGGGAAGAAGGGAGGGGTGGGGGGAGGGGTTTTAAGATTTGCTTTTATTTTCTCATTATCCTACTCTGATTTTATTGGTAAGAAATTAAATTAATTTCCAAGCTGAGTCTGTTTTGCCCGTGACAGTAATTGATGAGTGATGTCTCCCTGTCCTTATCTCAACTCACAAGCCTTTCATTATATTTTTTCTCCCCTGTCCAGATGAAAAGGGAGAGTCTAGAGTGGATTTGATGGGCACCTGGCATCCAGCTAGGGTCAACCCACCACACCAGTAAAGAGTACACCCATCCAAGGCATGAGCAGCCAGTTTCTCCTTGAGAATGCTGTGGGGAACTGTCACGCTAAGAAGGGGCGTTTCCTCGAACCCTTTATGTTTGATCAGCCTGCCAGTTTCCCAAGAAGGATGAGTCCCTTGTGCCCGACCAGCCTGTCTGCTACCTGCATTTTGACAGCCCACTGTATCGGAGGGTGATTCGGCTGACCTATTCAGGGACCCCCGCGGACAGTGTCACTGAGTCAAATCCCTTAC
>JAVJGJ010000057.1:59123048-59140562 GCA_035590215.1 Microhierax caerulescens | reverse complement strand
ATATTCTTTTGACATGAGAATGCACATAGGGTATGGCGGGTGGGACAGGGATTGGATACTTGCAGGAAAACGTATGCTGGGAAGTGGCTGGAAGGGAGGGTCTGCTGAAGGGGTGATTCCCTTGGTAGGGACCTTCCAGCTGGGCAGCATTCCTCCTGCTGCCCTGCTTTTTGCACCGACACCTCTCTGCTGAGAGTCATCCATTTCCCAGCCTGGCTGTTACCTGGGCATCTAGGACAGGAGAAGCGTTTCCTTACCAGTGTTGGTGTCTATTTTTAACCTGACTTGTTTATGGCTGGTGTCAGCAGCATTTTGAGTGGTGTATAGTAGACTCTAAAGAGATTATTCTTACCCATTTACTAATGAAAGCTGAAATTAGTATGTTTTTGCAAGGGAATAAATAAACTGAAATCTGTTGGTACTTCTGACAACACTGGAAACATCTCTGTTGAAAGGCACCTCACGATGCCTTTCGTGATCTCTGAGTACCAGCAGCAGAGAGTGGACAAAAAGGAGTGATGTCGTGTAAGACTTCAAAGTATTAAATGTCTGAAGTGGCACAATAGAGATTTCTAAATTTTCCCACAAAGAACATTTTACTTAACTGTGCAGTCATGCAGTAGCTAGTCTTTTTCCTGGATGGTACTGGGGACCATTTTCTTTTTGTTTTCCTTTGTGGATATGGAAAAACAGTGCTTATAAGGAGTAAATATTAGTTATTAAGGAAGATTATTCTATTTCCCTTATTTAAAGAACAGATCAAAAGAATGTCAGTAGTCAGTTTCAAGAGATTACAGTTTCAACCTCTTCATTTTAGCATCTGATAGCATCTGGCAGTGAGTTAGCTTCTATAGCTAACAGCAGTTAGCAGTCTTTATTTTGCAGTCCCACGTCAACTAGAAGATGTTGTCAGAAAACTTTCTGATAAACACCTAGATAGGCTGGTTATGGCAACATACGTGCTTCGGTGAAACAGCTAACATTAGTAACTACTGGTGACCAATATCAGATTGCAGAGATGTCGGCTGGATGTGGATGAGTAACTTTGGCAGTCCTCAGGGAATGAAGTGCAGTACCTGAGTATGTGCAGGGAGACAAGAATAAGATGTCGCTAGACAGCAAATCATCTCCCAGAGCAGCATATATCCCAGAGCAATACGGTATTTTCCCTCTCCTTCACCGGCCTTGATTTAAGCTTCTTATAAAATTACAGAATTTGCAGATCTATTTTAATAATAACTCTATTAAACCTTAAATGAATGTTAGCAAAGGATTTTTTTGGAGTGTCAAATATTTCTAAAATTAGATACAGGTATTCAACTCAGTACCATACATTATGAGTCTGTAATATGAGTCTGCGTAATTTATTTCATAGCTTGTAAGTTTTTACTGTAATATGTAATGAAGGATATATCCAAAGTCTGCAAAAAACCTTTATCCCCTAAGGATATGATGCACTCATCTTTGCACCTTTTCCTCTTTAAATTAACTAAAACATCCAAGATTATTTTGACACCATCCGTTCTGAGAACAAAACCACTTCCTATTATTACAGAAAAGGAGAATAGAGAAAAATATAATCAAAGTGATAAAAGGAACAGTCACATATTATTTCTTTAAAAACATAAGAATAATAGCTCCTAGCTTTCAAATTTGCCATGGTTCTGACAACCCCTGAAATAGGAGGAAATCACAATTTAGCCCAAACCCTGAACCAAACTTCTGGACTATGGGGTCAGTGTAGCCTGAGATGCACTCTGGCACCTTGTTAAGGACCTTGTCTGAGCATGCCAGACTCACTTTCCCATATTATAAATTTTCCTTATGGCAGATATCTAATAACTTTCAGTTTTCATTATAGCCATTTTTTTTTACTTTTTATGATAGAATTTGTTCTCAGTCCAAATCTGTGATCAGATTTTGCCTCAAGTGGTGTATAAACATCATGCACAACTGTGAACTCACTTAAGGTTTGAGGAGCTGGACTGGACTAACAATTAGGTTTTATTTTAAACATAAATAAAGTTAACCATGCACTGTTTGGCTAAGAAAGAAGAGTTAGGATCTCAATATATAAAAGCAATTTACAAGAAAATAAAATAGTCACGTGATATGCCTTTTAGGAAATATCTTACTGGTTATTGGGGTAAAAAAAAACAACACAGAAACAGACTTTTAGTTAGAAGGTTTTACACAAAAAGTTGTGGAATATTTATCTCAATTTTCTGTATGTAATTACATTTTAAAGAACAGTATGAGTTTATCTGTACATTAAAGTGTATGCATGTTTATATGCTTATCTATATATTTATATGTCTACATATATACAATTATTTTAATTATAGTGCTTGCCATTATGTAATAACTTTTAATTAAGTCTTTTTCTTTCTCATATATATATATTGCTCAATATATAATGAATATAATATAATAGTAATGAAGTTGTTCATTAAGAATTTTTGTGAGTTCACTGAATGAAAGCTGCAAATGAGTTCATAACAGACAGGACAGCATAAGTATGAACCATGGCAGAGAAAAAAGGATTTGCTCTGAGTTCAATAGAAAAGCATGATAAACTTTCAAGAAATATAAAGCAACTTTTTGCTAAACACTTTCTTGCTTTTGTCAGACTGAAAACAAAATAAGAAGTCAGCTGGAATTAATAAAATAATTCAGCTGGGGGTAAAAAAAAAAAAAAAAAAAAGAAGAAGGAAAAAATATATGATGGCTCCCTGTTCTTCCTAAAATGATTACTTAGCCCTGCTCTGGAAAGTAATTATCAACATACTATGTATTTTATTCAGATTATAATAACCTCTACTTCTGAGGCTATTCCTATTCTTTTAAATAGTATATTCATTTTATTTAAGTTTCCCAAATAATTGCCCTGGGAGAGCAGTGAGGTTGAGCTTTCCTTTTTGCCTTGTCTTTCTAGTGATGGGAAAATGGACTGGGATCACAAGGATCAATAACTTGTTGATCTAAATGGATGTAATTGGTTTATTCTTTTCATTCACTGACACAAACACACACACAAAAAAAAAAAAACGGTTGTCCACTTAGCTCCACTTTCAACAGTAGTGTAAGTTTGTGTAAACGTTTAATAAATAGTTTCATTTCATTTTAACTTATATGCATTTGATGTGTTCAATTAATGGGCAGATGCTGTTAGGAATTTTAGATTAAGACAAAAAACCTGCAAGTTCCTAGTCCAAATAGGTAATATTGCTTCTTTGACATCTGGTTTATTATTCTGGTGCTTTTCTGACTCCTGACTACATTAGATTCGCCCTTAAAAAGGAATGAAAACTTTATTTCACAGTTTCTAACTCTGAATCTAGCATACAAATTTAACATGACAACTCCTCATGGGCCAATTAATTTTTCCAAGCTATTTACTTGGATGAATATTTACTAACTTGGCAGAGGAAATGTTTAACATGGCTGGTTTTGTCCACAGCATCTCAGCTTTTCCAGATTCTTTTACTTGAGGTACTCTTAAATTCAAATCTCCTCTTCTTACACTTGTACACAAGCTAGAGCAACTGCTAGCCAAAGCCTATTCAGCTGTTTAAAAACCTGGGCATTGTATTTACGTACCTAGATGTATCTTTAAGAACCAGGTCCAGAAATTTAACCAGCGTTAACTCTGAGCTTTGGCAAACTTGTGCTCCTTTGAGACTAATTAATGTGCCAATGCAAAAAGAAAATGTGATCCAAAAACTCTCACTTGACTGCTGCCAGACACAGCTGGGAACAGGCAAATGCTTAGGGATGATCCCAAACTTACTGCTTTGTGGAGAACATCCCACTGGCAAGGCTGTCCCTGTGAAGTGACTTTAACATTAATTGTGTGTTTCAGGAGTGGATGAGGAAGCTGCAGAGTGAGGCTGCACAGAAGGGGAGCAAACAATCAGTGAACCCCTGCTTTTGCTCTCAGATGACTACAGTGCTGTGCTGTAGATGCGTTGCCCTGCACTGAATGTAAAACTCAACCCTTACTTATTCCAGAAAGTAGGACACTTGGTTGAGAGCTGGCAGACCTGTGTTTTTTGGCTTCATTGCCCAAGAGTATTTCTAAATGGCCACCTAAACAGAAGTCAAAGTAAAATGCATAAATGGTTTTCGAGGAGCCCAAACCCAGAACTGCACCCCTCCATTAACAGACCTTAACCAGCAGATGTGCATTCATCTTCCTCTTGATTGTTTTTTTCTTTCTCAGGCTATAAAACAGCTGGGACACTTCTGCACCGCAGCACAACAGCTGCACTGGAAGCTGCAGTACAACCTGTCCCTGCCCTGCACCACTTTGCTTAGGGCACTTGTGGGTGGCATGGCAAAACACAGAGGCATTGCTGATGGCATGGGAAAACACACAAGCTTTGTTTTGTTCACAGACTGAAACTGGCCCTGGCTCTCCACTCACACAAATGTTTTTCCTGGCCGTGGTTAAAAAAGGGAGTGATTCCTAGCTCAGCCAGGGAGTAACCAGTATCTACGAGTATCCAAAATCCATTGCAGTGTCTGCCTGCAGCCCTGAGATCCGGGAAAACTTCAGCTCGCTGCTTTTGCTGTTTCCAGCTGGCTACCTCTGCTGCGCTGTGTACATGCTGGTTTAAGGTGCTGCTCAGCATGTTGGTTAGTTCTGAACTTCACCTACACACAGTATCTGCCAGGCATGGTGTGTGCATGCCTCCATCGAGATTTGCATTTTACACTTTAGCAAGAGTTGGGAGAGACAACCAATTATCAGGGAACTTTAATTCTAATTTTGGATCTGACTACAGCTGTTAATGCAGGAATTTATGTTTTATCCTCTCCTTTCCCATAATTCAGTTGCTTTGATTAATGTTAATGGAACCTTAATTAACTTTAAAACAGCTACTTTTTTCCTCCAAACAAATTCTAATGGCTGCATCATTTCAGTCTGTTTTGTAGCACCCCATTCCTCTGGATGAGGTGCAAAGACAAAAACAGAGACCTACTCTGGTGTCAAAGTAGTAAAGCCTTTGATGGTGCAATAGCTGTGCTTTGTCTTTGCCTTTTGATTTCACTTACACTGGAGGCTGAGGAGGATTCACTTTGCCTACTTAGGAAAACCTGAGGATGGGTTACCTGTGTTTTGCAGAGTCTTTCTGACAGTAAAAATGGAAAAGATGCCTGGGTAAAAAATGAAGCAGAGATGCTAAGAGGTTTGTTTCAAGTTTCATTTATGTTAAGCTCACTGTCTAAAAACTGGCATGGTATTTTTACTTTTCTGCAAGCTAATTAGGGACATTTCTTGAAGAAATACACTTTATCCATCAAGCTCCTGTTGTACTCTGATGAAAGTAGTTACAATTGAAAAGAAGTAGTCAATACCTAAGTGATGTAATAAGAAATTAAATTATTCTTTGAATAAGTTAATATTAATAAAAGCTGGTGAATTATTCAGTGACAGCTTTTTGCAACTCTGGAGTTGCTTGCAGATCATAAAAACCCCTAAATAATTAGATAGCAAATAATGGCAATGCTGATATAGAACAAATATGCTAAAATTTACTAATATAGAATCGGCAAAATTAACTGAATAAGATATTTACTCTGGTTTTATTAATTGTCTATATAATTCAATTAGATTCACCATAATTTCTATATTTTTATATAAGATTTTATAAGTTAATTTTACTGTGAATTTATGTTCCATGCTTGTGCTTCCATTATAGATGTGACATAAAGCTAATTTAAGCTTTCACTGTGCAAATGAGCAATGGCACTTATACCCACCCCAAGCACAAAGATGGTGGAATTTCTGTAGGCCTAATTTCAGGAAAGGTTTCTGTGGGCCTAAACACAGAACATATTTGAAGGATAATAAAGACTTCAGTACTAAGGAATTGCTCATGGGTGGAAAACCTTCCCTTTTAGGATGCGCAGGCTCACATTGACTTGATACTTCTTACAACATGCCTCTAACTTTTCCATAGCTGTAGGTATTAATGCTGTGGGGAACCTCAGCTTAATTACCCTGGATACAGTGTCCACAACTTTACAGAAACATTGGAAGAAATAATCATTACTAGGGTATGCCTCCTCAGACAGGTGAGTCAGCTTGATACTGGCCAGCTATGCTAGTACCTCCTCTTGGCTTAAAGACTGTTTTTTCTATGTTCCAAAATTCCATACCAACTGGCTTGCCTTGAATTTTGGTGACCTTGATAAGGCTGACCATCTGAAAGATTTCCAGTTCCATATCAAAGGTCATATAAATAAGATTTCCCTGAGATAAGGCTCCCTGTAAAAATGTTGTAAAATGGTAGAAGCTGCAACCTTCGCATGAGAATGTGCAAAACTGTGGATGAAATCAATGTTCATATTTCAAAGTCATTTATAAGGGTTGTACTTCTGGTGTCTGAGTTTCACTTTACATCTTCTGAGTGATTTCACCTCCAAAATCCTTTCTGCAGTAGATTAGTACATATAGTATGTATTTTCAGGCACTGACATACCAGCTGTCCTGGTTTTGTCTGGGGTGGAGTTAACTTCCTTCTTAGTAGCTAATACAGTGCTGTGGTTTGGCTCTGATGGGAGAACAATGTTGATAGGGCGCTGATGTTAGTTGTTTCTGGGTAATATTTATACTAAGTCAAGGATTTTTCAGTTTCTTGGGCCCTGCCAGCCAGACAGCTGGAGGGGCATGGGAAACTGGGAAGGGACACAGCCAGGACAGGTGACCCAAACTGGCCAAAGAGATATTCCATACCATGGGGTGTCATTGGTATATAAACTTGGAGGGTTAGCTGAGGGGGGGTCATTGCTCGGGGAGTGGCTGGACATCGGTCAGCTATTGGTGAGTAGTTGTACTGTGCATCACTTGTTTTCTCCCTTTTCCTTTGGATTTTATCCTTTTCCCCACCTTTTCATTATAACTGTTGATATTAGTATTTTTACTGTTATTGTTGTCCTTACCTTTTTTTTTTTTCCTGTTTAAATTATTAAATTGTTCTTATCTCAACCCTTGAGTCTCACATTACTTTCCGATTCTCCTCCCCACCCCTCCGGGTTGGGGGCAGTGAGCGAGCAGCTACATGGTGCTTGGTTACCAGCTGAGGTTAAACCACAACACTGGCTAAGGGATGAGAACCTCTGGCATGATGAAAGAAGCAGAACGAATTTTCAAGGCTGGTTTCTATTATCTGGGCTGAATAAGCAGAATGAAGAGCTGGCTGAAAATATGTGTGTCTCTTGGTAGGGGAGCGTGGCATACCAGGGCTGGGGCTGAGCAGGCCCAAGTGCTGCTTGTCACAAAAGGAGGTGATGAAAAGAGGGTGATTCAGGTTATACATCCAGGACAATGCCCAGCTATCCAACCATTCAGTACCTATTGTAAATATATGTATTCACATTTGAATCCATAGAAACAGACAACAAAAGAGTTGGCTTAAAGTGCAAATGACTTATAAAACTGTAAGGGGTGACTGAAAGACTATAGAGCTAACAGCAGTAAGAGGGAGACATAAAAGTACTTTGTAGTTATAAGAGGAAAGATATAATAATGTCACATCTGTCAGATATTTCAAGTTACTACATTCCCTGTACAATAAGTAGAGTTTGTTGACATTATGTCTGTGAATTCCTTTGGTAGCCTGATAACGTCAGAAAGCAACTTTATTTTGGCCAGAGCAACACCCCCATATCAAAACTATAATTTAGAAAGTATCAGTAACTACTGAGAAAGTAGAAATGTCTCTTTACTACTACTTCTTCCTTTTCTTTTTGGACGATAAAGACTAAATAAAAATTAACGGGAATCTAGAAATTAAATGGCAGAAATGTTGTTTGCCTGAATGTAGAATTGCAGAGTGCAGCAGAGCTCAGACATCTGAAAGCTGCGCTGATCGGTGCTGTAAAACACCAATAGCACATATTCACTCCTTTTGTCTTTAAAGAGTTTTTAACAGGAGTACCTACACCTTTGTCAGTCAATCAGTGAAGAAGCCTACTCCACCAGAGGCAAACTGAATTAAGTGAATCTCACAACTCCTTTCCTTTCTTTTACAACCACACAGCCACATGTAGTACCATGTTTTCAAATATCATGACCACAATCATCTCATCTCATCCCAAATTGCTGAAAGTCTCCCTGGTGGTCCCTCTGCTAGCAGAGTCTGAATGACACAGCACTGAAGCACAGGACATCAAAACTCTCAAATCATGTATAGCTCTTTCCTTTGGTTACCCAGCTGGGGGTCTGACAGAAAGCATCAGCCCTTTTGCTAAACTGGCAAAGTCTCCTTTTTTGGCTTTAATCTAAAAGCACATCTTTGCAAAGCTGCTCCGTGACACCCTTCAGTCAGCCTTATCAATTAACACAGTGAGTAGGATGGTGACCGCATTTTAATCCTTACAAAGAAATGTGGAGTTTTAATGTTTTTAATACCAGAGCTATTTGTTTGTGGGTTTTTTTTAATAAATTAATTATATTTAACATAGAATTCTATTTAACATAGGAACAGCAAGACCTGTAGTAGAATGACTCTAATTGTGCAAAAATTGACTATTATGATTTTTTTAAACAATAAGTTGATTTACTTCAGCTATTTTCCTTCCATATTGCACTGCATCTCCACAAAGTCTCCACTTCGTTTGCAGAAAAGTGTATGTGAAACAATTTTCAGAGTAGCACCTCTGAGAAATCATTGAAATCAAGCTTCAGCTTTGCACTTGGCAGCCTCTGTGTTACACTGTGCTTGTATAAAAGTCCAGTCTTGGCTGATGAATGAGCACATCTGGAGCTAAAGGTCTGACTGTAGCAACCTGTGTTGCAGCTGTCTGCCTAAATTACAGAACAGCCTTGTGCACTACACATCTGGAGCAAGAGAGGAAATACAGCCTTACAGAAAAGTGAGCTGGTTTATTAAGGAACAGGAACAACTTCATGTGGCCACTTTTGGTCAAGCTGCACTGCATGAATTTCCAAACCCATCAGTCTATAGAACATTATGTTTGACATGTTATTTGTTGAGTAAATGTGAGGGAAAAGAGAAGCTAGCCTATTGACTAGATTATTTGTTGTGATTCATTTACTCACATCTATTACTCAGTGACTGAAAAGCAGCTGTCTTGGTATTGATGTATGTTATTAAGGGTTTGGCACAGGTACCCTTAAGATCTGATCAGCTGAGCTGTTCCCTAAATTAAAGTAAAACAGAGAAATAAACAAGATTAAAGTAAATATCAATAAAGAAGTGGTTCATAAATAACCTAATATGTCAAATAAAATATAGGAAATGAAGAAGATGGCAGAAAATTAATAGATGTGCTAAAAGCAACCTCATAGCGTATTACCCAGTGCTGCAAAATTTACTGTCATACAGATGCTATAAATTTGTGACAAAATACAGGAAAGGAAACAAATGGGAGGCAAACTAGCAAAGTCAGTGCTGAAATGCATGCAATATTGGAAAATGTTTCTACTAACCAGACTGCTGTGATAGGTGCAAAAAAATCCAGTGAGTTCCACAGAAGCATATAAGCCTGATTTAAAGTCTAGCAGGAAAAAATATGTTGACAGATACAGCTATATAGATAGACATAATAGCTTTCAAAATTTTAACCTTAAGAATTTAACTGCAAGGTGTATGATTAAATTTTATTTGATCTAAGGCAAAAATAATAAACCTCTCCCAGTGGTTTAAGTGATTTGTTAGGAAAGACATTCAGAAATTCTGTCCCTTTGAAAATGCACAAAGGTTCCACGAAGCTTAAGTAATGAATATGTATTTAATTCATGTAGACACTGATTTATGGTAAAGGGAACTTTACATACTTTTTCTAGGAATTCCATTTTGTGCAGTTAATTAAAAACAAAAAAGAGTTCCTTTAGATCTTGGGGAAATTAGGATGCTTTTTCTATATGAATTCAGGGAGTTTCTGTCTGTCATATACAGTGAACACTTTTGTGTGCTACTTATTCCTGCCAATGCACAACTGCCAGCATGTGGCAATTTTCACAGATAAAATGTAGGCTGTTTTGTCCCCTGTCATACTAACATTGAGAGACCACGTGTTCCTAATGCTGTATTTTGATCTGTCAAGAACCTTCTTCACTAAGTGCTAAGGACAACAGCCCATGTCTGTTGACTGTGCTTGGAGATAGGTTCTACCACTCTAAATACATGGAAGGTGACAGGTCTGCTCATCTTCAGGTATTAAATTTGCCAGAAAGTGGTCTGAGAGCCTCAAAAGCTCAGGGTGGGATTCAACCCACCTAACCAGGTTTCTCCAATCCAGGTGACTCATCTTATGCTCCTTTTATAACCAGAGAAAAGAAAAAAGCAGTGATTCATCTGACATATTTTAGACATCAACTTCATGCTGAAATCAGTCACAACACACAAGTGCTTATACATCTTCATTAATTATAAAGAAAGTTTAGGTGACTAGCTTGGCTCTAGACATGTACAATGATGCTTACCTTAAGTTTCTTGATTCCAGTTTGAAGAGTTCTCCCTTGTAAGGCACTCAGCAAATGTGGTGCCTGGCAGAGCTGAGGAAATGTATCACAACAATGAAAAACAAGCCCAAAGTTTTTTAGGCCAGAATGTCTTCTGTTTGCCTAATCACTGGGTACTCCATATGGTCCTTCAGGGCACCATATTGTGGGACTACATCCCTGTGCATTCATCAGATTTGTAAGTGGTACGTTCTGGTCTAGCAGTTTCTGACACAGATGGTTTAGGTGGATTCCAGTTCCAGCTTAGATCATTACTCTAGCCCTAAAATGCCTATCGAGGAGCTGGAATGTCCAAGTAAAAAAAACAGGCCAGATTATCACGGTGGCACCTGCTAATTTAAAATCCGGGAATCTATGGAAAGGAAAGGCATAAACTCTGCTGTCTGTTAAAACTTGTTCTGCTTTGTGACACTGGCCTTTCCCACAGCCTCCCCTGTGCATCCTTCTGTGTGGCTGTTCGTGTGGGGTTTGAAGGGTGGTTGTTACACATACGGATATACACCTATAGGAGAGGGTATTAATGTAGCGTGCACTGGCACCCGCAGGAGTGAAAATCCAGAGGCTTTCTCGGCTTTCTTATAGATTTCTCAGGCGTGCCAGAGAAGAGGTACACTCTCAGCTTGCTAGCCTGTACTGAGATATGAGCTGCCATGTCTTGTCTGCTCCTGACAAAAAATATGGAGGTTCCCTGTGTCTGCGTTTGTCTGAAGAATGGTTAAAACCTGACAGCCTCAGAGCAGTTCTCTCAGTGTTGTTTTTATGTTTATAAAATGCTCGAAAATGTTTGGAAAGAAGAAAAGTATATAAAAAAGACAGAGGTATTGTTATTGTAGAAATATTGATGTTTTTCCTCAGTTTTTTCCTCCTTGCTAAATTATAAGGAACCACACATGGAGTTATTATATATGTAAGATTTGAAAAAAAAAAAAAAAAAACAACAAAAAAAACCCCACCACCAAACACAATATATTTGTTGCTGTATACCAAATGCATTGAAATCAAAGGAAGAATGTATAACAGCTATAAAATGAACTGTCTGTTAAAGCAGTTAAGCTGTACAGTCTGCTTAGTCTAAATTTCACATCTGTGTGAACATACTTCAACCATTTTAATCACAATCAATTGCTGTCTCAGTGTGTATATGTCCTCATAAATTTGCCAGTCTCCCTCTCACATGAGGAATGTGTGACACTTATGCTTTAAGGTACTCCTTGTAAAAGCTGTACAGGAAGGGGATCAAAATAAGAAACCCCCACTGATTTAAATGTCACATTCTTGGCACAGGTTACACACCCATAAAAATTTACAGTCAGGATGAAGAGACGAGACTTCAGATAGTACCCAAGAAAATGACCTGTTAGTACTTAAGTGTGTGAGGTAGCTTATAAAGGGGTTAATACCAGCTTCAGGAGGACAGGATTTTCTGACCTGATAAATGAGGCTTTTTGTTCTGCATGATTCTTTCATTTTTCTGTCCTTCTTTTTTATCTCCATTTGACATGGTTCAGCAGATTGAACTGAAAACGAAAAAACACTTTTTTGAAAAATATTTTGGGATATCACATAAATAAGAGGAATGCAGATGGAAAAGAGGTATTTCAGTTATATGGTAAGTTATACCAGCAAACTATAGTCAAGTCCAATGGATCTCTATTGGACAGTGAGAATCTGAAGATTTGGGGACAATTAAAACCCTAGAACTACAGTTTACAGACCACCATCTCAGCAAAGGCGCACAGCAAGAACACAATGGTATCTAGAGATTAAAGAGATGAGGAAAATATAGTTTTATTTTGCTAAGTCTGTATGGTTAAGAAAGTGCATTCAGTACAGAAAAGTGGAAGGTTGACTGCCTTGCCTTTGAATTTTTCTAAAAAAGTCTTGGATAGGCAGTTGATGCACTCCTGCATTTGTGAGAATTAAATATACATAAATATTTTTAACATCAGAGAACCTGTTGAGTTAAATGCCCAAAGGTGAGCTTATGTCTATTTGGAACAGAGAAACACTTTATATTTTCCTCATTATATTCTGTACTCTGGTACCGTAAGGAAAAGTTACATCTCTTTTTCAGTAAGCTGATGATCAACAGACACACTAATTGTCATCATGTATTAAAAATTATAAGTGTAGGGAACCTGGATGATAAAAATTGCTTGGATCAGGTTCTAGCTGCTCACTTGACTCATTTATATTGGTATATCTTTCACAGATGTTTGGAATTAGAACAGAACAAAAAAAGAAATTTAGATATTTTTTTCCTGATAAGAAAATTGGGAAAGTGACAACATTCTTACAAACATGTTACAGTTTTAATTTTTTTTCAGTGTTGATGTTTTCTTATTTTCATGGCATTTCTTTATGAAATTAATTTTAAAAAATATTAACAGCAGCTATGCTAATTAAAATCCCATTAAAACATCACTCCACATCCTGGTTCTTAACTAGAGCAGCTTCTATTTTTAGTATTCTGAGGGGGAAAGGAGATCTGAGGGAGGTTCACAGCTGACTCTGACAGTAGTTCACCACCGCTGCAGGTAACGTGGGTGTGGACTGAGTCTACAGATGGTTCTAGGGAGCAGTGGGAGCTAACAGAGACTTCTGGAGCTCC
This sequence comes from Microhierax caerulescens, assembly GCA_035590215.1. Taxonomy (NCBI): domain Eukaryota; kingdom Metazoa; phylum Chordata; class Aves; order Falconiformes; family Falconidae; genus Microhierax; species Microhierax caerulescens. The sequence continues at coordinate 59,127,456 of JAVJGJ010000057.1, read as the reverse complement.
CTTGTGGGCTCGCTTCCTCCTCCAGCCAGGGCTGTAGCGTGCGCAGCAGCTGCGTGCCAGTACAGCGTGCTGCAGTTGCATGATACAGCGCGCTGCAGTTGCATGATACAGCGTGCTGCAGTTGCATGATACGGCTCCAGCATATAAGGCATATTTCATCTGCTCAAGTTGCACACATGGTCATGAGTTCGCTATTTCTGCCTCAGACACAGATGTCAACTGTAACTAAACACACACCATTTCCAGAGATAAAATTCAGCGCAGTGCAAGTATCAAGAAAAAGTATTTGAATGTCTTTGATCCAAGGTTAGACGACATTTCGACATTGTAATGCTGTGAAGCACACGTTCAAAGGCCTTCATCCATAATAGAAGAAAATCAACCTCTAGTCTTCTATCTAGTACTTTTATATCAGTGCAGAGTCTGAAGATCTACCTTTGCATAGATGTACCCTGGCAGTGTTTTCATTAGGCTGGGTATCCTTCATAACTGTGGCAAGCCAAACCACCATTCTAGGTCATATCTCCTTTTGTGTGAAGTATAATCAATTTGTTTCTTTCTCTGAATAAACACTATCATGATAGTATTTGCTCTGGACAATTGGGCAGAAATTGTATCTTTTCCAACAACTGCTTTCTTGTAGCTCATTCAAGAGACTGGCAATAGACACTTGATACTGCATTTTCATCTCCAAAAATACAGACTATGTCCAATACCTTGAATCTGGACTTTGATAACAGTAATAAGTATAATGCTTCATTGTCCCTCTGTAAATATATTTTTATTGATATCTTGAGAGGCAAGGTGTTATATGTGACAGAATTACTGGTTATTCGCCAAATGTTCACTGAGGACCACACAATGTAGGGAAGAAGGTAAAAGAAAATATTGAAAATATTAGACCCAGTTTTTCACCTTTATGCTGCATTACCAATATCTTACTTTATCAGTACTTATGAATTATTTCAGTGAGTTGGTAGTTCAGGTCGCCATTTTTATAATGCAGTAGCAGAGTGAAGGAATTTTAAAGTGCATGTAAACCAAGAAAGCTGTAATGAACTTGGAATAAGCAGACATGATGTGTGATTCCTTTCACTTTATAGTTAGTGAGGTTATATAGGGAAATTTAAGGAACAGATCATTTTATCCTAAGCTAAACACCTAAAATAGCCGAGATGAACTATGTTCTAAATGTACCCACTGCTCTCCATTGCCTGCAGTTGAAAATCTGATAACTAATTCAGGTTTAGTGTCTACTGTGTGGGTGTTCAAAGCTACAGAAGGGTAATTCATTTCGCTTGAGTGTTTGTAAAGCAGCATGTTACTGACTGGCATGGATATACCAGGCTCAGTTTTCAATTAGAACAGGTTACTCACTCTCACTTTTAGAAATAGAGTTGCAACTCTGCAAGGGGAATGGTTTTCACTAAACTTTAACATATGTAAAAGGCTAATGTGGTTATTTAAACTGCATTTTACTCACCTTTACTGGTTATCCTACCTTTCATCCATGTGACTCCATGACACAGTATCAAGATTCTGTTCTTTAAATTGCTTTTTATTTGACTGACAAGTATTCTTTTGTAAGAAAATCTGCTTGCTAATCTGAATGGGTAGTAATTTAAAGATATATTTAATCGCTTACAACCCTTCATAACTTAGCCCTTTCTGGCTTATTGTACTGTCAGCTGAGACAATGTAGGCAATGGAACAATTGCTAGTACTTACTCTCTTGGAGGATAAAGAGCTTGCAGAGTTAGGCCTAGCTTTCAGGGACTAATTAAACTTATATTTTGTCTCGAGCCCAATCTAAAACTTGTTCTCTTAACCTATTTCACTAATCTTCAAGAAGCAAAATTCTTGTTCCTGACACAAGGCTGCATAGAGATGCCAAGTGAAAGTAATTCCTTCTACTCAGAAAGTGAACGATGATGGAAGGTTGAGCTTTCTTCTTTCACTGGTGTAGGTCAGTAGACTGTACTTGGGGGAATGACGATGCTGTACCATGTATGAGAGTGAGGATGTTTTGGGGCACAGAGTACCCAGGAGAAAAAGACAGCCATTCAGTAGACCTCACTGACACATGTGGCTGAAGCAATACCAAAGGGAAGAGGAGTTTTTTCAATGACAAATTACCTTTTCTCTTTCTCTTGATACTGGATGCTCAGTACCAAGCTGCAGCTCAATGCACATTGCTGCTGGCAGTCTCCTCTGCCCAAGAAATGCTCAGAATCAAGGCAGAATGGGGCTGCAGGAATCTAGTTGCATCTCGCTGGTTCTGGAACAAATTAAACAGCTGGGGGCTAGCTTTCATTTGTCAGAAGTTAGACAAATTCCCTTGCATCTAGAAAATTTGCTGATAGCCAAGGTTAGCCTAGAGGAGCAGAAACTCTACTACCACAGTCTTAAAAAATGAGTTAAAAGTGAAAGGAATTCTACAAGGAAATGTTCTGATATATGTATTTCTGAATGTAGAAGAGCTTTCCTTGTTTGTACTTAGGTTTGTTTCCTCACTAAACGCAGCACAGGATTACTAATTTGCAATCCACTTCTCCTGCTGTGTAGAGGTACTTCCCTCATGGCTAGTTACAACTCCATCAAAAATAGGTTACTGTGTCAGGTGGAAAGCCCAAATAGATCACCAGGGAGAAAGCATTACACCAAAAGAGACACTTCGAAGCCATGCTATGCCTATTGTAATGGACACACAGGCTTTATGAAATATATGGGAACAAAATCAGATCATCTCAGAGCAGAATTAGGTCCAGGTGGTTTGGACTTCACGCATTTGTTTTAATGGACGCACACTGAGATATAATGCACAGAATGTTTGATGCATCACTGATACTCATGGGAACTAAATACTTCACTTACCCCCCCATCAACTGCATCCACAATGAATGGTACTGTGAAAGTCAAAAGCTGGGTCAGCAAACAGCACATCTGAAGAAGAAAAAGCCAGGTAAGTAAAACCTGAGACCCGGTCAACTTCTGTCTGACAGGAACTATTTTAACAGATTTCAGTAGCACTGCGAGTGATTATTTATACTGTAAAAGTTCTTGCTTTGTCAGCCTCTCACAAAATAATTTATCCTCCTTTGAAAAACTGCATTCTTCCTAGCAAGGTGTAGTATGTGCAACACCCTGAGCTCAGTTCCTTTGGTAATGCATGACATTCTGTAGATCAAGGAACAATTTTAGAGCCCAGCACTATGCTCTGTATTTAAAACGAAGATTCTCAAATGAGCAGTGTATGCAATAGGAGAGTAGATACATTATTTTTAGTCAATCCAAGTCAATTGCATTAACTTCTTTCCTTTTTCCTTTCAGGTACAGTACATGGTGTGTGCAGAATATGTTGCAATCTATCAACCTACTAAGAAAAGTTAAATCCAGCTATCAGGAGAAAACTTTTTTAATGTCTTCATTAATTAACTTGTCACCAAAGCTAGAGTATGCTCTTGAAATGTACTGATGCCATAAAGTCAAGAGGCATTGTCAGGAGAAGGGAAAATCCATCTGTTAAACAAGACGTGACTGGTGTGAGGGACTGCACTGGCGGTATTGGTACACAATCCAGCAGTGCAAGACCATGTGCTTATGGACCAAAGAAAGATTCCTTCTCCAGACTCAAGAGTTCTTCAGCTGAAAAATGACCAAAACCACTGAAAACTTCGAGATTCAATTGGACCTAAGAAAATTTTGGGCTATGTTATAATGCAGGTTAAAAACAAAATAAAAACACAAACAAACAAAAATACGCACACACACCACACACATATATACCAGGAAATAAATAGGATCTGTAAGGGACTGATGAACCTATTTTCAATAAATTATCTTGTGCTGGAATAGATAAAGCTGTGATTACTGATTAGGCTATGCTGAGTTCTATCTGGAGTTCTTAGTGTGACTTTCTTTTTCCTTCTTTGTTTTTTACTATTTAGACAGGACCTTTCTCTTCAGACACTTATTAGAAAGGTATCCTACCCAGAAGATTCAACAATCCAAAATAAGAATCAATAAACTCACTTTTAGTTCAGTAATAAAGGTAGAAAAAAATTACCCTCTTATCTAAGGCATGCCAATGAAATATCACGACTTAGTATTTTGGACAGACATAAGATATCTATTATGGGACAATTACAGTTAACATTTATTTAAATAAATGTTTCTTTTTCTTATTAATTAAATGTGTAAAATTACTGATGTTATAGAAATAATAAGCAACGGATTAGGGAAAACACTGTGTGAGTCTGCCTAAAAAGGCAATTTTGGTCATGTGGTCAGCACAGCTATTTTTTATTAGCGTGACGAATATTTGCCACACCAGTATGCCAATATGATATGCAGACTTAGTAGCAAACATGCTTGAGGGCTGCTAGGTACAAAAATAGCAGCCCTGACG
>JAVJGJ010000057.1:59063288-59108708 GCA_035590215.1 Microhierax caerulescens | reverse complement strand
TCTATGCAAACTTCTTTTGATCCTCCTGCTGATTTACAATAGCAAGTTATCTTTGTGAATCAAATCAGTGCCTCTGTTCTCCCCTGATATTTAGCTCCTCTGACTTTTCTTCTAAAAATCACTTTAATATGCCAAGTTCTGTCTGCTTACTATGGTGCTGAAGCATAACACTTCCTAGGCAAATCTGATTTCTAATTTCGGAATGTAAATCTTGCATTCTTTGCAAACTCAGAGCAGAGGTATAATGTGGATTCTGAATGTGTAGAGAATACAAAAGCCTGTCCCTACATGGTAGTTCCAATATCTCTTTCTCTTTTTGGCATGAAAAATTCCTGGCCAAATCCTGGAAGCCTGAGTCTATTCCCTCATGATTTACAGTGGGAGTAAACGGCGTAGAACGTGGCACTATCTTCCCCTTGCAGTAAGATTTCATACCTTTACACACCAGCACATCTGCACGCGTATCTATTCTCCAACTAGCCCACGCTCAGTTAGTTTGAGTATCTAGTTTACAATGCACAAACTGTAGGCCAAAATTTTGTTAAAAATTGAAGCTTTTGCATCTGGTTTAAATAGCCAATTTATATTTCCGGTTTAAGTATTTCTCATAAATTTTTGTACGTAAGTGTACACTCTTTGATGTAACAGAACTTTAAAAAATCTACACTTAAGAATAAATATTTTGTATTTAAACTGTATTTTATATATATTTTATATATATATCATAAAGCATATAGTAACCTTTAAGTACATAACATGCCTATCTGCATGAAATAATAAAATATATTTTCAGCATGGAATAATTTTTTACATCTGTGTAGTAAACCTCTGGAAAATAGCAACTATAACAGAAATGCTGACAACTTAAAATGTAACTGGATTAGTAAAGTTCATAAAACAGTTGAATATTCCAGAAATTTGATCTTTGGGAGACAAGACAGTTAGTCCTACACCCCAGACATAAAAGGGCACTGTATAGAATGATGATGATATGAAACAAGTATTTTTGCTTATGTTTTATCTTGCCTATGTTCTAAAAGCTAATACAAATATTTAGGAAGGATTTGGTGATTAATTATTGAAAATATTTTTCCTAGTTGTTCGTTATTCTTCTCATTTAGTTCCATTTTTTAGCTATATGAGGAAAAACAATAATAATTTTTCAAATAATAAAAATTAAAAGTAAGTGTTTATTTATCATACTTCCAAGAAAGTTAATGAGATGTTTTCCATAAATATTTCAGGATAGCTCTGTATACATCTTAGTTTTATTATTTCATAGTAAGCAGCATTATTTACTTTCACTTGAGCAGAGTTTCTGTTACAGTTGCATAAACAAAATTATCCTTTCATTTCCAGGAACAAAGAAAGCATCAAAGTTTACACCGCCTCTTTTAATGAACAATGTGAAGTTTTCCATCAGAATTAGCACTTTTTCACTTGCTTTTTCACTACGGTTGGACATCACTCATTTGGTGTAATCCTAAGAAGTTGTAAGTGTCCTCGCAAGCAGAACTACATTATGGGATGGTTTGGATCTATGTATTCTGGTGCTGCTTCTGTGACGCACCGCAAGCACAGTGAGGAGCTTTGGTCTTGTCAAGAACCTTAAAGCAAAACCCAGATGAAACAGACTTTCCCAGCTGTGCCATGGAGCAGGAGAGTCATTTCTTATGTGCTCCCCCTCTGCCCTCTTTTGTCTATCCTGTGTATTTAGACTTAGAGCACAGCGCCGAGAATGGCACTGCCTGCCCCTAGAAGCAAAGTGGGACCCCCGGCTGTGGTAGATAGAACATAATTAAGAGCATAGTCAAACAAGGCTAATGACCAGCCCACAGCACAGCCGAACACCACTCACAAAGGTGTGAGTATTGCACAGCTATGGCATGTCAAAGCTGAGGTCTGATTGATTATTATTTTTAGAGCACATGCAGAGCTTTTGAACAGCTTTAACCTTGATGATTTTCTTGTTTATTCTGTTTGAACTGTAATGTCACCAAAATCAAAATCAAAAGCCAATAATTCAAAGGGGACTGATGTGCAACACGGGTATTTCAATGAACAATCATGCTTTTTACAGGAAAAAGAGACAACTAACAGCTGTAAATCTACATTGTAAAGTATGTGTGGATCTAAAAATAATCCATTTCATGGCAAACTGAATTTCTTGCTGGAACAACTAAAAAGATGATTCTGTTTCCTACAAATAGGCACACATTGTGCTGTGTTCAAATGTTTAGGACATTCCACCCAAACTCACCTGCCATTCTAAAAGGACACAGGTTTCTTGAAGGATATGTGTTTCCCTTGCCAACTCTTAGGACATCTCAGATACCTTTGCTGGTCCCACACAGCAGAAGAGTGTGACACTGACGTAAATGATTCCTATACTGAAGCCCTAGCTCTTTTCAACTATAATAGAGCTTTATACTCTACATTAATGTATAGACACCTAAAATTAGGGCAAATCGAGTCCTACTCTATCTCTCAGCTCCTAAAATCACTTATCAAAAGAATCAAACCGCAGAATTTGGTGTAGGTTTTTGTAGGAAAATCAGGCAGCTAACTCATATATCACTGAATTGTATTATTTATATTAATCTGTTCAGAAGTGTCTATATGAACCTGTGGATGGTATCCAGTCAAATCGCACAATTTAATCAAATGTAGGTCTGCATAAAGCTTTGGAGAACAGCTTTACAGATGTTTTTGATTCCATCACTGGTATTAGCTACACTCATATTTCCCCAAGCAAGCCCTAATGCATCTTAAGTTTCCCTAGGCTATGTCACCTGGCTGTCAGCTGCAAGTCCACAAGGGCACTGGTGTCCTATGGTTCCTATGTCCTATCTTTCAGCGCCATACAGACATCTCATATATCTCATGGCTTCACAAATGGCATTAGACACCTACATGTCACCGCCTGAGTAAGACCCAAGCCTTCAACAACTATAAGGAAAGCCTGGGCACCTAGTCTACATCTAGACATCTAAATTTAGATACCTCAGTGGAGAATTTCATCCCACCCCTGGCTTCATTCATTGCTCATAAAACCATCTCCATGTCATTTCTGGCTGAAAGCAAAAAGCCGAAATGCCAGAGGAATACTAAGGCTCCTTAGTTATAGAACTAAGGTTCTGTAAGAGATGTTGTATCATGGCTCTCATAAAGACTAAAACTAGGGAGACAGCTGGATAAACTGTCTGTATCAATAGAGGATTCTTAGGATAATAGCTTTTCTAAAATAAATTGACACCTCCAGATTTTGCTGAAATTACCTTCCCCATAAAGCTGTAACAAAAATCCATCTTCCACAAGTTCTGTCTTAGTCCATTCTGAATGAAATGCCCAGCTAGAGAAATCAGAACAAATAATTGGCCTACAACATCATTACACTTGATTTCTGTTTGCCTGCAGGGCCAGATTACCTGTAATTGTTCTCCTTTGTTGTGGATACAGTTTACTTCACAATTAAATTGCGGTCACAGCTGGCATAAGTTTCTTAGCTGTGGGTAGGAATGTAAGGATTTCTGCTTCTAAGAGATTTGCTCTACTGCCAGGTAGACTGCAGCTACTTTTCAAGCCACTGTGCTATTTTTGAAGTTGTCCATGCAAACTGATCTAGGAAACTAAGAAAGGGCATACAGGGGATTTTCTGCAAGCTCTCCTGAATTTGAGGTCAATTGCCTGTTTGTCTTGCAAGCCCCTTCCAATCTTCTGCTTTGAAGAATTACATTATAATTAAAAATAAATACAAAATAATTTATTATATCTGGGTAGATTTGGCTTCACAGGCCCAAAGTGGTATCTCGTAGAAGATACATAAATATGATCTCTACACTGGCAGCCCAACTGTCTGTAGGACCACAGCAGCCAGCCAGGGCTACACTCACAAACCCTGCAGGAAGGGCACCCTTCCTGATCCTGCCTACCAACCCAGCTCTTCCTTTCCACCGCTGCATTTAAGGGCACGGGTAGATCACAAGGAGGAAAGTAAAGATAATGCCATGTAATTGAAGTTGGACAGAAGAAACAATAATTTCCGTCCCTTTGGGCTTTCATGCTTGCACATTTCTGAATTCTTTTATTTCCAGGGAGGGGCATTGTGCTGTCGTCTGCTTTAAAAGGAATGGTACTCAGAAGAGCCTTTCAGTAACTGTAAGTTCTCCAACAGGTAATTTTAAGTTCTTAAATAGGAAAAATTCTTATTAGAATTTATAGGAATTTTGCACCTTGGGTTGAGCAAGTACCCTAAAATGATATTGCACATAAAACAAAAGATGTAGTTCCCATCCAGGCATTGAGTGATAGGTATTTCACATGTAATATGCAGAATCATTCCATATTGTGCTTATTTTCTTATAAAAGCATTAATGACAACAAGTTTTCATCTATCAGACTGAATAACAATTTGTACCTTGTTACACCATGATATGAAAATATTTATTTCCATCCTTTTTAAAAGAATGCCAACTTTCCTTCTCGATTTTTAATAAGCTAAAGAAAAGAAAAATAAATACTAAGAGATTAAATGAATTATTTTACACACCATTACATCTTGAAAGGATGAAAGCCTAGTTTCATCATTGATGTGTTCGTTACCAGAATTTACTGAGTTCTATTAATTAAAGACATCATTTTCTGTAATCAGTGGTAAGGGTGATTTCTCACACATTTGCATAAGGAAATTTGGAGCCACTTTGTCTAACAATGAAAAAAATATATACAGAAGAAAATCTCAACACGTGCAAAGGAATGAGTTTATCTGTACTTTGCTAAATTGAAGAATTTTGCACAGTGTCTCCACAATAAAATAGGTCACAATCAAAATGCTTATGAGATGATATAAGGAATTTTAGGGCATTTAAAATAAGCAGTAAAAGAAATTTCAAAGCATCAAAGCAAGGAGCTTTTATAATGTGCTGCTGCTTTGTTTCCTTTGTTGTCTTTGTGTGAATATTTTAATCCAATAGTTATGATACATGATCAAATTTTTAGATAGTCCAGACATCATGCGTGTTCACTTTATAACTGTATTTTATGAAAATTATTATTACAGCCAAATCTACTATCTGAACTGCTATTTCACTGCAACTGCATCAGAACACAGCTCATTCCCTTGCAAATGAGTTTTCACTAGATTTTCTGGTAGCTGTGGACTTCTCTTGGCTTTTTAAAACTGTTAGGGAGGGCTGATCTGGACACAGCTATAGTAGAAATATAGAACGGGAGACATTTAGAAAGAGAAATGGGTCTTTGCTATCATGGAGAATATTGTATGCAAGAACCATGGATAAAATAGGCTATGAAAGCTGAGGTATATATTCACTTTAGCAAGAATTGTAACATCATCAATAATTAGCATTTCTGATGGATAATTTTACATGTCCAGAACATGCCAGTATTTTGTTGTGCTGCATGTTCGTGTACTCCTTGAGGCAAATATTATCTTAGTGATTGTCCAACGTATAAGATTGTTTAAAAACAAATCAAGGCAGAAGGAAAATAGAATCAATATTCAGCTACCAGCAATCTGCTTAGTAGCACAGCCTTGTACTGCTAAGAGAATAGCTCTCCATTTCCAGTGCTAGGTAATGGTCCTCTGTCAACTTTTCTAATAACTGAAAAGTTTCTAGTTTAGCACTTATTTTGAGGACATCATGTCAAGGGTTAATATTCCAAGACTCAAAAATCCAGACAGCACTCAAATGTCAGGACATCTGGCAATTCTGGGGCTGTTCCATCAGCACTGGAAGATGACAAAAAAGGAATTGGTGCACTCCAACATTAGGCACCTAAATTACTCAGGAGAATGAACCTCCTCCTAATGGCTGTTGCAGAACAGCACTAGCATCCTGATCTCTTGCTTTGTTTTCCTAGTGATATTATAGGGAATGTAGGAAGACCAGTCATTAGACTTAGCAAATTGAGAGAGGTGCCTAAAATCCTGCTGAACTGGAATAATACTGTCCCCATCTGACATTTTTCTGGGCTTTGCACCTTCAGCAAGGCTCACCCAAGGATCATACCTCTAGTCAAATGAGCTTCAACCAAGTGTAGGATTTTAAACTTACATTATGTGGCAGTTTCTCATCCCCATAAAAGCTATTGCCACATCTTCAAACTTTAAATTTTAGCAGCCACAATTTTGAATTCTGGCAACCCCATAAGTAAATAACATCTAGGAGTTTTTTTTGCAGTTCATAATATTGAAAAGTAACAGCCATATCAGGGAATATATGGTAATAAAACCCTTTAAGCTCTATTAGGAGGAGCACCACAAAGTCTGATTTAATTCACAGATTGTGAAGGTTCCTACTACAGTATATGTATTTTGTAGGTGGGAAGTAGAACCTAGCTGAAAATTATTTTCTTGCTTCTTTGGCTTCTTTTTTTTCCTGCTCTGCCTTTGAATGAAATGAAGATATTTTTTTATTCTCATTAAAAACCAAAAGGCAGAGACTCAGGCTGCAGTCGATCTTTCTGCTGTATGGCAGAGATTTCCTAAATGTTGAGTTATAAATGCTATCTCATTGCATCTGTCCAATTCATATATAGTTATTTGTGCAAAACCAAGTATTTATTTTACAACACATTTAAAGGAGCCCAACATAAAAAAATGGGGATATTTATCATGGACAGGAGAAACTTGTCATATAGTTGACAACAAACTGAAGAAAGCTGAGAGTCTCAAGTGAACGTCTCCTATTCACTTGAGTCTTCTTGATCAGAAATCCCACCCTGATTTGAGATACCATCTCAGTGAGAGTTTTGTCATATCAGCTGCTTTCCCAAAAATAGTTTCATGACTTGGTGGCTAGTTCTGGTAATTACACATAGTAAATATGCTTATAGTCATGCGGTTCCTATAAAGGTGTATAGCTAAATAAATCCCTTGTCTTTCATTCTTTTAAATGGAATATCAGCAAGGTGTTTAACTCTTTTTCTAAATGACATTGACCACTTATTTGCATAGCACAGAAAAGAACATAACATGAACTTTACACCTGATTCTTAAGTGCTGTGTCCTGGATAGAAATGCTACTAGAAACCTCTATAAAAGCACTTTAAATGAATGAAAAAGAGAATAACTTCAGGAAAATAGTCATGTGATGATTACTTTTTTTTTTAAAAAAAGGTAAATAGAGCAATTATCACATTTTTTAGTCATAATTCATCTAGCTTCAGGCTTCAAACAATGCCTTTTATTACTTTACAGAAGGCAACTGTCAGAATATTGTTGTTCAGATAAATATCTGCAGACAGTTATCAAGTCACCTATTTGTCTTCTCTGGAACAAATGACATAGCAGGCTGAGATTATTGAAGCGTTCATTCTATGATACATTTCTCAGACCTTCTTGGAAGGTCATCTTTATCTCATCACACGTTTTAAAAATCAGGCACATACTACTGTAAAAAAGCCTGACTCTCTCTGCTGGATATTCACCTACTTTTACAGCTAAACATGTTTCATAAGGTTTTTTTTTTCATCTGTGGCTCTCAAAGTGTTCAACAAAAGAAATAAAGAGCTCATCCTCTCTCTTTGACATGGCATCACATTAGAAGTCAATCACAAATTAGTTATCTTACACTATCTTTAGGTCTCACTATTTTTTAACTTCTCATTGCCTCTGAATGGGAAAGCTATTTTAATCTTGAAGTTCAGGAATAAACCAAGAGTAAAAATATATGCAGAATTTTATCATTCCAAGTTTTCCTTTTAATATTTATCAGAAAAACAACAGAGAGGTTAGAAATTCACTTTTGTTTATTCACATTTCACATTTCTTTATGCTGATTTTCTCTTATATGTGGGATTCTCTCCTATACAGATTTGACCCTTCAAATTTTCACTTGGCCTGAAGGAAACCAATGACTTTCTTTTCATGCCATGTTTCAGAAATTCAGGCTGTGTTATAAGAAATCCCACAAAAGACAGAATAAAATAAGAAAAAATTATAGAGCAATATCATATCTCTTTCAGTCGTAAAGTCCATTCCGCTTGCAGGTCTAGCCTGCATGTAGGGAGGAATGTCCCCTCTCCATACACACTGTGATGGGCACCCCAGCTGCCTCCTTTCCCAAGGCCCAGGGGTCACTGGGCAGCCATGCATGTCCTTCTAAAATTGTGTAGTAGGTATAAGCTTGGCTACTGCTCCACTTCCAAAAGGAGATACTCCTTCCACCCTTCCACTCCAGCCAGCTGTACAATACTAAAGAAATAATGTCCCAGCGAGTGGGAGCTAGGTGAGTATGGGCAATCTTCTGCCACTCCATCAATCATAACACTGAGCTAAGAACAGCTATATGGGGACAAAGTTTCAAGAATAAATGTCTCATTTAAGAGAAAATCACAGCAATTTCTCCTAAAATTACCAAATAATAATAATAAAAACCACAGAATACAGAGAATGTTTGTCTTTTTTACTTAATGAATCTATTTATAGAAAAAACATATTTTTTAAAAAAGATAATTGTACACTATACAAAGGCCTTTTGCAGTACAATAATCTATATAAATAGTTTTGTTTTGAGTGCTACACTGCTTTCTATTTAGTAACCAGCCCTTTCTGGCATTTTTGTTTCATAGTTAAAATCTGAAGGCTTGTAGAAATACTGGAGGTTTACAAAATGGAGCATTTTATCTGAAGGGACAAAAAAGTTATAAAATACCTGCTTATTCTGCATCGGCCCTTCTTATTCATGTCCTGGCAGTGCTTAGACAGTTTTTACAGGAAAGGAATTGGCACTATATAGCAGTTTATAAAGTAACAGCATGGTTATACAGTGACTATATGAGTAAATTTGACAGTAATTGTGCATTCACGTTCTGTCTTGAACATGAAAGCTCAACACATTCAGTATGGTCTCCAAAATGAATGCCTATGATTTTTGTTCATGAAAGCAATCCAACTTCTCTTCAGCTGAGATACAAATATCACCTTGTGCACAAAATGGTAAGTTCAGAAATGCTGAAAGTTCTGTGACTTCCTCTGACAAATGATTACATGGGCAGAAAATCATAAATGCAAATTCAGGAAGATCTTTCAGCCTTTGAAAGAGAAAAACGATGGTCAGAGAATGGGTATACCTTCTCATTTGTATATGAATGCCAAGAAAATGTTTCCTTTCTCTGGAGAGCTTTTCTGAGGTCAAGAGTTCCCATCCCTTCTTTAAAACCTATCCTCCCTGTACTTGCAGGTTAAAATCTGATCTCAGCTTCTTAAAATGTCCTGACATTTTCCCATGAGTAAATAATAGAAATTTTATATCTAGGCATCTAAGGGTGCCTCAGAAGACTGTGAGGATAAGACTGATCAAAATCAATAATATTCTAATAACAATGCTGAGAAAAATTGGGACAAATGCATGCCTCTTACAGGCTCATTCACTTTGCAGAAATCAGAAAAACTTTGAAATTTATGACTTGGTTGACGAACACTTTCAAATACATACTAGTGTCTCTTGGTGGAAGCTCTGTTACACATTTTTTGGGACAAGTTTGTCCTTATCTGAATGGAAGTGTAACTGGGCACTGAAACATGCTTAATACTTTGGTTACATTCCTACTGAAGGAAGATTTTGGTCCTTAATATTCACTGATGTACAATACACATAGTATTTGCTGCGACACATGTTTTGCTTACAAAAAAGTGAACTGTAGTGGTCACCCACAAAGATCACGTTGGAAATGACTGCTGGGTGGGAGTGTGTGACTTGGGGATGTCTGCATCTGAGCCACTTTGTAATCGGAGGGGGTCAGCTAGTCAGTATTGCTGGTGGAGCCTAGAGCACAGTTCAGCTCTTTCCACATCCACTGTGATCATTCAGGACTCTGACCTGAAAGGAGGGATTGAGGGAATGCAGCTTGTTTAGTCTGATGGAGAAGACGTTAAGGATGTAACGCTTTCAGAGGAACTGCAAAGGCAGCAGAAACAAACACAGCTGAACAGCGGCAGACAATATAGCAAGGAGCAATCAGTGGCCACAGTTTGAAGAAGCAGCAGTTCATGTAGTGTCTAGCTGGAGATATAGGAAGGAGATGGTAGAACAGGGAACTAAACAGAAGACAAGGCAAACCTATTTTCTGGAGATGAACAAGGCTGCTAAATGATGCAACATATACATTAACTCTTCCTAAGAGAAGAGTTTAATTTGTAGCAAAGAATCTCACCCCGAGTCTCAGCCTTGAAAGAGAATTTCCATTTTTCTCTTTCTGAGTACAATGGGCAGAAAACAGTGTGACATCCTGGCACTAATTTGTGACTTATTCTCTCAAGTATTTACAAGCATGCTAGAGCTATCAGCCCTGTGTCCATACTGCAGCCTAAGGTTAGGTGCCCTCTGTTAGCACAGTCTTAAGATGGGGTACATGATATTATAAGCATCACAAAGGGATCTGGGTAAAGTTCCGATATGTCCTCCTAACTGCTTTCTAGTAGTGTGAATGCTTTAATCAGAGATATTTCCCTACTGCATCCACAAATTATTTGCAGAGATTGCGCTGTATCTGTGAGTGAAGCAGATACATAATGCCTTATGAGAAAATGTCTAACACCACAAAGATAGAAGACAAATTCATGGTAAGCAGTTAATGAAAATTCATTCTATTATACTTGTTACTGTCCATAGACAAGCTTGAGCTTGTATTTTAAAATGGAATATTCGCAAGAGAAATCCATTATATACACAGAGATAACATTTAGTCCATAGATTGTAGCTGAAAAGCTTGCTGCAATGATTCATTGTCAAAAAATCAAGCTGTGTTTCTAAATTTCATTGAACACAACTCAGATTGTGATGCCTAACAAGGATACAGATGGCCCCCGAGCCTGGAGAAAGCAAAACTGCTTGAAGTAATTTTTTTCTTTTTCTGTGCTGATTCTAACACAGCTGAACTGCCATTCAGGGTCTGGTTCCTAATTTAGATTTTCACACTGATAAAGATAGTACCAATTGTTGTCTACCACTATCATTTATAGTTCATTTGGACCTATTAGGTCCTGCTGTACACTGGGGATAAATTCAAGTCACACATCAGCCACTAAAGATTGCCTGTGGTTTCACAGGGAGCAGAGAAAGCCTAATTACTTCTGCTCCTCCTTCGGGAGTGCAGTGAGACCAAAAGGTCTCTCCAGCTGCAACTGCCTTTTGCAACAATGGGATAATAACACAACAGAGCAGAACACACCCTACAGCAAGAATGAAAATGCTTCTGTATTTACTGCCTCTGGAGAAAGTCATCCCTACTCAAGCATTTTCCATGTTGCTGTATAAATATTAGCTGCCACTAACAGCATTGTGACATACACTCAAAATATCAGGAACAGATGCTAATGTGCATGTAGACATGATATTTTAAATGTTTCTAATGTGTGCGTTTTATGGCCTTGTTTTCAAATAAGATACAATACAAATCAGAAGATTTCATGTAAAATTCAGTAAGAAAAGAGTGCATAAGAATTTGATATCAAAATTGAAATCAGAGTTGTTACCCTCCCCACAGAGAGTTTGAAAAACTGCAGATTGGGAGGAACGGCCAATTTAACAGTAAACTGTTATTGTGTGTTCTCCCAAACACACACATTTGCTTTCTCCCAAGACAGCTTAATAGCTTTCGCCTAAATGTCTCTGCATTCAGAAGTAATAGAAAGAAGCATAGAAAATATTAGCCAGAAAGAGACTTTGCAGTTTTTTAGAACACAATGAACATAGGAAACAAGATGCTAGGAGGAAGGTACTGCTCCAGCTTATAAAACCACTTCAGTTTCAGTTTGTATTGGCTGCTGTGCCAGTGGTAGTCCTACCATCAACGATGTTAATTCTAATGCTTATAGTAGCAGATAAGATCCCGGTCCTGGATACCTCCTTACTAGGTACTTTGGTGAAAAGCTTAGGCCTCAAGCAACACCTGTTAAGATGTGAAGCATACCATTCATGTACCAGCTAATTAAGGTGCTCCATCTTTATCAGAGCACCAGATCATATTTTACCTAATAGTAATTTTAAAAATACATCTTCACATGCAAGGTTTCTCAAGGGCTTCATCCTAAACCCATGAAGAGGAAACAGTAGAAAGAAACAGGAACATCAGAATCACCCTCTGGATCACAACTCAGATCCCACTCACCCAGGCTCTAAAGGGGCCCTGCAAGAAAATATTGCAAAGCGAATTTCAAAGTCCTCTAAGTAGGAAAATTTAATGTTAATTTGCTGCCACACAAGTCTCCTCCAGACCAAAAATAATTAAAGGTGGGCTTCAAGCTTCAAGCATGAGGTTTAATAACACTTCCACATAATTCTAGTTATTAAAAAGGATAATGGGATATTCTTCATATCAAAAAACCTGTCAAACTGTGTTGAAATTCTATTAATTCCTGGCCTCAGTTGCTTCCCCCGGCCACAATTTGCACTGCGCAGATACATGCTGTATATGCAAAAGACTGAGTGATTTCAAGAAGGATAGAGCTTTCCTTGAACTTTCTCATGTCCCAGACCCAGCATACGCTCTCATCACCTAAATCTGTACTTTCATTCCTTATTAATCCCTCCAACTGCTCCTTTCATCTGCTCATCTTATTGGATGTGTAATTAATTAATCACTAATATTCTTCACTCCCCTACTTATGGAGACATTTCAATGAATTGATAGTTCAACGTTGCATAGAGATTATTTTTAGCTGTCAAGTACTACTTCATAAACTACTTAGAATCTCAGTCACCTATTTTGACAGCACAGCACTGAAAGCTGTTTCTTGTCTCATTTTCTTTCACATCATAACTGTAACTTTCAAAGGAGACAAGATATTGGATGTGGTATTCATTATCACCTGATAATTACAGGCTAATTACATTCTTTGAATGACTTGTTTTCTTATAATGACAAGATAGGAAAATATTGATTGCAGTTTTCCTCAGCATGCAGAGACAAAGGTATGGAAAAAGTTGTATTTTTCATCACCTCATCATGGCACACAACAAAAAGAAAAGCTCAGTATTGATACCGGTTCTCTATATACATCTGACTAATTTTTTTGTAATCCGTTTTCAGTTTAGTTTTCTAGGTAAGTAGCTTTGAGATATTAAGCTGGGACATGAAAATCGTGGGAATTTCTCCAAGAAGAAAATAATGCATTTTATGCTGATACTGCATTTTATACAATACCACAAAATAACAAAAAAGAACATTTTCTCTGAAGAGTAAACATCTGAAAGGCATACAAAACTGTAGTGAGATTTTTCTTCAAAGGTGCAGACTCCCAGAGCAATAGCTCTCTTCTGCTTCTCTCTCAATGGGGAAAGTTTAGAGCTGTGTCTCTTACTGCAACTTCCCTTCACATTGATTAATCCTGAAATGTTTGTAACTCTTCCCACTTCAGCACACATGGGGCATGATGTTTGAATACCCTTTATCAGGCATTGCCAATGGACAGCCTACCATTGTTTCAGCCCAAATGCCTTTTTAACATGAGCTCTGGAGGAACTGGAAACATATGAAGTTATACTCCTGCTTAAGGTATTGATTCCCATTATGTAGACTGTGCGTCACAGAGCTGTCACTAGATGTTCTGCATAGCTTTTTGGTTCAGATCCAGACTACTCAGTAGAGTGGATCAGTCAGCACCACTTCCTACCCTTGTCCTCACATCACGGACGAGTGCAGAGCACACAGAATAAACCCCTTTTAACCATAACTAAGCCAGAAAGATGCTCTTCTGTAGCACATGGAATATACTCCAGCTGCTGATGGGCACTCAGGTCATGGGCTTACACTAAAGCTAGCCTGAAGGTAATGACTGAAATCAGTTCCATGTGAATATCAGGTCCTCTGCCAATAACTGTTTTATCATGGAAATTCTGTAGCACCAAGGTGCCCTGCTTGCTGATGTAGACATCCTCTGATTGTCTCCTTAGACAGAAGACTCTAGCTGTGTAGCTAGTACTTAAAAAAAAAAAAAAAAAAAAAAAGTTTTCAGTATTTACTATCAATTGCTCTCCAAATGAGAAATGATGTAAGAAAAGCAACATTATTTGTTCGGTATTGTTTACAGGGTTAAGATCTATCCTGAAGTGACAATTTAACTCTTATATTGCAGTATTCCCAGCAGAGATATTAATCTCAGGTTTCCAACATAAAAGACAGAGAAACAGCATGTTGCCTATTGACCAGGTTCAAATGGGAAAGCATACACTCAATTACTAATTTCAACAGAGATCCCAGAAGCAGCTTTAAGTGAAAAAGAATGTGACTGCAAATTTTCTTCACAATGAATGAATATTTGTTTCCTTGTTAGGGCAAACAAAATATTGCAGTTAATCCTCATATATTTCTGTTTATACTTCTCTTTTTTCATGTCTGTACTTCTGCCCTGTCTACACTGCAAGCAGGTCATTTCAAAGAAAGATTTAGTGAGTGCAGGAGGTGGAAAGATAAGGAAACTGATGAGCTGCAGTCTAAAAAGTCCCTTAATATTCTCTAGAAACCTAATATACAACCTACATAAAAGCAGTGAAAACATGACCTTGCACTAGGAAGTCTTTCAGGTCACTGGAACCCACTCAGAGAAAAAGGAAGAAGTAAAGAGTGGTTTTCATTACTTATAGAGCACAATTGGGCTAATAAGAACATTATGTGGTTAATAGGATAGTTTGCTATAGACATAAATCAGTATACACTATTAGATGGCTGCCTAATGCCAAATTTCATATACAAGGGTTGCCATTCTTGTCCCACTTATAGTCATGCTTTGAACCACAGAGGGTGTGAATGGGTCTTTTTAGGACACTGTAAGAATCATTGGAGACTGATTTCTGTAACTTCTTTGGCCAAAAATATAGTCTGAGAATTACGACAGAGTTTTCTAGGCTAAATACATCACCGATCTCTCCTCCTTTTGTATATGGTGTCTTTGATTGCTGTGAACACAGAAGCTGACCATCTGAGACAGAGAAAGAGAATAATATATTCAACAGCATACTTAAATGGGTAAAGAATGTAACTCTTTCTTCCTTTTTAATTTCCTTTTTATTCTAAACCATCCTCTTGAAATGATTCATTTATAACGCAACAAACCAGACCAGGCTGCTGCCTTAATATAGGGTAGATTTAGAGTGGAGTGTTTTCTGACCTTAGCTATAAAATCTATTCATTCAAAGAGCCATAAGTAAAGATAGTGAGGGTGACCTGGTTCATTAGCTTTTCTTTTTCTATTCCTTTTGTAACAGAATTAAGTTTCAAAAGAAAGCATCTGCTTTATTTTTAGCTGATGTTTGCTTGTCAGAGGAAATGTAACTTTTTTTTTTATATATTTTATCCCCTGCCCTTCACTTGTAATTATCTGGGCTTTAACTCTTGTGCATCGAATTATGATAATGAAAATACATTCAACTAGAAAACCCTTAACAAATCATGGACATAGCTAGCATTAGTATCAACACTGATTAAATGCTACAATCTGTTTCCAAGAACTGATACTTCGGTGTATCTTGTCATTCGGGCCTGCTATAACTTTGTAATATTTTGACTGTATGAAATAAAGGATAAATGAAGATCCTCAAAGAAGACTGTTAATTGTACATAGCTAACTGGAGCAGTGTGGAGACACTTCTTGAAGGTTTTAACAGTCCCCTCTAAAGGCATGTCTCTCCATTATTTATGCCAAACTACATCTGTTGTATGAATAAACTTATGGAAGTTGCTTCTGGTACAAGCTGCTGTCGTTCTTAAATTAATTTCCTAAAAATCTTTTTGGTTTCCCATACATACAAAGTGATTTGAAGTAAGGCAAAAAAAAAAAAAACAAAAAAAACCAAAACCCTAACTTACTGTTGAAAAAAAGGATTTAGAAAGTTCCTGTTTTCTGAGCACAGACCTAAAATGTAGCACTGTGCAAAATAAAATCAAGCCAGCTATCCACCAAAGCAGGAGGAGAAAAAGAGCCTGTACTCACTGCTACCCCTTTAGTTCTTTAGGTTTTTTGTCATTTCATATACAATGTGGTGTAATGACAGTGCTGTATACTCACAAAATAAAAAGAACTGTCTGAAATTGAGTATCAAAAGAGGAGGTGCTGGAACAAATTGGAAAATTAAATGCTGACTAGTCACTAGGACTGGAAAATCTTAAATTAAGAGTTCTGAAGAAATTTAAGAATGAAGTAGATGAGCTGTTGGCAAGAATATATAATGTCTCAGAGTCAACTACTCTGTACAATGTCTGGTATTCAGCAAGTGTTTTGCCCAGCTTTAATAGAATTACAACACTTACGTTTGGCATTTGCTAACCCCATAACCTAGCTTCAGTTCCAGAGTGAAAACTGTGTGAAAAGACAATAAAGATACATTTAAGAAATGCCTTCAAGGAGTAAAAATTAAACATATATAGTGGCTTCCATGAGGAAGAAGAAAGGCTTATGTTTCACTGTTCTTTTAGAATTTGTGAGTGTGGCAACAGCATAGAGGATGAAGGAGAAACAATTAATATATGTTAGTAGGGTGTTCTAAAACCTTGTGACAAATTTTCTCAAAAGATACTATTAAGGAAATCAACCTGTAAAGTACTGTCAAGGATCAAAACTGGCTAAGACAAAACTAAACATTTACAAACAAATGATGGGCTTTCAAGATGAAAATTTATACTGGTGTGTTTCTGAGACAGCTGAACCGGCTTGTATTTTATAAAGAACTGTAAAATGGCTTCATAATAAAATGATTAAATTTTCAATTGCAATATTTAAATTATCTTTAAATAGGATTAATGTATTTTTCAACTGTTACACAGAATTTACCTGAATTAGCAGAATATTTCCTCATGCTTCTTTTCCTCCTTATTCCCACCCTTGGCTCATCTCCAATCTGGCTTACATACATTAGCCAGACATGCAAGGTAGAACATGCCAAACTGCTGCTATGTACCAATACATTTCTATTATTTTGCTTTGTTGCTTGGTACAATGCAATCTGGTGTGAGACTAAATCAAACACAATGCCATAAAAGAAACCTAGGGATCAGTGCAAAACTCCAGAAGACAAGGGAAGGGAGAAACTTGTGCAAGTCAGATCCTACCAGATGGCTAGGTAAGTGCTCAGATGCTGTAGAGAAATCTCATGCATACTATGACTCATTTCTAAGAGTATTAATCCATTTTATCAGACAAAAAATCTAACTATAACTAGGTAGCTGTATGACTGTATTTCCCCTACTCTGACACCCTTCTCTTCTTTCTAGGCTCACTATATATTCTCTTACTAAACATGGTCTTGATTTAGAGTTTATCCTCCAGATCCATCTTCATGAGGGAGCTCCATTAATTCTCATGTGGCTATGCTTGGACACAGGTCTATCATCAATGAGAAAGTTTGGGGTTTAAGTTCTCTGCAACATTCTGCCTCATCACAGATTTGTAAAGTAACAAGAACAATAGAAGTTATTGTAGTATAAATAGGATGTGAATCAAGGAAAATATATGCTTCAACTGTAATTTTTTTTTTTTAAAAAAAAGAGGTTTCCAGCAGTCACTTGCTATGTTGATTCACATTTCAGTATAAGTTTTTCCCCTTGACTATGTTGTTGTGAAGTTGAAAGTACAGTACATTACACCATTGGCAAATGAGCTAAAATTCAAGGGCTAGCACTACATTTACATTTCTTCTCCTGGAACTGAATAGTTCTGCAACAGTTACAAAAAGTATTCAGCCTCAAATAGTCAGAGCACTGTTGAGAATGTATATGATATGGACTGTTTTACACTAACTGCTATAATGTCCTTTCCAGAGCTAGGAAGCAGTTTGTTTTGCTTAGTGAGTATCTGAACTCCAAGCTCAGAATATATCAAAACCCACATATGATGGAAATAAACTTATGCTTTGGAGTGATGCAGTGAACTATTTGTATTAAGGTTTTTGATTGCCTTATGCCAGTAGAAAATAGCTTTCTGGCATCTCCTTACAGCAAAGAACCGGGCCAAAGGCATGAACTGTCCTCTGTTATGCACAGTACAAGACCAGAAGAAACTTGACGTATGGTAGGAGAATCACTTTGTCTCTCATGTTTTTCTCCTTCTAATATACATTTTCCTATTTTAACTTCATTTTTTCTTGCATTTCATAAATAAATGGTGCAAGTGCTCACATTTCTTAATGCATTTTTAGAGTTACCTGTGACATAGGTCAGAGGTTGTACCCAAACACTAGACCAAAATCTACCTATCTACCTTCCATTTAGGCACCTAATCTCGATTTATAACTACAAAACCGTTAATTGACTTTCCCATGGCCACAGAAAGGCTGCCAGACCATTGCAATTTGTACCAGGTGCTTACATATACATTGCAGCAGGGTTGCCCGCAGGGCGAGTGTTCAGTACCCTAATCACCATGCTCAGTATCACCACCCACTTGCTGTCTCATTTAATACTTAAGTAGCTGAATCAAGGAAAAATAGATTCTGTCCTCTCTCTGAAATGCCCTGTAAAGGAATCCTTGGTGTAGTCTCTGGCAAGGTCAGACATCCACACTGAAACTCCTACTCAGAACAAGAGTTCAAATCTTCTCCCACTTCTTTTCCTCTAATTTTCTCTTTTCTGTGAGTTTCCTGCCTACCTCCAGTATAGTTCACATTTGTATATTTTAAGCAAAGCTCTGGGACCTATAGAGCTCAAGCCTGGCAGTGTCTCCTCTAGCCCTCAGTATTTCCCAGGTCAATGCTTTTGTCACAATTCTGGTGCTAGTCTGAGATGCCCAGCTCCTGGTATGTAACAGGAGTGATACAGAGATGCCTGACTCCAGACTGTCGGTTCTATTAACCCTCCCCAGGATGCAGTGGTGTTTTCACCAGGAGCTTAGCCAATTCTGCCAGGCCATACCTGCTATTACTGCCTTCCCAGCTGGCCAAATCTAGCTGTCTGCTAGACCTCCCAGGGGCTGCTTTCCTTCTTGCCCCAACATGCCTGTAAAGCAAAAGCACACACTCCAGGTTTGCCCCAGGATGCAGTCAGGAGGCTTCTTGGCCCTGGAAGCCAAGAGATATTCACAGGTCCCATAGCACAGACACAGTCCGCAACACTAAGCCTTATCACATGTATACATCTGACTCCCAACACCCTCTTATTTCATGTTCTCACTTCTGTACTATCATATTTTTTTCCCCCTGTAAAAGACATCCTTAACTTTCTCTGGGTTCTGCTAAGTCTCACTGATAGGAAACTGTAGTAGCTGGACTGTCAGGAAATATAAACTGGCAAAAATGCTTTGAAGCCAGGAGGAATCTATCAGTTTGCACCTGCAGAGGAAGCAACTTTTGATCTCTTGTCCTTCCACTACCCATGAGTATACAGGGAAAGATAATTATGCATTTCATGCCTAATGTCTCATTGCTATTTATAACATGGATTTCCAGGAAGAAAAAGAATCCATCTTCCATAACTCTGGGAAGTTCTGCTCAGTGTTGAACTGGGATAGCCCACTTCATTCTCACTCTCTGGCCTAATTTTATGTATTTTACTAATCTTTCTTAATTTTAAAATTACCTCAGGCTAACAAAGAAAATTATATTATTTTAGCTGCATGGTCTTCTGCCTTTCTTTTTTGTATTTCATTTTTTGCACTTCTCTTAAAGGATACTTCAGATGCTAGAAAAAATCCACAGACTTGGGGTCTCAGCTCAAATGCAGGTTACACAGACCCTTTCTGCATGAGCTATTATATATGGCAAATTAAAAGTCACAAATATAGTAGGATTTCAGATTACATAGACTGCATCAGTGGGTGATGGAGACTATGAACTATTCTCTGTAGAAACAGTGGATTAATCCTTTCCTTGGACAGACAAGGATGTTTGTATGAACCCTTAATAGCTACAAAATCCCATTTTTTTAGTTTGCATTTTAATGTTACTGCACACACCAGGAACAGGTTAAGGGCAAATGACAGGGATAACAGGCAAGTAAGATAAAATCTGGTGCTTATCTGTAAAGCAGGGACAAAGGTGAGGATGCCTGAAGCCTTTGAGGCAGGCCATATATGTACTAAAGAGAGTACAGACGGGCAAAAGAAATGTTGCATTGAAAAACAAGTGGACCTGGGGTGGGGTGAATGTCCCAACTCTCATATTTTGCTGCCACCTTGTAAATCCTCACTGAGGCAATAGATGAAAACAGTTGGTGTTTTCCATTCCCTGACAATGAATTCTTTACCCCCTGCTCCTAAGGGATGACACCCTAGTGGCACAGGAGATGTAATTTTCACCAACAGAGGTAAATTGGTCCCTGCAGCTTGCCCTTTATATGCTATATATGATTTACTTAGGTTTTATTAACTAGAATAGCAGTTATTACAGCTCGATAATGTTCACTGCCAAAAACAGAACGTCTCACAGCAGTGGAGCTGTTGAAACATGGATCTACAGTCATTTCATATCTTAAGCTTTACTCTACTTTTAATATTTTGACCAGAGGGACTATTTCTGCAAATTTTAGGAAAGGGTTGATGGACTCATGAATCTAATTACAATGGTGTATAAGCAACAACAAAATAAGTTTTTCCTGTGACTTCTAGTCTGCAGGTGGCATTATGCTTTTCAAAAGACAAACAGGAATTTATATTTTTCACAAAGTTAATTTCTATTCCAATCTGTACCACCCTAACTCCACTGTTTTAACTGGCTTTCCATCTGCAGAATATAGACTTTTCTTTCTATCCTGCCAAGCCTGGACTATGAGCAACCTCCTTCATTAATGTCAGTTGCCATTCAGGGCTACAGGTGACATTGATTAATTGTCCAATTAGTTTAATTATAAGGAGGAAAAGATGTGCAAAGCAACAAATGTATCGGGGATGTTTAATGTACAGTAGATACATAGTCAAATAAGAATATAAGGAGTTTTGCAGAGCAGTAAAAGCAGTGGAGTTGTTGGTTTGGGGTTTTTTTTGCTATTTCGTTCATTACTCAGGAAGTACAAAGTAAGTCACTACAGACCTCAGTAGCCACTTTAGAATACTTTCAGGAAAATGCTGTAAGCACTGTCCATTTGTAAAAAAACTCATCACAACCATACAAAGTATATATTGTTAATTATTTTTTAGTTAAAAGTTGTAATTGGAATGCCTAATTTTGGTGCCTTGTCTATTTTTTGTTTTCCTTTAAATTTTGGTGATCTTCATGTTCCTTAAAAGATTGTGGGTTTCCTTTATTACACTACAAGAAATAGTGAATCAGTGATTTTCTCTATTTTGTTGTTGATTATTAACAGGAGGTAGACACAGCTCAGAGCCTTGTTTGTGTCTTGCGCTAGATTTTCTAAAAAACTTTGATAGAAAAAGCAAAGCGATTATGCATGGTAAGAAAGTGCCACCTAAGACAAATATAAAATTCTTCCAATTAACTCAAGTAATTAGATATTGGAAAACCTCCAGTGAACTTCTCGTACTCAATCTAAACTGAAAAATAAGCACAGAAGCCAGTGGTGCTTAAAAAGGTGTAAAGGAACAGAACTGACAGTGCTCACTGACAACGAGACCATACAGATGTGTTCCTGGCACTGTCTGCTAAGCAGAGAAGAGAGCTCTACACACCCCCGTATGGCACGGCAATAACTGCAGTACTTTATGTTTACACCGCTAAACAATCAACACACTGTGTTTTTACAGCAACACACCGCGTGCATGATCGGTGTTCAGCCTTGTGTAACTTATGAGGAACGTACTAGAATAACTATGTGGTCAGTGCCACGTACAAGTTTGTACGGTTCAAACTTCTGGTAGCTTCAGTGAGCAGGGATGTGAAAAAGCTATGACAGGATCCCTCAGCCTCACTTCAGCTCAGGACCGTGTCAGCAGGCGATTTCACAGTGCTTACACCCACACCACAAAAAGTGCAAAAAATGTGCTGCCACCTGAAATTCAGCTGAGGAGTAGCAGAGGACCTGCAGACCTGGCTTGCCTCCTAAGCTAAAACCAAACCTCTAAACGAGTAAGCCATCTCACCCCTGGAGGCAATTTCCACTGTAACAACTTCCCACAGGGGCATCCTACCTGTACTCCCTTTGAATCACCCTTTGGTGATTCCTTGACGGCTCTGAAGCTCACAGCAGAGCTGACTCGGGGGCTCACTCATTGACTTCACCTGCATTGGCTCAAAATCTGCAAGTCATATTTCCAGTGTCATTTGGGCTGCACAGAACCCAGCCCCATGTAATGCAAAATGTCTCTTCCCTTTAAACTCCTGGAACTCAGAATGCTCAGCACTTCCAGGAATATGTTATAAAAGTTATATTGCCAGCTGCCTAGCTGTTAGCTATATCTATATATAAATATACATATATATATATATATATGAAATAATAAAAGAAACTGTATTTAGAATCAGTGTAGCTATTGTGACAAATTGCTTGGTGGGAAGACTCTGAAATTGTTTGAAAGTACAAAGTTTGCATTTGAATCAATAAACTGGCCAATGAACTAATCGAGATGGGGCAGGGAGGGAGGAATAGTCTGCCTTTCAAATGGATTGCCCATTTACATCAGAGCTATGAATATCATAAGTAGGACAGTTTACAATGTATAGAGAGGCAAAATATAAAATCAAAGCCAGAAAAAAATAAGAAAATTCACTGCATTTTACACTGCCTTCTATTGGATTTACAGAGTCTTTTTATTCTCTGATTTAAAAAGCAAAAGTATATTCTCACACGTAATTGAATTGTTAGTATATTTATTTGTTTTCTACATTTTTACCTAGAATGCTTATATGTAATTGTTTTACTGCAAAAGATTGTTGAAAACAGCATCTGTTTCTCCTTGCAAGCACAGAAATAATTGTGTTCAGTTCAAATTAACCATGACATGATAATATTTGATCAAAACTATAGCCATTGCCCTTGAAAAAAAGTTATACAGAGATGATAAGTTTTTCTTGCTAAAATCTGCAAGCTTTTTAGCTTAATTTTCCTATAATCTAAATATTTGATAGGAACCATTTTCTTTAAAATTGAGGGTGAAATCTTGAATGCAGTCTAAAGCATCTGTTGAGCATCTAGGTTTTCAATAGAAGATTAAGTATCCAAGAAATTTCATGTGTTTAGCTGGTCATTCGAGAGAACACGTACTTGAGTACATAAAGAATTCTGCCTTTAAGTCAGCTTATCCTGGGCTGAAAGAAGAGCCCTTTTTGGATTTGCATGCTTCAACCTTCTTCAGTAAGTAAATTAACCTGCTCTTCCTCATAATAATCTGGGCAGAGCTTGCTCTTTGCCTTTAAAATGTGAGTGCTGGAAGTGGACATGCTACTCGCCCTACCCCTTCTATATCCTAACCTGTTTAATATGTTATTCTTCCACCTCAGTCAGAAAAATATGAAGCATATCTTTCTGAGGAGTACCTTAATCCTCAAACTGTAGACCAGACTGGGGGCAGATCTGTTTATTGCTGTACTTCCATCAGCACGTGGCAAGGAACTAAAAAATCTCTGGGCTGCTAAGAGAAAGGAGGATAGACATGAGTGAGAGTAGAGGTTAGGGGCATCACATGCAGATGGAAGAGATGATTCTCTGATCTTAGATTTCAGGTGCCTTTAACAGGTCATGAGCCAGTATCTTGGTTGACAGTGTGATATAAAGCATAGTAAAGAAACAGAACGGTGATAGATCAACTAGCTGAATTTTAATTTAAGATACTCTGCACATAACAAAAGCAACCATAAAAATTTCAAGCCAAATCTTCTTGGACATACAAAGCCTCTCAGGGTCCAGTAGTATTAATGATCAGCATCTATTCCATGATCACCCACATCAACGAAAAACACTTTAAAAACCAAAATGTGAAGTCTGAGAAACCAAGTAGGTTATATTTGTGTGTATATATATGTATACATGTACATATGCACATATTAAAAAAAAGCACATAGAGAGACACATGCACATATAAAATAAAGTATTTTGGAAGAAACGAAAACTGGCCATAAAATATTGACAAAAGAAGTATAGACAGTTTTCTTGTGTGGCAATGTCCCTGTTTTAGAAGAACTTTTATTAAGTATCATTTTACGGAAAATGCAGCAGGATTTATCTGTTTTAAGCAGTACATTTTAGAGTTCTACTCTGCACAGTCAAACAAAATATGAGAACTCACTTCTCAAACCAAGTGACCTTGAGTACCCTTTTGGAACTTTATATACTGTGCATTCATCCTAAATATATGGAAAAATTACTGACTATAGTGTTCTAGCACCCAAGGGAAACTTTCTAAGTATTATGAGAAGAACTTAATTTAGCATCCCTACCAAATACACCCTGGGGAAAAAAAAAAAAAAAAAAAAAAAAAAAAAAAAAAAAAAGAACACATCATTTAAAGCAGAAACAGTTCTGTACCATGTGTAAATCCTTCCTGCCCATTCCCATATGCTCTCCAGAGACAAGGGAGAATTGCCTTAGGGAGAAAAATGCAGTGTAAAATAGCTAGAGCTAATGAGGAAAGAAGTTGACAGAAGCCATAAAGAAAAGCGAAATTATTTAAGTGTTATATCCAGATCACCTAGTGACTAAGACAATGCCAGCTATTTAAAAGCAGTACCAGGGTAATGTAATTGCAGTTTCAAATTGTCCATCCAGCATGTTCATGTTACAGAGTTTCCCAGAACTGAACAATCATAGCTCCAAAGATGCAATGACAGCAAAATGATGTCAGTACAACTTTACTTTTCACTGCTGGGGATTAAGATGAAGGAAAAGTCCAGGAAGGCAGGAGGCTGTAGATTATAATGACAGGGGGAAAAACCCAGCGACAGTCCTATTACCATTATTTCTTTTTCCTTTTTGAATCTCTGCCCATCCAGAAGTTAAAATTGCCCTCCCTTCCAGACTGGATTTGAGAAGAAAGGGCAAAAATTAAAACATCCATCCACATGACTTATCATACATCTTAGAACTCTCTATTCTTCACATTTCCTGAAACCTTTCTCTGTGTGGCTCAGTATTTTCAACGGCGATACACCCACCAAATGAACAAATACAGAATCCTCTTACTGAAGTTCCCAGGTAGCAAGGCCTAGGGGGATAGGCCTAGGGGGATATAGAGTAAGTAGTGATCAGGAAAAATCACTTTGATTTGGATTGATTAGAAAGAAGTCCAGTTAGCAGTAAGTACCCATGGCTGTGCTGACATTTCAAGGAACCTCAGTGGGCTGGAGGAATGAGTCTATGGGAACTCAATTAAGTCCATCAACGGGAAATGCAGTGTCCTGCACCTGGGAAAGAATAACCCCGGGCAGCAGCACAAGCTGGGCGCTGACCAGATGGAAAGCAGCTTTGCAGAAAAGGATCTGGGCATCCTGGTGGACAAGAAGTTGACCATGAGCCAGCAAGATGCCCTCATGGCAAAGAAGGTAACGGCCTCCTTTGTTGCTCTCTTGAGAAAAGAGTCCCCAGCAAGCTGAGGGAGGTGATCCTTGCCCTTTGCTCAGCACTGGTGAGGCCTCACCTGCCGAGTGCTCTGCCCAGTTCTGGGCTCCTCACTGCCAGAAAGACATGGGGAGAGCCCAGCAAAGGGCCACTAAGACATTTAAGGGACTGAAGCATCTGTCCTAAGAGGGAAGGCTGAGAGGCCAGGGATTGCTCAACCTGAAGAGGAGAAAGCTCAGGGGCACCTTGCTGATGTGCGTAAATATCTGATGACAGGGGAGAGGAGTAAAAATGGCAGAGCCAGACTCTGCACAGTGGTACCTAGTGACAAGAGGCAATCAGCATAAACTAAATGGGAAACCTAATAAACCACTTTATTTTACTGTAAGGCTTGTCAAACACTGGAGTAGGTTGTGTAACCCTCATTCTTAGAGGCACCCCAAACCCAACTGGACATGGTCCCGAGCAACCTGTTGCTCGGTGACCTTCCTTTAAACAGGGTGTTTGGACTGGATGATCTTCACAGTCACCTTCCAACCTCAGTTATTTGGTGATTTTGTGATTCTGTGAAGTGAATAGAAACCTGATCATCAAGGTCTTTAGATGAAGCAGACAGAGGAATGCCAAACTCCTCTGGATGCAAGTTAAAGCTAGATTAAGTCAGACCAAAGCTGAAGCATATTCCTATTTTAATTTTAATGAGATGATAGTCTGTGTTGCACATGCAGCCAGAGGAAGCAATCACAGTCAACTTTTCTGGCCAGGCTTTCTGATGGACTTTTACTCAGCATGAGAAGCAAAAATAGCAGTTCAATCAGTAAAAGAAAGACCTCTGCCTCTCTTCCTCCCCATGATGAATCCACAGAGGAAATTCAATGAGTGTAATTAAAAGATGTAAATTAAAAATAGCATTTATGGTTCATTAAAAATCACTTATGTGAACATCTAAGCCTGAATGTGGCCAAATATCCTCTCACTTCCAAGCTGTTTAAAACTCATTTTGTTCTCAACTTCCTTATCTGTAATGTTTTAATGACATGGAGAAAGATCAGAAGAAGATACATGAGCATCAGCCTTCTACTGCTTCATCTTCAAACCTTGGTGGGTCTTGCTTTCATAGCAGGAGTCTGAGAGAACACCTACACCATTTGACAGAGTTCTCTGCTCCACACACACCACACAGCCAAAATATGCCCATGTAGTGCATTTTTTTCCAGCTCACTCATTTAGCAGCTGGGGTATTTCTACACTATACTGCTGCAGTAAGTAACACTGAAACTTTCTCTGGTTTAGAGTTCTTCAGAGAACTGTATGAATTGGAGGTAGTTAGTTACCTTTATACTTGTTGGCTGACATTTTTCTTTTACTTATTCCTTGTGGTAATGTAGCTGATTAAATACAGGGTCAGAGCCTCAAATGTTATAAATCAGTACTGCTGAAGTGATCTAGCTCAGTATTTCTGGCCAGAATACTAAGAGTCCTGAAGTCATACTTTTCTTTGACATATTACACCAATGTAGCCACTGAATTTGGTGGAGTTACCTCTTATTTATAGCATTGTAAGACCAGAATTTTCTTTATTATTTATATAAAAAGAAGTTTCATATTAATGGATACGCTCTGTGATGGAAAGTTAGTTTTCCTGCTGGGAAAAAAATAAGAAGACAAATAAAGAATATCTGTGCATAACGTATGCAGCTGATTGCAATATACTGGTTATTAAAAAAGCTTTTCAATTGGTCAATTAATTTTACTGTTAACAAAAAAATAATTAAAAATGAAGAGGGGAGTAAAAATATTGCAAGGATATATTTTTATAAATGTAATCTCTATCTTGTAAAAAAATTGGGAACAATAATGTGTTTCACAGTCTTTTTTTTTTATTATTTTGGTCTTTTTCTCCCATTAAGTGTGCTAATGACCTCCTTGAATTATCACCTTCAGCTTTGACACCAGCCTTTGAGTACACTGAGTCATCAATGGGTTGGAACTACGTGTTTGTAGAATAGTCACATGTTTTAAATAACCCAAACAGGCACTAAAAAAAAGTAAATGTTGTCACACTTGAAGCTGATATTCCTTTAATGAGAAACCAACAAGTATTTTGAGCTAGGCATTTTGTATTTCTGGCTTGGCAGTGGTCAAGTTTCAATCTAAAGATGAGCCAAGATTTACTCCCCACAGACCCCTATACCCAGCCTATGCCAAGCAGTGAGACCCACGGGCATCTCATTGCCTTGCAGGAGAGGGGGCTCATGGCATCACCCCTGCAAGGAGACAGTGAGTCAGCCTGAGACAGGGGCACTGAAGTGGTCTGCAGGAAAGGGCAACACAGCAGGCAGAGACAGAGAGCCTCTGGAGACAGGCAGCTAAATGTTAGACATGAAGATGCACAAAATATCATACCTTCATAGGTGTGGGTTTAAGAGGTTAACTGTATTTTGGCATACAGCTTCTATCATGTGTGTATCTGCTATCTGCCATGAACGAATGGTAATGAGGTGCATTGTGACCTCTAAAAATACTGTGTGGATACTCAGCCCTAATACTGTACACCTAAATCTGCCTCCATAACTCCTTAGCCATCATTATCACTTAGCATACAAGCCAGTTTGCCTCTTCTTTTATGAAAATTATCCCTTCCTCATAACAACAGGTTAAAAATTTAATTGATGACACAATCCAAACTTTAACACCAGTGTTATATAGGAATAAAATTTAAGATATTTGAAAAGCAGCTTCATGGTGTGCTATTTTTACTTAATTGATATTCTGCCCAATTTATTCCAGATTAGATTATTTGCTTCATCCTTAACTGAATACCAGCAAATGATGCTAAAGTTGTGTCCAGGAAAAAGAACAAAATAAACCAAAATGAAACAAAACAAAAAGGATTTGATGAGAATAGGAATTGGACTACAACTCTAAAGTAT
Source organism: Microhierax caerulescens (assembly GCA_035590215.1). Classification (NCBI taxonomy): domain Eukaryota; kingdom Metazoa; phylum Chordata; class Aves; order Falconiformes; family Falconidae; genus Microhierax; species Microhierax caerulescens. Next base: position 59,080,383 of record JAVJGJ010000057.1, on the reverse strand, counting down.
ACATTTAAGTTGAACTCAGTTTGCTGTGAAAAGTAATCAGTTGGTTGTACATTAAAAATAAACAAACAAAAAGAAAGAAAAAAACTGTAGGGAGGATTTTGAAAGAAACTTCACTGTAAGTGCTGATATTTACTCTGATTTCTCTGAGCTAAGCATTCAACTAGGAAATGGTAGCAGACTCAGAATCAATATTTCTATGAATCCAAAATTGTGTGACATATTAGTTCTGAGTAAGACAGATGAGATATTTGTTGAGAGATAGCATTTAAAATTAAGGACCAGAAGTCATTATTTTTCTTAATTGAAAAAATGCTATGAAGCTTATTACAACCAAACGGTACACTAGGATTAACTGATCCAAATAATCAAGAGGTAATCACATAAAAGATAAGTGGTATATAAAAATATAATTTTAATTGTGGTCTGCTCTCCTTGAATTAGTTGATAATAAATGAAGTTTTGATACATTCATTTTGTGTGCGATATTTTGGATTTTTTCTCATTGGAAGATGGTGCCCGCTGCCTATTATCTAAATCCTCTCATTACTTCCCAAAACATACAACTGATGGACAAAACTTTTTATAGTGTTTATTCAGAATATGGAGATAGTATTTAAAAGGATACCTTAACCGAAAACATTTAGTGTCACTGCCATCATCTCCTCTGTACATTTTCCTATCTATGAATTAAAGGTTTTTACATTGTTTTTCGGAGTTCTGCACATACCCCAGTGTGCTCCATAGATCAGGCTTCACAATGACACCATCACACTGACAGAAGTCAGAACACTGGCAGAAGAGGAATTGGACCCATGGTTATTCACCTTCAAAATGTTCAATACTGCTCGGGTAACACAGAGCATGTCACTCTATCTGAGAATATAACATTAGATTTAGAAAATTTGAAGTGTCCTCTGCAGGTTTTCCCTGTGCTTTGTTCTGAGATGTGCTGACATTGTTCTACCATAAAAGCAGCGTGTGCACCTGCTAGAACCTGGGGAGGGGACATGTCACCTTGCATCATGGGTTACCTTTATGCTGCTGGGAACTGTGCATGTACTTTGACGCTGATATAAATGTTACCAAAATATTAAGAGATTAATATAAGTATTAGCATATTAATATATTGGTATATTCTAAAATATTAACGAACACATCAATATTATATATTATAATATATTGGCTTAAATATAAAGTCTGTGATACTGTAAGTGAGCATTATCAGATAAGAAAATAAAGATACTGGCTTAGACATATTGCAAGAGGAGGAAAAAGCTGGAAGAAATAACCATCAGAGAAAATAAACACCTACCTTAGCTCTTTTGGAAGAACTTTTGACTTGCCAGGCTCGAATGACTACACAAACATCAAGGAGGTGTAAAATTTTTAGTCATATTCAGTCAATATCTTGCAATTATGAGTTTTAGTCTAACTAGCCAGGCTGCCTAGATGTTGGTTATGATTTATTTTGCTTACATTTAGTTACTTTTTTTTTTCTCCATTTTCCATTACTTGTGTCAAATAAACTCTGTTTTATTTAATCAAATTTTAATTGGTGCCTGTTTAATAAAGGATTTCCACGGGCAAGGGATTACTGAGAGAGCAGAACTCCTCCAGGACTACAGGAGAAGTTGGCTGCAGACAGCAGGTGCCAAGGGAAGGCAGCCAGCTGTGCTGCCAGGGATCTGCCAGGGATGGGCTGGAGGGAGAAAGGAAAACCCCAGAGATGAGGGAAGAAACCAGACCCAGAGTCGTGAAGTTCTTCATCCATAAACTGATGGGCTGAGATTCAGACCTCAGATGAGTTCAGTTCATCACCAGGACTGAATTTGTCCCTAGCTGTAAGCAGATCCTGGCACAACGCACAAACAGAAGGAAACATACCTTTGACATCACATTAAAAAAAAAATAAAAATTACTCAGTGGCTATGAGTATTTTATCACATATTAAATGTTGCAATGACTCACATACTGCTGCTACTTCTCAGGGCTGCTGCAAGCTATTACTAAGATAAATCAGTGTAGCTATTAGATAGGTGAAAAGGAAGCATAAGCCTTGATCATAAGCATTAAGCCCTGTGAACAAGGGTTCTGAAAGTGTTCTGCATAAACACTGATTCTGCAGCATATTTCTTTTTCTTTCATTTTGCTCCTCTGTTCTGAAGTGGCTGTGCAATCACCACAACTTTTACAGTAGAATCTTGCAGAAACAGGAGCCCTTGTTCCAGATTTAGGCTCCGGTGTGCTTCAGTGAGTAAATGAGGCCCTGACCATATTAATTACATTCACTGGGAATCTCAACATGCTACCAATGTCTCTGTAATTATTCAGTATGCTGAGTGTTATCATAGCAGCCATGTGGATCCATTATCATTTTGCTCCTCTAAATGCTGCTGATCTAACATTAGCATAGCTGCAACTCATGTTCCCAAGGAAAAAGAGAAATAACAGAGTTTAATTCCTTGTCTCTTTTTCAATTTTTCATGCTCCCTATCCATAGGCTGTTCTCTCATAACCATTTACTAGCTTGTGCATGAGTCTCCATGCCTAAGTTAATTCTTCCGGTTTATACATGACATAAAAAGTCTAAACCGCGTATAGAAGAAAAAGACAGTCAAATTACCTTGGAAATATTATTTGTCTGCAAAAAGATCTCTTCTATTTGGACATATTTGCAAAGTAATATTAATGTTTTGTGGTTTGTAAACATTGTACAGACAGGCAAAGAAGTAAGCCCAAACAAAGGAGAAAAACTGGGAAAAACAGGGTTGGACAGAAGTATTTAAGCTATAGATAGATAGCTTATTAGTTCTTCATTATGTTTGCTCCTTGTTCACAATATCTGATTAGTCCCTGGCTCACATTGTATAGGATCAGTTACTGACAGCCACAACAACTGGCATTTTTCAGACAAGAGACTAATGAATAGCAAAAATGAATAGTCCTTTGCATGTATGCTCATCCTTGTTAGCATTGTTAGTAGGGGTACCAAAATGCGTCAGATATCCCAGAAATATTCAGGCAAATGCAAAACCCTACCCATCTAAATGTTCAGAAAAGGGACTAACAATAGAACATGAAAACTGAAGCGACTGATGTGCTCACAAACACTGCTCTGCAGTTTTCATGAAATTCTGTTCAGATCCATTCCGTTTACCTAGCATCACTGTGTAGCTACCCTTTTAATGAGGTTTTATGCTTCATTTTTTTGCATTAAAAAAATGTTTCAATTAATCTTTTTAGTTATTCTAACAACTAATTTGAAATTAGTCTCACCCAGCCATAGTGCTATGGAAACACCAAAGACAGAAATCCAAAAGCACTGTCTGTGCAGGTTTGACAGAAATCCCCTTTTGTCACTCGCTGTTCAGATACAGCTACAAAAGTAATCACAACTCACAACTGCTGAGGGTCAGCCTTTCCATTTGATTAAAGATTTTGCAGTGTGTGAAGGCCAAAATTTCTGCTGCTGTAAACAGCCATAAATTATTGATTTGGCTTCGGTGATTACTGTCAAACTTAGCCAAATTATCCATCTTCAGCAGGTAAAATACAGGCATGCACAAAAATATATGTATAAATTTACATTTAACTGCAAATAGAATTGAAATTCTACTTTTAAACCGGGCGACCCGGTGAGGCTATATATAGTGCATAAACATACAGAAAGAGAGAGAGTATATATGCACTATACTGCATCTTCTATCTGTATGTACATTTATCCTCTTATTTTGTTGAAATTATCTTTCTTTCTCAAGGTACCGAGGCAAAAAATCCTCCCCAAAACATCATTCCTAAAAATAGCAATTATTGAGGAAAGGAAAATTATACAGAACTAAGATAGCTCATTGCTGCTTTAAAAGGAATTATTAACAGAAGGAAATTAAAGAAAAAAGAAATATGCTTGGCTAAGAACGATTTCCTATCTAACATTCTTTACACTTAGAAAGAGGGAATCATTCAGCAGCTAGCACTCCTTTTAATTTAGCAATACAAGCCTTAAATATCCTCACTGCTGAAAGCATTTGACTTTTGCTTCCTTTTTTTGTTTTTGTTTGGTTGGTTGGTTGGTTTGTTAATGCTGAAAAAGAACCCTCAATAAAGAATCCTCAATAGGACATTCATTCCTTTCATCTCTTCTACCATTTTATCTTCTGGTCTACCTTATTTTATACATACTTTTTTGAGGAACCTTAACTTGTGAAATACACAATATAGATCTGTTTCTGATAGCACTATGAGGACAAAAGTCCTCATTTTAATTAAAGATGAACCAAGCCTCCTGCCTAGAATACATGATCATTAAAACCATTGCTGGTTTTATTTTCTCTTTGGGAAGCATAATGAGTTTTAAGGAAATTTGTCATTTCATGTTTACCCAGAAACTTCACAGCCTCTTATACAACCAGGTAAACTATGTTTGGTTAAACTGGAGCTGAAAATTCTGGGATTGAATCTGGCAAGTGATGTGAAGGGCTTCTACACATCTACCAACAGCAAAAGCAAAAGGAAAATGAGGGGAAACACGGGCTTGCTGCTAAATGGATCTGGGGACCCGTGACAAGGGACATGCCTGATGGGGGCAGGGAGTACAGAAGATGCACCAGGCTCTTTTCAGTGGTGCCCAGTGACAGGACAAGGGTCAATGGGCACAAACTGAAACCAGGAAATTTCATCCAGAGTAGCAGAATTTTTTTCATTCAGAGGGTGGTTAAAGCACTTGAACAGGTTTCCCAGAGGGGTTGTGAAGTCTCCAACCTTAGAGATGTTAAACTACAGGCTGGACACGGTCCTGAGCATCCTGCTGTAGCTGCTGACCCTGCTTTGCCCAGGCTGGGCATCAGGCTGAATGATCACCAGCCTCGGCTGTTTTGTGATTTTGTGGGCATGTTGGCCCATTGCTCTGACATTAGGAGAGGTCATTGCAATGATCCATTACATAGGTCAAGCAAACTAGATAGGTTTGTTAAATCCCACCCTTACGCACTGTCTTTTATCTTGGTCAGGGATGTACAGGCAGCACAGATGAAAGCAAAGAGCTACAGGCAGTGATACCCGCCCCACTGTCTGCAAAATAAACCATTCCTAGCTTTTTATAGGTGAAAGGGAATATAATCTGATTGGCAGAAGCTGGTTGAAGCCACTAACTGGTCAATGTTGTTCCTCTAGTGAGCAATACTGCGAAGGAGCTGAGATCCTGGCTGGTAGAATGATCTGAATGAGGCAAGAAAGTTGACTTTACCTTTGTGCAACATCTCAAAACCAGGTTATAACCTATGCTGTAAGAAACAATCCTGCTTTTAGAGGATATGGCCTAGCTATAGAACTATATGATCTAGCAGGAAATTTCCATCTCCAGCCTGCGTTATCTATCTTGAATAGATAAAGAATAGTCAAGGGTAGTCAGGCAAAAAATGTAGAAAACAATGCATTTTCCTAAATCTGTCTTTAAGCTGTATTAAAAGAAAATAAATAAATATCTTAAAATACCTTTCTGAGCAAAGCTTATATGACACATTTGCCTCAGGCTGTATGTGAGAGTGGCTAAATTGCCTTCTTTCTCATTTAAGTGGTACAAAACTAAGAGCAGGAACGATTATTCAGTACAAAAGTAGAAGGAGAAGTGAGTTTAATATGCTTCAGCACACCTCATGCCCGATTTCTATAGACGTGCAAGTGGTCTTGAACTGATGAGAAAGAACATGACTGCTACATTAATCATTTGGAGACATACACTAATTTAAAAATGCCTCTCTCTCCTTCAGCTTTCTGACGAGTTTGAGTTTTGCAAATAGAATGGAAAATGGAACTAAGTGTAACAAGCAAGCTACAGGAAATGTTTTTATTAAATGAATTTTAAAAGAAATATTTCCACACCCACAGCTTTTCTTTTACATTCCCTCTGTCTATTTTTCTTATGTTTTTAAAGGTATATTTTAAGACATGTTTATCATCCTGGTAGTTAAGCTTCTTTCCTTTCAACGCCCTCTTGTCTGTCACTAAAATTTACAGTCTTGATAATTTTTGCAGTTGGATTAGAGATCATTCAGTTCCTTTCTTTCCCCAATGTCAACTCAGAAATGAGGAAATAAGATTAAAGGCTAGTCTTCCTTTTCACCATTCTATTCTCTTTTTCATCCAGGTAAATGTAAAATTAAAAAGCTATCGGTTCATTACCTCAGTTCTACAGCTTGAGATAGGGAGGCAGGTGCTTTTTGTGCAGTTATACATTGCTTTAACTGGTATGAATACAAGGGAAGTGTTGAAGAGTTTTAGACCAGAATTGCCTAAGTGTATTCTTGACAAGCCTGTGCTGATCCTCCAGGAGAGCAGACTTCTGACCTACTGGCCTGGTTCTCCTCCTGCTGGAGATGAATCCACCTTATGGTGCCAGATCACCTTTGTGCCCACACTGCATTTGTACTATGGAGCTTTGCTCCTTCTAGTCATTTTTTTCTTGATTCACAAGGGTTTCTGTGAGATCATAATTTTAAAGTACCTCTTAATCCTAACTAGGAAAACAAAAATATCAATGTCATTTGTGTGACAATTTCATACCCTGATTCCCAGCTAAAGAGACTTGAGGTTTACCTATGGAAGTCTTACAGAACTGAGGAAAACCAAGTTACTCTTCCCAGGAACTGCCCCAGGACCGTCTCAGCAGGGGACAGCCACCAGCTGCCTGTGCTGTGCTCCCTCCTGCACCCGCACAGGCTCTTCCCCTTGGCTGCGACAACTGCGACGACTGAGACACCCCGTCTCTCCCTTGGTTTCAGGCTGGCCACACTGCTCAACAGCAGCCAGCGCCTGCAAGCTAAGGAAGAGACTGAAAACATAGGAGGGTGGGTTTTGTACTTCCTTCTGTGCAAAACTGTAGTGATGTGCAAGCAATGAAAAGCCAAGCATGAAAGAAAGCTATGGAAGAGGTAGGAAGAAGGGGAGCCATGGTTTAGGAAAGAGAAGTTTGGGAGCTTTTGAGGGAGGCAAAGACACGGAGAAAAAGAGCTACAGAAGGGTCAGAAAGAAATGTAAAGGTTTCAGTTTTCTTAACTTGAAGACAGACTTCTGTCAAAGTGTTTCACATCTTGCCAGACAAATCTGAAGCTTCACCAAAGATCTTAGAGTCACCCAAATACAGGCAGGTTTGATCTCCTGGCATTATCCATCAGGGATCCTCAGTGACAGCTGTGGCGTTCAAATAGTAAAGGTCCAGGTAAAATATTCGTAGGACTACAGCAGCTTTCAGGGTTAAATGAGGTTCTTGACCGAGAGCCTTGACCCTAAATAAATTTTACTGACCTGAGAAAAATAGCTTTTGATTTACACTTCTAGCTCTGGTATCAATATCTGGAATTAATCTTGAATATGTTTGTAGTCTTTTCCTCCTTTTTTCTAGTATTCTTTCAAGTCTGTGATGTTTGGATAAAAATAGAAATGCTCTTTTGTGAACACATCCAAACTCTTCTCTGGAGGATTTGCCACAGAGAGAAATGTTCTTTCAATAGTCTTCCTCCAGTTCGTGAATGGTGCTGCTTAGATTTTTTTCTGAAATTTCTGAAAACTGACATATTTGCTAAAAAACCCAACCACATGTATTCATTTTTATCCTCCACCCCTTGCCAAGTAATATTGTCCAGTTTTTTGTTTTGCTAGATCCTCCCTAAAAAAAAAAAAAAAAAAAGGATTTTAATTAAATATAATTTCATGATTCGACCTGAAGGGAAACCAAACAAAAGGAAAAGAAGAGGATTTCTAATTCACCCCCAGAAACAACAAAGAAACAAAATAAATTAAAAAAAAAAGCTAAGAAAATTCATCATTCTCCCAGCTGTACCTTTTAATCAGAAATGCTACCACATTGTGTCTGCACCCTGAACAAAATATGCTGTGCTCTAGTTCTGAACATTAACATATGGTTTCAGCAACTGCTTTGGTTCCCAAGCACGGTGTACTGAGAATTCCCCACTGGAGTGGTGGCATGATTTCCCACCTAGGAATGTCATCCAGTGATTTCAAAGCCTTGCTATGTACAATATCATTAACAGGAGGAATGGCATGAATCAACACCATTACAATGCACCTTATGATCTAAGCTCCAGAGGGGCTTGTTCCACAGCAGCTGAATCCTAATATACATCAAGCAACTGCATCCCTATCATACATCAAGCAATGTAAAGATAAAAATAATAAAAAAATGTTAGGATGTTTTAAATTTAGTAGAGCTACATTAAAAATACATTGAGTAGAGCTATTCATTCTAAAAAGCCAGTGATAGATGGCATCAGGTTTTCTCATTTCCGTTCATTTTTATGGAAAATGCTAGTAATTTTCCTATTGCATGGTGTTTTCATTATTAAGTCAAAGAGCCATGATTGGCTTATTACTGCAGGAAAAGCCAGCATTTGTCTCTGTGATTGCAGAAACACTGAGGGATGTCAAAGATGTATGAACATAATGCTACCACTTACTAATGTCCAGCTCAAACATTCATTGTATGCCTGCAATTTCTCTCATCTTGTAGTTCTTGAAATTACAAGTGTGAAAACCACCAAGTAAATGAAATAAGAAGGAACAATAGCTGTGAAAATCAGTTTGTTGATTTAGCTGTCCTTTTGCTGCAGTAAATGGAAAAATTCATAGCGTAAGTACTGTAGGAGTCTCAGCTACAGGAAGAATATGACCAAAATCATTTTTTGGTAAAAGCAGGACTTTCTCAGGTGATTTTTGTAGCACCTAAGGCCCTGGAAGAGGAGTGTTAGCAATCAATTTTGCCAATACTGTGTGTGATGTTGGTTATGAAGCACATCATGAAGCACTGGCAGCACTCAAGCTTTTGTAAAGTTTGGTACATTTCACTTTAATCATTTCACATTTCTTCAATCATTTCTGTGATGAGCATGCTACAACATAATCTCTTCGATTCATTTTTATGTTATTGTTTTTTCTTTGGTTTTGTGTTTAAGTAGCACCTCAGATGCAGCAATGATGAAATCCGGACATGCTTCCAGGCAGAACCATGACACAGCAGGATTAGTTTCCAGCTAGGAACGGGTACAGATGGTACCAACTTGAAAGGAAATAGTGGTTTTATTTTCTCTCCTCCCCTTTAAATCCACACTCAGTTGCATACTGGGATGATGGGGTGAGGCTTCCCATGACAAATAAGCTTCGCAGGTGATCACAGCAACATATCTCTAACTGCAGTCCCAGGACGAGAGGTATGCGTGTTTGAAATCATGCACCACAAAGAGTCATTGTTTGTCTTGCTTCTTTACCAACAAATGCTGCCACATTTCTATAACTAGACTCTGTAGTTTCTTTTCAAAATACTTTCCTGCAGTGCTTGAATTCCCTCTGCAGACAGGCTGATACTTTATGTGGCTTGCTTGTTTGTCTGTTTTTCACTTTCATGCCCATTTTAAAATGAATCCTATTCATTTTGCATTTGTTGTGAAGTTATGATTCCTTTTTAACTCACTTTATGGTTCTCTCATTTTGCAGGAATATTTTCTCCAATTCCTGTATTTGTTTCCTTTGTTTCCTCATACTTAATATTCTATGTGCAGATATTATCAGTGGTGCAATCTGTGCCAGTCGAGCACTACAGTGCGGACATAGATAGATGTCAGTCATTTAAATTGAATATCTATCTATATAAAATGATAACTGACAAAGAACACAAATGAAGCAGATGATACCCAAAGAAGTGAAGATAAACTTGAGTCAGGACTAGCATCATTTTGAAATGATTTCAATAATGAAAGATAAGCTGTGAAAAAAGAAAAAAAAAAAAGTGTACATCTGTGTGTATTTCAATTTGTGCTCATTTTATACATACATATATATGTGTGTGTATATATATGACATTTAAAAGACAGAGGACAATATTCCTGGATTACAAATGTGTATGATTTTGCATAGAATTAATGTAATAAAAATACCCCCTAAGTCTGGATGGTTCAGACTTTGCTGCTAAAGTGCTGGTAAGCTTAAAACCAGCAATATTAACACAGGTAATGGTTTCTTGCTGTGCTCTTGCACATCAGGGAGACCTACCTATAGCTATTACTGGTTGGCAGATAAAGATTCCTATTTTCTAAATAGGAATCTCTGCCTTCAGTGAAGTAGGATTCTCAGCTCCACTTGAAAAGAAAGTGCCAAATTCTGCCAGATATGGGGAGAGGTGATTTCAATGGAAGTCACTCAGATTTGGGAGAGGAAGGATTAAAATTTGACCCCATTTTACTTAAAAGATTTGATTTTAAAGTAACTGTTGGAGACAAATTGATAATTCAGCAATTGCTTTATCAACACCATGTAGCCTGCTGTTAGCCTATGCTTTCTCCTTTATCTGTCTTCCTCTGAGTCTGTAATTTGCCTTGCATTACCTATCTGTCCTTAAGATTTGGTTTGCTTCTTAGGCCAGTAAATCTGACTTTTCAGATGTCAAAACTTTAAAACTTTCAAAGGTTAATGATAATTTTCTGAATCCCTTTCTAAATACCATATAAAGTTCCTTTAAGTCAGCTGTGCCAAATATTATTCCTTCCTTTTATAGGAGAATCACTTGGAAGGAGGAGGAAAATTCTTGACAGGAATCTTTTGGAGGAAGGAAAATTTTATCTGAGAACAAAAGCAAAACTGTCAACACTAGGGGAGGTGATTTAATCACACATGCAGTTGCATGATAAGAAAGTAAAGTCCATGAAGCAGCAGGCAGCATTAGACAAGATTTGGGATGTCTCCTATAACTTTAAAAATTCAGATTATATTTAATACAAAGGCAGAAATCTTTCAAGAAGGTGCAAAAATTGTTTTCAGGTGGTAATGCCTATAACAGAAAAATCCAGAAAGGAAAAGCCTGCACCATTTACTTCTTGACATGCCTTTTCTAGTCAGTCCCCAGACTGCACAAAAGTAGGAGTTCTGATTTCCAAAGTAACATATTGCCTTAAATTCACATTGGTTTGGAAGGATCCAAAAAATAAGTTATTTCACTAGCTAAAGGTCCCTCTGTTTTCTTGGCTTCTTCCCAGACTCCCTTTTTTTCTGGTGAAAACACTATAAATGGAATTTGAAGGGACCCAGGTATTGCAAGTTCTCAGCTCATCTACAAGAGTCAGGGGTTGTCAGAAAAGCAGAGAGCCAGGAACAGATCTGTGGCAGATCAGTCAAGCAAAGGATTAGGTAAATCACTTCCAGGTAATCAATTTTTTGGGACCTATCACCATTTCATGTTATTTAAAGCAGAAATGGTTTGTCCAAAAACCTTAATTGTAAAGACAAATGAAAACAACGGTAGATTAATCAATATAAATCCTACTCTGTATTCCATGCAAAGGTGTCTTTTATTAGTTTGGGGAGTACGGAAGGAAACAGTCTTTGGCTTGTAAGTAATTATTGTGACAGTTCTTGTTTACTATGTTCATTTCTCAACTTTTTATTCAAACACATTTTATAGCCCTATAAAGTTTGATAAAACTGTATTTGGTACTTTACCTAAATATTGATCAGCATGTTTATAGGGAAATTACTATGCCTTCTGCTTGAACAGCAAGAAATAATAAATTAAGCATTAAAAAAAAAACTTTACATGCCGAGAGTCCCATTTTACTTTATAATCTATAATCCGTTACTTTTCTACAATTAATTTTCCTAAATGTGACCAGTATCTTTATCATTTCTCTAGAATTCTACTAAAGCCTGATTCAAGTTAAATATATTTTTAGTGGATAAGGAAAATAACAGTAGCTCTTACTCTATTATATAAAATAAATAATTATTCTACATTAGCCTGATTGAAAACAGAGGTGAGGAGAACTCTGCCTAGTTAAGTGAAATTCAAACCTCAGAGAAAATGGACTTGCCTAATAACTTGCCTAGTAACTTATGTCAGGACTGACTTTTGTCAAAGTCTTATTCCTGGTATTCTCCATCCCACAGCTTTGTTCTTAAATTCTTGTCCATGTCTGTGGTTCATTAAGAAAGCGTCACTCATCCCCCCAAAAAAATTGAGTACTGTTGACCTAAAAATGTGTTCTTTCTTCCTTCACAATAAAGAATGGGTGAGAAAAAAAATTAAGAGTCACTGAAATACAGTATTACATCAGTGTTTTCACTGAGCATACATAGCTTAATTATACGTTGTTTTATTTTGCTACAATTTACCTGTATCTGAATAAGCTTGTTTCATGAATGTAAGGGATGTGTTTGACTCTTCAATAAAACCAAATAAATTTCACAAATATTTTCTTCACTTGAAGCAGTGTTTTTCAAACTTGGCTTTATTAGAAGCTCCAAAGAAGAAATGTAGGAATTACCGATCCGCACAGAGAAGTCCCTGGAGAATTCACTGTGTAAGCTGGAGTAATATTTTTTCTTCTTACCTTTATAGATCCTCTGATTTTGAACTTTTAGTGTAAATGTACACCAATGTTAAGGTCACTGTTTTATTAAATAGTTCAGTTATGCCATCTATGCTTTTAATAACCCAGGGCTCACTCAGTAAGAACATGTTAAGGTGTCCTCTGCATGTAAATTGGGCTTTTAAAACAAAAATTTCTGTGACATTGACTATTTAAAGCAATAAACTGGCATTGTCTATAATCACAAGCAACAGACAAAAGGTAGCCTTCTAGATTTTTTACTCCAAGTTTGCTTAAACATAAAGATAAAATCTGCTTAGGTACGCTGGTGCAAACTATTTTACTAGCCTGACTATAAACTGTTTAAATGTAGGAATTGTCTGCTCTTCTAGGTATTTTTTTCATATCTAAAAATCATATCAATAGGCTCATTTGCACTTTACAAAGCTTCCTCTGCTCTACTAATAGATGCTATAAATAACTTAGAGCAACACTGTGTATATAGACTTGTTGTGTGTTGTCCTCTTGGAAACTAATAAGCTATTTTTCTTACCTTACCCTCTCCTCATTGCAGATATGTTGCTTATATTATGCAGCCAATACTTCACCTGAAATCAGGAAGAAAGCAAAATCAGTAATTTTATATACGTAAGCAAAACTGCAGATATCATTTGTCTTTCCACTCCTAGATTGGACAAGCCATTTAGGTGAAGCTATAGCATCTTTGAAGTCCTCACAGCACTGTTACCCACTTTGTGCAAACTCAGAAAGCTAGAAGGAACCAGAGAAGATCTGGACTGATCTCCTACATATCAGTAGCTGTTTTATTCCAATGGAGCCCGGCAGGCATGACCTGTGCTGGGTAATGGAGACAATTTTCAGCAGCATTCCTCTCCTGGTACCAAGGACAAAAGCTTTTCATCTTTTCACCTCTTTGTTCCACTGCTTAACCACCCTGACTGTTAAAGATGAGTAGCTTATTCCTAATACAGATTTGGTTTTTAACTGCTAGCCATCATTTCTTGTTTCTGTCTTTCTCTGCTAAAGAGCCCTTTCTGTATTTTCCCCTGAAGGTACCATATTTACACTAGTTACATTGTCTCTCAGTCATTTTCTTGGTTAACTAAGCAGACTGAGTTCTTTAAGTCATCCTCGCTAATTTGTGAACCATTCTTCTGGCACTCTCCTATATAACTCCTATTTTTCAGCGAACTCAGAGAAGTATTTTTCATGGAGGTTTAATTCAGGGAACCAAGCAGTGGACATCAAACCAAAAGGTGCCTCTGAGTCCCACAGGCCTAGAGACCTAACACAAGCGAAGAGAAGGATGCAGCGGCAGTGAGGAAGTGCAAGGAGCCAGCAGGATGCCCAAGTAGTTATCTGAGCACACCCAGAGACTAACTGTTGACAAGGGTTTTTACAGGAACTATGGCAAAGGAGAGCTTTAATGAGGGATTTCAAAGAGGATAATGATGTAGCTTCACAGATGTTTACAGGGAGCTTCACCAAGCATAAGTAATTAGCACTGATAATACTATCTTTGATGGGCATGGAGGTTTTAAAGGGTGTCTGAATGAGCTCGCTTGGGTACCACAGGCAGCAGACAGACAATAGTGTGACAGTAACCTGCTGCAAACATAACCAGCTTCTCCTCACAGTTAATTAGCCAAGCTGCAGTATCACACGATGCTGTTGCCAGTACTTGACAGTGTTTTTCAGAGGTAGCAGAGCCGTCTCTCTGCGTGGCAGTGCACCGGTGCTGCTCAGATACTCCCTGAAATGCCTGCAGTGGTTATGGAGAGTGAAATACGGTAGGATTGTTTTATTTACTTTCCTCTGCATCTGGAAGTTTCTTGGTAATACATTGCCTTTTCTGGGTCATATTTAAGAATGGGAAATAGCATATTGATTTTGTCATGCCAGTGAAGAAATGTGAACCTGTCAACATCTATGGTCACTCCATCCAGCAGGCTGATCCTCCATCTCTCTGCCAACAGCAACGTGCTGAAAAATAGTTTTATTGGAAGGACAGAAAAAAAATGTTTTGGACAATTAATCAACATTCAGTCTGGCTGTAACAGTTCAACAGTGTGTAATAAAATTGCTCTTTCTTTTTACGCAGAAGTGTTCCCTTCTAGTCTGAAACTAAACCATTTTGGCAGCAAGCTCTGGGCAGCTACATAGCCACAATCAGTTCGAGCCATTATCAAAGTCTTAAGCAAATATGATTTTAATCTTTTTTGTGGGAACTTCTTTTCTAATGACATGTTCTGCATTTTGGATTTGTCTGTATTTAGACTATGTCTTTATATCCAAATGTCACGGCTCACCACTCACTCTGTCTGCTGCTTGTGAACTGTACCAAAATTCAACCACCAAAGAGCACAGAGATTCAGAAAATTTCACATAGAGGCCAGGATCCCTTGTTTCAGCTTGGAGCCTCCTCCGATTTCTACGTAAATTATGATATTTCAAAATTGAATTGTTGTCCTTGCTTGTCCAAATAGCTTTTTTGAGATGTTGAGCTATCGCTGTAGACAAAGTATCTTAGCTTTTATCCCTAAAGGGTTACTCTTTGTGTTTACATTATTTTCAAACCTGAGCTCAGAGCCTCCAGTGAACTCCTCAGTCTTATTACTTCAAGGACAAAGGACTGAGCCTTGAGCCTACAGTAGGAAGGGACAGATGAAAGACCCCTATGATGGCTGGTGTACTGCTTTTGTGCCACAGAGGGGCAAAAGAAGAAGCAGGAGTAAAACATATTGCATCTGGCTTGTCCTTCCCTTGCAGCTGTTCCAAACAGTACAACCCCTCTTCAATAGGCAGTGTCTGCTATATGCATGACTTCCAGTGGCCCATCAGAAATGGCCAAGATATGGGCTGTGGCTATACTGTCAGCCTCAGAAGGCTGCATGCCTTGGGCAGCTCTCTGTTTTCCCTATACCTTCAGCCAGCTCTGCCTACATTTGTATGGCATGAAAATGCAATTTTTTATCCATGTCTCTGACCCCTTTACCAGAACTAAATCTGAATTTTAGGATGTAAGAGGAAATACCAGCAGCCCCTGATGTTTAAAACCTTAAAGTGGAGTTATGATTTATTGGAAATTGAGGGCTGAACTGTCAGTAGGGATTTTCCAAGGTAGCAGTGCAGATCTTCCTCTTATATATAGAATAATTTGTTTCTAGTTTGAAATCCAATGTCTTTTTCTCAGAGAGAGCACCTTTAACTTTTAGTCTGGTCATGAATATTTTTGGCTTCTGGACCTCATCAGCCTACATGGTTCTTGTGAGATGGTGGTTTAGAACCAACAGAGGCAGCAAAAGGCAGTCACATGTAGCTTTTTGAGGACAGGACAGTAGCACAAACTAGTGAGCTCTTCAGTCTTAATACAGTTTTAAAGCCAGACTGAGCCTTTGAGCATGAGAAAAAAGAAGTTATTTTACCCATCTTAACTTTTCTAGCTATGAAGATTAGATGCTTAGTGTTTTAATACACCCTCTCTCTGACTCAGAAATAACCACTGTAACTGCATTATTCTGTCCTTATCTTCCAAGATGCAGAGGTTGCTGAGAGATTAAGGTAAGTAATCTGACTGGCCAATGCATGGTCTTTATTTTCTTAAAATAATTAAAGCAAGATATTAAAATATAAAGACTGCTACTCATTTATAAGAATGATAGAATAATAGTCTGTCTCTCTGTATGACTGTGGCACTAATCCAATCATAAATTGATTTCTAGGAGAAAATAAACAGCTATCCTTACAGTACCTTAGGTCATCAGCTTCTTTTGACTTATGTTTGTCCCTGGGCAGAATTTTCTTGGCTGGTATTGCCTAATTATACTTCAAAATTTTGCCTTTTAGCAGATAGCAATCTCTTTAAATCAAGATCTACTATCTATTCAAATCAATGGTCATTGTTCCATATTTGCTGATAGAAGGGAACAGTAGGAAAAAAAGCTCTGAACTTCCTCCAGCTTAAAGGATGCACTTAGGGTACGGCTTTGGCCAGGCCATTTAATCTCAGCCCCACTGCCTCAGAACTTCCTTTGTTTTCAGTGTAAATACTGTTGATTAAGGAGAGAAGAACTTGTCTACTGATCCATTTAATATTTTCCAGATCCTTACCCTCTGTCCCTTCATCCATCATTTTTTGAAGTGACAACACTGCTCACCATCTCATCCATTACACACAGTATCTACAGGGGGAAACTTCCCACAAATCAGACGGAACTTGAAGAACATGGACATTAATGAAAAGAAAATATATAGAAAAGTCTGAAATTTAGAGCTGAGCTAGGGAATTGTAGCTCCCTAGTTTTAACAAGCTCAGAGGTCTGTTTTCTTTTGCTTACTTCTTGAAAACATTTTACATTTGCTGAACTTTGTTTTCCAGATGTCAGAAAAAAATCTAGTTTAGCCCTGGTGTTTTTGTATTTTTATTTGAAACTACTTCATATTAGACATTTTTAAGTCTAGAGCACATTTTTTTTTTAACACTCAAACTGAATTTAGAAAGCTGAAGGACAATACTGTAGTGCATTTTGTCCATGCAAAGTTAACTGACTGCAAACATATAAACTGTAATAAGTTTTAAAAAATCGTTTTGTAAATCAAATTCACTTTTCTCAAAAGTGTATTTGAAAATGAAAGCAAAAAAACTTTACTTTGGCATTTTAAATTGTGCTGTTGTTTTCAATCAACTGTAACTTCCCCTGAAGGAAAAG
>JAVJGJ010000057.1:59051008-59063188 GCA_035590215.1 Microhierax caerulescens | reverse complement strand
TGAAGGAAAAGTCCCGGTATACACTGCCTATACTACTTCAAGCTTCAGAATCTCTGACATTAGCATAAGTTGAAAAGTCAAGTAGGTAGGAATTACTTCCTTTTTGGAGACTGACTTACAAGAATGTTGTTTCTTTTTGCCACATTGTCTTTTTCCTCTCTACTTCCCTCAGGAAAAATAAGATCTTTCAAACCCCAACAAGGAGGATGCCAGCAGCAAGGAAGAAAGCAGAACAGAGCATGAAACTGTGTACAAAAGCAAAACAGCAGTGAAGACTTATACTTTACTACCCTTAGTAGGAAATTACATCCAGGCAGTAAGACTGCTTTTCCTGTGGTTGGTCCCCTCGGTTTCATAGACAGCTTGGTTGGGGTGCAAACCGGACAAGTTAGAGGAAGTGCAAGAAACCACAGAGAAAATACAACAGCAGAGAATTGCCACTTTCCTGCAGAAGATAACTGGTTAGTTAAGCTGCTGACGATGGGACTGCAAGGTTTGTGTACAGGATCCCTCACATTTCTTCTCAAAAGAAAGAACTGCTAATACTGCTATTACCGTCTCTCGTAATCAAGTGTGTAACACTGCAAAACTATTTCTTGGCTGGAATTTTTTTTTCCCCAGGATGATATAATATTACCAAAAGTAATCAAAAGTTCAAACTTCACAGACTGATGTTCACAGAATTGAAGTCCAAATGTGCTCTCCGATACAGAGTTGTATGAGGAATAAAATTGTTCTACTTAATTTGAAGGT
The DNA here is from genome assembly GCA_035590215.1 of Microhierax caerulescens. Lineage (NCBI taxonomy): Eukaryota > Metazoa > Chordata > Aves > Falconiformes > Falconidae > Microhierax > Microhierax caerulescens. The sequence goes on along the minus strand of JAVJGJ010000057.1, from coordinate 59,062,435 downwards.
GGAAAAATCTCTTAATTTGTCTTGCTCTTCCATATAACACTTAAAATTATTGCCTACAGAAAGGTTTCTGCTTCCTCAGATAAATTTAATTTTAAATGCACTATGTGCTCACTGAGGAAAAAATTACACAGCCTAATAGAGCTCACTCTATTCAGTTCTCATATTCTCCTTTCGGTATTGCCAAGTCAATATGTGTATATTTTGTTGTTTCTTTATATGGACTCCCTTGTCACTTTAAAGTTCTTTCCACTTGTATTTCAACACTTCCAGGAAAAAAAATCTTGAGAAAAAACAGCTTGCAAAGTTAAAGTTCAACTTAAGTTTTCAGAAGCCAAAGCCATTTTAATCTTTCTTGATTGCTATATGATGTCCTAGGGTGTTTTTTTTTAAACATCCATATTATTTGGTAATTTTTACGCTCACACTTCACTGGCTATATAAATCTATGAGGTAACTGTAGAATAAATTATCTAGTTGTGTATAATATCACTCTAGCTTCTGTATAGGTATCTAGCTAAAAATTACAGTGTAATTACAGACATAAATGTTTTGTTATCTAGCAATTATAACATAATTGTTGCACTGTTTCTTGCAAAAGTAATGCAACCCCTGTTTTGGTACTTACAGCACTGTGAATCTGGCTATGCATAAATCATCTTCGGAAGTTTTGAATTCAAAAAGATGGTAACTGTTAAGTCATGCTGGTCTTATTATTTTTAAAAAAATATTTCCTACTTCTAAGCTGAGATTGTAAATTAGGCTGGTTTTAAGCACACAGTTAAGAAAAATCCTACCTCCGAAGTAGGTAGGAGAAAGGTGGTCATTTTCAGTTATTTTGTTCAAACTAAGTTCATTCCGGTGAACAGCAAATATTTGTGCACCCGTTCCAATGGAAGACATGGTACCCGATCAATTTAAACAACAGCTTCTTACCATAAGAGGTTGCAAAAAAAAACACTTCCTCATATTTTTTTCTTTACACTCATTCTTTTGTCTGCTAATACTACTATATAAATCCAGTATGTCTTACATCATCACCAGGTCTTAATATTACCCAGTAAATTGTGTATCTGTAGAGGGATGTGGGTGTGCTTTTGCAATCTTCCTAACTAAATACCAGATTTCTCTTTTATCATGATACTGAGGCCAAGGTAATGGGGCTGATCTTGTCAGCATTCTCCTCAGCATCAGAAGACAAAAGTCTGAAAATCCTAAAACAAGGAGGGAATTAAAACAAAGTCTCTCTGGAGCTGGGTGGCTTTTCCCGGTAGACTTAACGGAGCAGGATTAAAGGGAGGCAGCTGTACCACCGCCTGCAGATATGACATTAAAAGAAAACAGTGAGTCCGTGTTATCAGCTCCTACCAATTAACTGTAACTACATTAGACATTTATTGGATTTGATTAGTAAACAGTGTAGATAATTTTAAAAGGTTGTGAGAAAACTGTAAAAATTAAACCAAGTTATTAAATCAGAGCTAGATACTGGAGAAATCTTTGGTCATTTTGATATACTTGATATTTGACCAAGATCCATTAAGTAGAATTATTATGTTAGAAACTCATTGGGGTATAATCTCTGAGACAGAGTTCTCTCCAGTCACTGCCTATAATCACTACATGATATCAGGAGTGAAGGCTGAAAAAGAAGAGTGACTTGAGAAACAGTGGAATAGAAGAGGAATAATTTGACTATGTGGAGCATGGATTTAAAAATCTAAAGAGGCTGAAACTCTCTAGGAATACAGCAGATGACTGAAAAGGTTCAAGCAAGATAATTGTATTTTTGTGAAGCCAAGGGAAAACCCTGAAAAGAAAAATGGAATAAGGTGGGTTTTCTCATTTTCATATTGCAGAGTACGAGATCAATTTAAGAATCAACAGTTAAATGAGAAAGAGTAGGCTAGTTAACATATCATGTTACTGAAATTTAACAAGCATTGTAATCCAAGAAGTAGATCTATGTCGTACATGTTTGAGAGTGTTAAGAAAAATAGACTGTACTGAAAGCTTTGACAAACCCTTAACCTGGGGTTAGACTGTAAGAGGTATCAGAAAACTGTCAATATCTGTAAGAAATGCACAATTAAGTAAAAAAGAACATTAGATTAACATCTTCGATTAGATTGGAAAAGAGCATAAAGATGCCAGGCTGCATATCAGATTGGATTATAATGTTAGAGGGGAAAAAATTCCTTGCAAGTATGTCTCAGACCATAGAAATGACCAGAACAAATCAGAAAACCAAAAGGATGACAATACAAAACCCAATCAGAAAGCAAGAAGGATAATTGGAGAAAGTACAGACTGTAATAGTGCTCAGCCTTTCAGCAGAACCACTATATTCAAGGGAGGCTAAAATTTGACATAGGACTGAAACTACCTAAGAAAAAAGGAGACTTGAAAAAAGAAGAATTTATGAGAAAAATGCATGTTTCAACAACACCCTTTGCTTATTCTGAAAATTAGAGAAGTCCTCGTTCCATATACATCCATTGCTCATACACAAGCTAATGTGATATCTAAAAATACAAGAAAATATTTTGAAGTTAAAGCACAGTCTTATTTACAGGTGTGGATAAGAAACTTTCAGATAAGTTACAATTCCTTCTATTGAGGAAATTCCTTCTATTGAGGGAAAATAAAGGCAAAACAAAATCTTGAAAAGACAAGAGTTTGAATTGTTGCAAGAGATGGAGCACATGTTGCAGGACTGAAAGTGTATCAGACCCTAAATCTCACTGAGAGAAGTTGTAGCACAGAGGCAGAAGGCTAAGGATAGGAAGTAAAAATGACAAACAAAAAGTAGGACCAAGCAGAACTGCAGAACAGCAAAGGTGTCACAGCAGAATTCAGGGATGAAGTAGCCAAAAGAACAAAGCCACAGCACTCTGCCCAGTAAAATTTAAAATTCATGGACTAACCAGGATGAGTATAATGGGTGCATAAGAATTTCTGTTCTATAACACACGTGCCATACAGATGCCACCTCAAGCGTCATGGTGGCCTCAGGGCAGAACTCCTCACAGATGGACCAAGTGCCCAAGCCCTGGCCAGTGCCCTGACTTTCACACAGTTCTTCCACCTTGAGCAAAGCCTTCTGCAGTGTGCTAGGCTCCTGGGGAGGTCTTCCTATCAAGGAGCTTTACCTCTTCACACTTTCTAACTTAGATGGTCATACTAACTTTCCAAAGGCCTTGTTAGTCCATCACCCCAGGACAAATACCTTTGATTTTCTCCACATTTAAAACCAGCTAGCTGTTTCTGTATGGGTTTCTCTCACTCTGTGATATCCCACCATAAATGTGTTACAAGGATGTAGCATTCTTAAGAATGCCTTTGTCTATCTTGGTTTCTTTCCCATGGACACCTAAACCATTAAAGGTGATCAGATGCAGTTTAGAGGTTCTGGATAAAGCTCATCCATAACTATTATTTGTGCTTGGTTTGTTTTCCCAACACATACCACAATTATCTAGTAACAAGAGCCAGGCAGATGTAGTTAAGGTCTCACTTAGGTGATTCATGCATTCAGGTAAACTTCAGTACTTCCCACAAAGGCAAAAACATTCTTAGCAAGTCGAGAAGTTATATAAATAAAATGCTAACATAATACTGACGGTTTTTAAAAATGTCATTCACATCAGAGCAAGACATAAATATATTAAACATATTGCATATTAGAACAAGGAAACTATAAATGGTTCACAGTTCACATAGACCTTTTTCTATGTGCTGGAAAATACATATTGATTTTGGATTGTTTCCCACCTAGCAGAAGCATAAAGAGTAAAAAACACAGACATTACAAATTGGACTTCATGTACAAATCGATATTTGCAAGATATGACACATGACAGTAATGACATATAAGAAACAAGTTTTAACACTTCACAAAGGTTTATTATTTTAGGTGTATTTTTTTAGGTCCAAGACAGAGACCGTCAAATGGAAAAAAAAGCCATCAAAATTAGTTGAAAGATTCTTAAAAGCCTGTTCTACTAGCTCAGACTTGCACTTCTCTTGGTAAGTTATAGGGCAGTACCTCTTGAATCTAAGTTCTCTGTGGCCTGATGTTATTTAGAAAAGGAAAGAGAAAATTTAGAACAGTGCTATTAAAAGTAGCAGTATTGTGAATTCCTTTTACCATAATGAAAACAGCAAACAGAAAGGTCCACTCAGCTAAATATGTCATGACACAGCAATCCAACAATGCACATTCATACACCTAAAATGTGGACTTCTTTCCCATGAAGCTGCCCCCTTTTGTTAAAGTGCTTAGGCACCAGTGCATGATGTAAGAGCAAAAACGGGAGGAAGAGAGCCAAGGTGAAGAAGTTCAGGCAGGAGAGTATCATGTGGACTAGCTGTTACCACAGGAAAGGTCTAAGCAGAGCAAGGCAGGGATCGAGCACAGCTTTGTACAGACTTATATACATGCAGCATCCCAGAGATCTCAAAGACATAAAGCACCAGCTCAAAGTCTGGCTGAAAATACAGGTACATATTGTATTATATATTATGCATAAACTGTATGTATATTGTATGTGTACATTTCTTTCCTCTTGAAGGGGGAGTTGTGAGAGTATATGCCCCTTAAGAAGCTCCAAACATTTTGGTTTGAAGTACTGCAGCCCGGAAGGCTGAGACACCAACTCTTTCCCTGCCTCACAAGGGCTACTCTCGCTTACTCGTAAGTTTATTCACCAAAACAAGGTTAGACTTGCAGAGCTCAGTTATCACTCACTCCCTGAGAACCTTTTCCTGACTGCATTATCTTCTTGTATGATGGTGTTATACTGATGTGCAGCCTGATGGGTGACCTGGCCTTGTGCAGAACTTCTAGTCTGCGCCTTCCTTGTTCACCAGACCAGAATCAAGAAATCAGATTAATACTTTTGAAGAGAGAGCAGAATTGCTTTTAATTTTCAACTTATATTCCTGTCTTCTAATAAGTTTTTTAATGGAAATTATGTTTTTAATATTAAAACATAATAAAAATATAGTAAGTAAAGTTTTTCTCTAATTGCAACATAGTCATTTTTGAAATTAATATAAAATCAAAGACATTAAAAATGAACTATAATTATTTTATTGTAACTGCAATAAAAGAATTCAAGAGACTCAAAATATATGCAAACAATACACGCAGCAGAAATGAAGATCCTTGACATAATCGCTAGGCTGCATCAAAAGGGACCTGGAGGGATGTACTGCAATTATAAAACCCTGCCAGCACCCATGATGTGCAACGACCATCCCCAGGAATTTTTTCTTCACAGCACACCACCTCCTGCAGATGAGGGTAGGAAGAGAAAAGGTGATATGAATGGATAAAATGGGGAGAAATGCTGCCATAAGAGCAAATGTGAAACTATTTGCTCAATTGCTCTGGCTGCAGTCCTGTACTTCTGGCTCTGAGCACTTTGATGCTGAAACAAAGACTGGAAAATCCAATTTCCTTCCTCAGAATTTGTGGACTTTCAGCCAGTACTTGCTAACTGAAGTACTTAAAGTCACTCCAGAGAAGCCTGTCTTTCCCAGTATATATGAAGGGTGCTGAAAAAAAGCTGATGTTTCTAAAGCTAAAAGTTAAAGCCAGGGTAAGCTGTGCATCATGTCCTTGGCTACTGAGTTATTTCTGTGTAGCACAGAACTCAGAGTTGAAGAGGTCAATATTTGGGAAATGCCAAATAACTTAAATTATCTGATGACAAGTTCAGTTTTACTTAAAGTGCAAGCAAGGGTACTATATACAACACCCAAGCTATACAGGGCCTTCAGCTTCTATACCCTGTAAATTCCTGAAAGTAAGGACCATTCAAATATCCATACAAAAGGTGGGTCTTTTTGATCTTTTAAAAAGTTCCATTGTTAGTCTTAAAATTATTCAGAAATGTTTTTCCTCTAAGCAATTTCTAATGGCTGTCACTATGATTTAAAGTCTTCTACAGAATCTCTCACATAAGGTATGCCTGCCTAAATTACTTTGGACCTAATTTTAGATAAACTGCTATAGCAAGTGTTGAATAAATGCATGAGTAAGCAAAGAAAAGCAAAACAGATATTTAACATTTGTGACTGGTGTTATCTTTCCAGAGTATTTGAATAGAAGTAGTTTAGGTTTGTTAATTAGGTTCCACACAAAAAAAAAATCATGTTCAAAAACATTACATTGCATTCATCATCTCTCTAAAAGGCTTGTCATTGCATTACCACTGGCTAAAAAAGCAATCTAATGCAGATCAATGCCAGATGCATTTCTCTGTAAGACACTTTCTCATCTTTGGCACAGTAATGGCAAGCATGAGGAGAACTCTCAGGACAAACATATATTTAAACCAACATTTTTTTGTTGGGGAAAAAAAACCCCTTCAAATAAAAAAGATGATGTAGAAAAAATTAATTACTCCATAGTGATATGTATTTAAATTGTACCTGTGAGGTGTTCTTCTGTGCTGGTCCTTCTGTTAATAAAACTTTAAGGAGCTTGTTCCACAATTGTGTTTTTCATTCTGTTCTGTTAACTTTGAAAAAATAACAATGTGGCAATAATAAAATGTTCTGGTATTGAATATTTTAATTTGAGGAAGAACCAAGCAAGTACACACAAATATTGAACCCTGAGGTCTTTGCATACTCACAGGTTCCCTGAACTGTCACACTCAGTTAGGAGATCAAGTATTCAGCCTAAGGCTCCTATAGCATAGAAAAAGTAGGTTCCTAGACCAAGCACATATACCACAACAGGTGACTATAAAGGACTCCTTACTTTAGTTACAGGGTGACAGATAGATGTTATTCCCCTTATTTTCATTGTCACTTTAATTTCACCCTTTATTTTATCCAGTCAGAACCATAAGAATCACATCATTTGTACTGGAAATCACACAACATCCAACTTTATCTAACTTTCCCACAGCCACTGAAAATTGGTTTCTAGAGCTATCATTCTGCTTGACCAAATCCCTTTGAAATCAATGAGATTTTCAGAGCAGAGTGACTGACAGATGGGGCCCCTAATCAATAGGAAGGGCAAGTTTTGAATACAGATTAAAAATAGAAACGTCACAGGTCACAAGATAAACAATATTAAATACACTACATCAGGCATTTTTTTCATGTATCTAACGTACCTAAAAAATCAATTAAAAGAAAAAAAAAATGCCTTCTATAAATAAGCTGCATTTGTTATCTAAGCTATGCCTCATTTGGTTGAACTGAACTGCGGTTCTGCTCGCATTGTACAAACACGGATGTGTCACAGGAGTGACACAAACCTCACCTTGTAACTCCTTGTCATGAGCTGGTTTCTGATCTTTATCAATTTAAGCCTCTCAAAAGCTGCTGTGATGCTGGTTGCCAGCAGCAGCACAGCTTCAACTGGCAGCTCTGGATCAGCAGGGCTGGGGGAAGATGTGTCTGTGGCCTTTCAGCCTGTCTTGCAATGACAGTAGTGGATAAGGAGGGAGATGTCTCAGCAGAGGACAAGTAAGCTCTACACTGAAAGAAGACTGGTTTCATCCACACCTTGTCACAGCACCTCTGTAAATACCCCTAATGCCAAATGGAGTCCCAAAATCACTGTCCCTCCTTGGGAGTGTCCTCCTGTGTGCCCTGAGTGCAGTCCAGAGGAGCAACAGAAATGCTCTTGCTGCCAGGTTACCTCCAGTAACGTGATCAGCATCAGCAACGACCCTGCTCAGGACAGCGGAGCTCAGGCAACCCATACTCCACAATGCTGTGGGGAACACAATGCCCCAGTGACCCCACTCATGGATGCCTTGAGGTTATTAGGGTCATATCCAAATTCATTGGACCCTAATCAAGGGTCCTCTCTGGTATCAGTCTCCTGAAGTCTCCCAATTTGAAAAACTATTGCTGTTCTTGCGTGTATTGAAAAATGCAAAATAGACCACCTTGTAACCATCCAGCTGGGAATTCCTGTACAACCAGAATGCGAATGATCACACCACTGGGTGATCGGTGATGTGAGGCTTTTTTTTTTTTTTTTCCACAAGTAGGAAGATGCCAATTTTGAAAACAGCAGCCTATTTACTTTGACCTTTTTATTAATAAAACATTGAGATCAATGAGGATTATTACTTCTCACACATACTTATTCACACATTCTTACAGTTGTTATGGCTGTTCACAGGGAGCAGGAAAGCATGCCTCCTGGGTACATTACATCTCTACAGTATTTCCCAAGGATGTATCAGGTTGCACGAATGTTGTTCAGCTGCACAAAAGCTCCAGTTACAGCAGTCATTGACTTGTGGATTTCAGCCTGCTGTGCCATGATCTGTAGTAACCACTTTTTCCAAGCCCCAGGGAGACAGTACCACCAGCCTCAGGACCAAGGTGAAGTCTCCCCATCAGTCTGATACAAGCTCCCAACAGCCTAATCAAAGCAGCCTTTTACTTCTTCTAAATAGTTGCCATGTGAGTTGGAATAACTCCATGATCCCACCAGGAAAGTAAGTTATATGCATCCATAACATTGTAGCCTTCAGAGGTGTGGATACAGGAGCATTGCCCCTGGCCATCCAGCCATAAACCCAGGAATTTCAGAGAACATCTTATCCCAGACTGTGGTTGGTGGGGACCTGAGCCATCTGGGGCTTTCACCTTGACTAAGCTTTGGAGTAAGTTATAAGAGCAACAAAGGCAGCTGGCACGTGCTTTTTATGGAGTTTATGTATGCACATGGATTGCACACGGAGCAAACAAGGAGGATGAAAGCTAAATGGCAAGGCTTGTGAATAAGAGGTATCCTTAAAGAGCACTTCTGGAAGTAAGAATGACTTGAGTTTCCAGGAGCATGATTCCCACACCTGGCGTTCTCTGCAGGGAGGCCTCAGGGAACAACGTAGGGCAGCATGGTGCCTATGGCAAATCCCACCTGCATAGGAGCTGTGCTCTAGCAGATCAAGGCACATGATCAGAGTGTGCTGGTGTCACAGAATATTTCATTCTCAGCATAGCCATAGGGAGTGTGCCATCATGAGCACTCATATAAGAAAAGACTTTCTCTTACAAGTTGATTGGTTCCCCCTTGGGTAGTTAGGGTCTGATTCATCACTCTTTGCTGCTTTACTTTTGTAGCAGAGCAGCTTTAATTCAAAACTCTTTAATTCCACATGGAAAACCAGTGCAACACAGAAATAAATCAAGTGCTCTGTATTTACATAAAGACCAATATCCTCCAGCCACCAAAAACTGGAGTAGTTCTGCTGAAGCCAGTGGAATTGGACTGATTTACACTAGCTCAAGCTCTGCTCTAATATTTTAGAAATAATGGTCTAAAGCCTCGGATAATGTATGCTAGAACAACTCCGTCAAATTCACACATTGGCTGAGGATCTCACCTTTTATTGAAATGAGTATGCTAGAATTCCCCTTTGGTTTGTTTAAAACATTGAAAAACAGTAATCGGGTTGTTGATTGGTATGCTCCTAACCTGGAGGCACAGTAGTTCAGATGCTGCATGCTATGTGGCTGCAGTTTGTATGTTTGTACGCAGCAACACAGCGAAAGTATTTCAGAGCAGTGAAAGAATGGGTAGCAAGGAAGTAAATCTGCCCTATGGCAATCCTTCGTGCATCTCTCTGCCAAATTTCAGAGTGAATGCTGCATATGGATTTTGCCCTCTGGAGCACGAGGTCCCATTTTTGTTGTCTGGTTGCTTTTTCTTTAGCTTCAGTAAGTATTTCTTATGGCTCAGGTGCTTAATAAAAGACAGAGGGGAAAAAAATGGGCAAAATCAAAATTGAAGGTTCAGTGACGTTCATAAGCTTTTGGCATTTTTATAGGTCTCTTTGTTAGGTTAGTTTCTGAACAGAAGATACTTTATGCCATAGGCAGATGCACATACACTTTTTCAAACTTTAGGTGAGCTTCATTTGCACAGGGATGGGAAAACCAAGTATCAGCTATCCAGCCCATTTTTCTCCACTCCTTGAATCTTTACGTGTTTTGATGACTGTTATTACTGAATTACTGCACAGCCTCTAACAGTGTGTTAGACACTTTACATAGATTCTAGCCATGTTCAGAAACAGCATACAGTGTCAGGCATACTATCTCCAAATGCTCATGCATGGGGGTGAATTCAGATGACTGAGTTCAGCTCTTTTGAACTCAATGGGATTACTTTTATGAGCAAATTAGCTGATAAACTAAAGGTCTTTGGAATGCTAATTTAATCTCAATAGTGAAATGCTGACCTCATTGTCAAACAAAGGATTTGAGACATTTGTTTTGATGGTAATTTTACACCAATAGCAACAGATGGGCAGGTCCATGTGATGGAAATGCTAAATAAAATAAATGAAGAAGACAATAAGAAGGTGAATTCAGTTGTTCAGCTGAGGCACATGATTGCTATGATGATCCAGTTAAATTCAATTAAATGTTTCATTGTGTTTTTTTCTTCTTAAAAAATATACATTGCAGCAAAATAATAGGAAAAGATAAAGAAGTCAGAAGAGTCCATATCAAGAGTCCATATCTTTTGCGTCCACCATATAATACAGGGATTTCCAAGGAGAAGTCGGTGCCAATAGAACCCGTGCAGGGAGGCAATTCTAAAGATAAGAAGGCATCTCTAAAATGACTTAATCATGAGTAATTGCAGCAACAACCTTGCTTATGTATGTCAGGGAAATCTGAGTCATTCTACCATCTTCAGTCAAACTGTACTGATTAACCAGCAAAGTAGTGAGCTACTGGGTCAAAACCACCTATTTTTTTCCTCATTTTGTGGGATACATTTGAGTGATTGTTTTCATACCTAAAATCTTCAATGCATTTGAAACCAGAGCTGACAGAACAGAGCTGGAAGATGGTTTTGGAAGAATTAGCAACACAGACCATATTTTGATCTCATAAAATTTGAGAAGCTTAGAAATCTGCTCTAGTTCTCAGGAGAAGAAACAGACAAGGCATTAAAATCTCTGAAACTGGTGAATGGCTGCCTTGTCTCTCACAGTTTGACTCATCTTGGCATATCTACATTTCATGCTTGAGTGTGAGCTGGTAGCAATTTTATCTGTATTGTACCAGCAAAATTATGATTGCTGCCTGTTGCATTCCAATTTACCTTGATTCAGTAAGACCCAACATATGGCCATATTATGCATTAACTGCTGTAAAGTGATACTCTGCTGGGAAGGTGCATTGCATGGAAAATGTTTGATTCCCATCACAGAGATCCAGTCTACCACAAGTGATACCAAATACCTTATGCCTGATGCTTTGACATATAGATGTATTTTCAGTACAGCTTGGAATCCATCTATTAATCAAACCATATTAGCAATGAGAGGTGTCTGTAGTAGGTTCTGTTGTACTCTATGGAGGGTAACAGTGCTGGGAAAAAAAGTCTTCAAAAAGGTAAAACAAGAGCTAGGAACAACAAAAAAT
>JAVJGJ010000057.1:59017124-59050908 GCA_035590215.1 Microhierax caerulescens | reverse complement strand
GTACTCTATGGAGGGTAACAGTGCTGGGAAAAAAAGTCTTCAAAAAGGTAAAACAAGAGCTAGGAACAACAAAAAATGTTGCTGTCATATGCACATTTTTAAGTACTCGATTCTCTGTCTTTTTTTTTTTTTTAACAGTGTTTGTGCCTATAGTTTTCTTTCTTTTCACTCTTGAGTTGGTGTTAGTTTTAATTTCATTGTTTCTCTCTGGGCTTTGCAGCTTTCCCAAGTAGGTTGTAAATCAAAAGGTCATTCTGAACACTTTCACTGCGTGCAGTTTTTCAGTTACAAATACATTAGGATAGGCTCAAGTCTTGAGTCCAGTCCCATTCTTAGCTACTTTTGCCAAGAGAAATTTGTTGTTAAGAACAGGCATATGCTCTTAATGACTTTCTGGAAGCATATTGTTGACAATGAGAAGTTCCTGATCTAGAGACCCTATGTTTTCAAAACATCAACAGAAGGCTTGAGCCTAAAAGAATATGCCTTTCCCTCATTAAACTATTAGAAGAGATAGTCTTGTGAGACATGCCTTAGCATGACTGTACCGTGCTGTCTGTAATGCAGACAGGTTATTGGTAGAGCAAAAAATGCTCTTCTCCCTTCCCCTCCCAGACGATCCAAAAAAATCCAACTGTGTATAAATTAACCCTCAAGAACCCTACAGTTCTGATGAAGCGAGGAAGGAAAATAGAAGGGGGAAAAAAATCAATCAATACACAGAAATCAACAAGCAAACCATCCCCTTTGTTCTCAGTTCTGTGGGTGCAGGTGTGCCTATTAGAAGAAAATCCCCAATTGTTCCCTTCTTTGACAGACTGATATGTGTGAGGATTTAGTCTGTAGAGAATTAAAATGTCACACATACCTTTAGGCTTTTTCTGTATAGCTCAGTTTGATGCGGTTTGATGGCTCACAGGGTTGGTTTGGAATTATCATAGTCATATTCAGTACCTGACCTCCCAAGGACTTGCTGGTGGCCCAAACCCACAAAGTATTCTGTATACTCTCTCCTTTACTGCTACTTGTCACCAGGGAACTAGTAGAAAAAGAATACTTGAAGAAATTTAAAAATTTGCTTATGATTTTGATAGCATATTTACTACATATCAACATGCAAGAAACCCAAAAGAATTATACCTTTATTTTGTAAGAATAGAAAGGAAATTTCTTATTGATGCTCAGCTTAGACAGCTGTTTTATGTTGATATGCAAGGACATGTCATGTTTTGTTCTGAATGAGCATGATCCACAGTTTACTTGAAGTTAGGAAAGTATTCTTCCCAGAAAAAAAAAAAGGAATGGTCATTGCTTTTCCCAGTTCTACACTTAAGATATATCTTACATCCATGACTAGTAGAAAAATGCATCTTTTACCCTAATAAGCCCTGTCTTTGTATGTAATTATAATTGTCCAGATTTTTAATCTTGTTCATACCATGCCTCTAGCACAAACCACAGTTCCAGTCCTACAAACATGCCCATGCCTCACTTTAAATAACCTCACATATGCCTAAATTTACACAGTGAATCTGTGCCACTGAGCACAATTCTTCTGAGAGAAAAGTTAAATGTATTCATCAGTATTTTGGGGACCAGAGATTCCTAAGAATCAGTCCAAGAATTAATTGAACAGTGAATGTAAGATATCTAAAAAGTAGAACAGTATTTTTAGAAAAGCATGCCTGAGCTATTGTGCAAAAGGCAGGCTCACAGAATCTTATCTCACAAAGCATTGCTGACAAGATCATCCAACAACCTTAGGTGGAGGAGTCTGCAGGGATGAAGTGCTGCAATTACAAAAAGACGAGGGAGAAAAGAAAAAGGTGGGACAAATCATATGTGTTATGTTTGGCAAGTTGTTTGGAAGCAAGCCATCTTTTTGTTACTGTCACTGCTGGAATAAATGCAAGGTGCTTTCATCTGTAATGGTGTTTTCAGGTCTGCAAAAAAAACATTTCCCCAAACTATTGCCAAAATTATTGCTTAAGAAGGACATCGAGGAAACAGCAATGACACAATTATAACTGTTCACCCTGCACTGACAAATAACATCTAATTGTCATCACTGAGTTTGAACAGAGCAGATACTTTTTAAACAAAGAGGGCCAGCTTCATCACCGGTGAATGCTGGCCTTGCAAGCCTACTTGCCATTCTCCGCTCCTCTCCCTAGGGCCATAGCCAGATGATTTATTTATGCACAGCTTGTTTGCACAACTGGAGCTGCTGAGCTGTGAAAAATTACAGATAAACATTTGGGGGTTTAAATTAAGGACATCTACTCTAAGGTACCTTAGACGTAGTTAACTTTGTGTGAGCTGATTTTCAAAGCTACAGAAAACTTCTGCTGAGTGTCTGGGGGAGTCACGTGTTTTCATTCTATTTCTGCCTTTACATTTATTTTTTTTTTTTGTGTGTTTGGGACAAGAAATTGTCTTCTGCCAAGACAGCGTACCAACAGTGTACTTGGAGGGACACATCCTTCCTGAAGTTTAATACCTCCCTCTAGGTAAGCAGTAGCCAAAAGATTTCAGAATCCAAAGGGTAAAACAAATCTGTATCTCTGAACCAAATCCTAAAAGACAGTTATCCACACAATATAAGTCATTGATCCTGCATATTCTTTAGGAACTGAGACATAGATCTCATTTTTTAAAAAAATCTACCTTTCTCAGCTGTCAGCGCTATTGCGATCATTGCTTTCATGAACCGCCTATACCACAAAATAGGAGACAAAGCAATGTGCTGAATGGGACTTGCCATTAAAAACAGTAAAACATTTTTGTAGATGGGTTCACAACTATCTTCAGTTTTTACTGGTTTTAGAGCCTGCTCATCATCCCTGCTTTCTTTTCCATCCAAGGTGAGCAGTGATCCTGAGAAGTCTTAAAAAAATTATTAAAGGAAATGCTTGAAATGCTTTCAGGGAAAAAAAGAAGAAAAAAATTTTTGAAAAGTTCATAGTGCCCATAGGGTGAATTTGATTTGAATATTTAATTATTAATTTAGTGATTCAGGTAGAGGCATTTGTCTTTAAAAGGCTTAGGTCCCATTTATTTTGACGTTACTCATTTTCCCCGCCACGTTCTCTTAGATCATGCTATGTTTCACAATTAACAATGAAAATTGTACTGCACAGCACATTAAGTTGTATATTTTTTGTTACATGGTATTGCTTCTCCTTCAGCTGTGAAATGTTACACTTTATTACCTCACATGGGTGGAATAGATGCCACTAGGAGGAAAATATTGACTCTTATCTCTGCAAATATGTTTCGAAATATTGTGCCTGACAAACATACAGCTGAACTAAATTAATATTTCTGATAGAGAAAGCTACAAACCTAATGCCCCAAATGTTTAATAAAATGAGGTTTTACTCTTATGCCTGTGCATAATATGCACTGTCAAATGATTGCAAAGTGGGCCTAAAAGCTTATCCATTTGGAAAGATCACCCTGTTCTACCATCAAGACGCATAAGGGTCAGACGAGACAAACTTAGAGGCTGTTTGCTAAACCCCTGAGAAAGCCTATTGACAGTGCAGCGAGAGAGGAACTACTCTACTATTGGACATATCGTGGCAAATGTATGGCTAAGGAAAAAAATTACGTAGCCAACAGTTTAAAACATTTTCTGGAAGTTATATCAGATGGTACTAAATTAATTCAGTCCTTAGTTCTTAAATGTATCTGTCAAAAGTAGTCCCAAGGTGAAATGATCCTTTTGGCTACTGTTTCCTGACTGATTCTATAGTACTACAATTGACCATAGCAATATCAAAACTTGGTCTTGCCAGACACCTAAATTGTACTCGGCATATCCAAAATATCTGGAGATATCTACATGGCTTGTACTATGTGCATATCTATACTGTACATGATATGGCAGTCTTCATCAATCACCACTTTTAGAATAGTGCCACACTAATCACCCCCCTGATTCTGACAATTTCTTTTAACCTACTGTTTTATGTTAAACTGATTGCCTGCAGAAACTGCTGAACATCAGCTTCTACAAGTTATTTCAAGTATCTTGTGAAGATTGGCACTAAATGTAAAAGATGATTACTACAAATTGTGACTTAATGATAGCCTGTCTTCAGAGCAGAAACAAAACAGGGTTTGTATGGGTGGTTCTGTCTTACAATTGTTTATACTGGCATTTTTTCAATATATTTACATGGAGCAATAAAAATGAAACTTGACTTGCTGCAGTGTTCAATTTTGATTAAAGAGATGGTGATTGTCATGAAATAGAAGTAACCTAAAATTGAAATCACCCTTTCAATAGACTGTGACTCTTTGGATAAAGACAATTTTGCTTGCATCACTACTTCTCTCTCTAAATCTCAGTACTTTATTGCTAGCCTACATAAAGGGATCTCTTTTGGGTAAAGCAATGCCCACAATTACTTATTGGTGACTTGTAATCAAGAGCTTTTTCACAATTTTTTTTTAACAGTATAGAAGTGACCAGAGAATGAAAATTCCATTTCACAACAAATTTTGATGTTTTTAACAACTGTTTTCCTTCCTGACTAATAAAAATAGATTCTGCAAACATTTTTAGAAAAGAAATGGAGTTATTCAGGCCATCACCTTGACCTGTTTGAAAGTTCTTTGTTTCTTTAGCTGTAGCTCTTTACTTTGAATTGACACAAAAATTTCACAAAATCTTCACCAAAAATCCCATTTAAAACAACTCTGTGGCTGTAAAATCTCATACTGCTATTAGTTTCCCATATTCCTCTTCCACTCTACTCCCAAGAAAAATTTCAAACATTCTACTGAAGAACAGAGCTGGCCAGAATTTTTGGGTGCAGTGTTTCATTCCAGTAAAAGGCTGAGTATTGAAAATGGAAAAATTTATATTGAACAGGACGATCATGATTTTGTATGGTATTATAGTATTTTATGAGACAAATCCCTATGTATACGCTGGCTTAACTGAAGATTCTTCAGCTTTTCATTTGATTTCTTTCACACAACGTGTACCCCAGGAATCAATACTAGGACCAATCCCTTTCTGTCTTCATTAACCACCTGGATGAAGGGACAGAGTACACCCTCACCAAGTTTGCAGGTGATACAAAACTGGAGGAGTGACTGATACACCAGAGTCATGCTGCCATCCAGGGACCTCGACAGGCTGGAGAAATGAGCTGACAGGAATCTCATGAAGTTCATCAAGGAGACTTGCAAAGCCCTGCACCTGGACAGTAATAACCCCAGGTACCAGAACAAGCTCGGGGCAGGAAGGCTTGAAAGCAACTTTTAAGAAAAAGCCCTGAGAGTCCTGGTGGACATGAGAATGACCATGAGCCAGCAGCATGCCCTAGTGACAAAGCAAGCCAACAGCCTCCTGGGGTCCATTAGGATGAACACTGCCAGCAGGTTGAGGGAGATAATCCTTCTACTCTTGTCAGTTCTGGAGTCTTGTCATATGGACGCATGTGAGGTGCTGGGTCCAGTCCTGGCCTCTTCACTATATGAGAGACATGGAGCCACTGGAGAGAGTCCAGTCAAGGGTACTTGGATGATTAAGGGACAGGACCATCTCTCCTATGAGGAAAGGCTGAGAGAGCTGGGACTGTTCATCTTGAAGAAGAGAAGGTTCAAATAATATACACGTATTACCAATCTATATAAATGCCTGATGGAGGAGAGCAAATAGAACACAGCCAGACTCTACAGTGGTGCCCGGTGACAGGATAAGAGACAATAGGCACAAACTGAAATACAGGAAATTCCATTTAAACATAAGAAACTTTTTCACTCATACAGTGGTTGAACACTGGCACAGGTTTCCCAGAGAAGCTGTGAAGTCTTCATCCTTGGAGATATTCAAAGACTGACCAGACACCATCCTGAGCAGCCTGCTCTAAATGATTCATCTTTGAGCAGAGGGGTTGGACCAGATGATCTCCAGAGCTCCCACCCAGCCTCAGCCATTTCATTATTCCATGAAAATGAACCAGATTGTGTGCCAAATGCAAAGTCAAGTGCATTAGTCTGTGAATGTCTCCTAACAAAAGTAAAGCCTGCAAAACCAAGCCCTCTTTCTTTTAATATGTGCCTTTCATCTCTCTTCCCTGGGAATCTTCATGATTGGACTCTTTGTTGGAGATCCAGCTTATGAATGTTACACCCTCCGAATAAAAAGCATGTGCTTTTTTCTAAGTGACAGTTTGTTATTTAAGCTTTCTCAATAAGCTGAACTGTTGCTTCTAACTCTGCAATATTGGCAGAGAAATATTTAAAAACTAGCCAAGAAGCTAGACCCTTTTGCTTATCTCACTTGTAGGCAACCGGTTCACCCAGGAGCTGTCACCTGAAGTCAATCCACTGGCTTGACCTCGTGCACATAATCTCAGAATTGTTTCCTCAGAGGGTGGAACATCTAGCAAACAAGTTAGAATGAAACTTATTCAACTGTGGGTCATTATAACAACAGTGGCAGCTTAGTAAGGCAAGAAATATACACCCAATTTAACCTGCAATTTACAGGCTGACTGTGGCTTGGATAAGAAAGGAAAAAAAAACCCAAACAAACACCCAAAGAAACAATCTACAAACCCAAGAGCTAAGGATTAAAGACAGAAACATCTCATAGGGAAAGCTTTTCTTTCTCTGTCTTTAAGAACAGGACCTATTTTTATTTCTGGTGGTTGGTTGTGTTGGTTTTTTTTCTTTTTTCTCCCCTCAGCTGATCTTGTTTCTTTGCCCTACTGCGCTTGCTAAATTGATTTCCAGCAATGGCTGAAGAGCGTGAACACTCCTCCTTTATTTGCAGGACATCAAGGTGCATGCAGGTTCCCTCTAGGGTACCTGGAGGTAAAAGGCAGTGGCCTGTGCAATAAGCAGACATCCACAGAAATACTTTAAGCTTTCATGATCCTCTTGAGGGAAAGAAAAGCTTCAGGCTTCTTCAGCCTAGAAGTGGAGTAGAGAGGCAGATAGATTCAAGCCTCAATAGCTCTGTGCTAAATACTATATAGAAAGGGAGATGCTCTGAGAAATACCAAGGGAAAAATAAGGGGAAGGATGAATATCACTGGGAGAAGTGCTATGAATTCAGATTTGTCCTGGCTTACAATCATATGGCTAGCGATGATGACATATTGATATTTTGTACAGTCCGTTGCTGCAATCTTGACTAACAGATAGCTGTTCTGTGACCAGCATGATTCTGCAGGTATGCTTCCAGACCTTCCCCTTTAGATGTTAACCACTCTAATTCCTCTGGTGGAAAGTCTCTAAGCACTGTTCTGCAGTTGTTTCTGGGTAACACGATTTATTTATAATGCAGCACAGGCTGTGTTGCTTCAGGGGTGAACTGAGTATGTTCTATCCCACATTAAATGGGAGAAGATGCCATGTGATGGCATGTGAAACTATGGCACGTGATCTGCTTTGGCACGTTGCTTTAGCACCTTTTGGCAAAGGAAGCACCTATTAGGCACCTATATCCTGTTATCTATCCAACAGAGCAGGAATTTTCAATTTCAGCTTACACTCCCTGACTGTCCTCAGATACACGTGTTACAAGTATCAGGTGCATAATTGCATTTTCTTCTTTTTTTTTTTTTTTTTTTTTACTGGCATTCGTTGTCTCATACTGATATCAAAGGCTGAGCATAGCTGCAGTAGGAGAGCCAGTGGGAGCTTGATACTGAACAAACTGGTCCCAGCCTGAAGAGGAAATATGGAAAGAATGCTCTGGAGTTAAATCACTCCCTCACAGACTGGTGTGTGAGAACCTATGATGAGAAGAGGAAGGTTGCACATAACATTTCTGTTTAAGAGTCTCCTAATTGTTTCCATGTGCTCTCAATGTTGCCATGCAGAAGTCTTTTCACTGAAGAGGACTGAATGAAATGTCCCATGATATGTCTTAGTACTAATTCCACAAAAAGGGATCACTCTGGAGTGACCTAAGACATTTTCATTTCCATTCCTTCTTTATCTGCTTTCTAATGAACTAAATATTTATCCTCTGAGACTCTGTAGCATGTTTTAGGATACAAATGTCCAGGCTTCTGGATTGTACAACATCTTAACTGCTTTGGCCTGGGTGATCCCATGATTCCACCTGCACCATTAACTACCTCATCCATGTCCCTGTGACTTTGCTTTATTCTTCGCTGGCTTTGCCTGATGTCTTGCACTGTTTTCAAAACACTTCCGATATTTGTCATGCTGAATAACAGCTCTCTTTATTAGAGCCATTGTGCATATTTTTTCTGTCTTACACTACATTTGTTACAATCTAGAATGCGAGCTGCTTGGGGAATGTTATTGAAAACATTTAATTTGCTTTTTCTTAGATTCAGTTGTGTGTTTTGCAGATCATATCCCTGAGCTCTCACTGAATATGTTGCTGATATAGTCCTGTTTGTATTATGCCTCTTTCTGCTTCTGGAGCCTTGTGTGGAAATACTAATAACATCTGAGTGAAACCTTTAAGTTTTAACAGTATAGGAGCCTCCTATAAATCAAGCTAAATATCTGCTCAATTATGTTCCTCAAAAACTATCTACAGTTCTAAATCAAACAATGTAGTTTAGAAGTAAGGTTGTGGTGATAATAATAATTCGGAAAATGCACAGCTTTTTTTTTTTTTTTTGACTAATAGATACAAATTACCCATCATTCTAAACCTGATATTAATACTAATATTGGTATCACACCACTGAGATGAACTCCCTGCTCATGAAGTGTTATCATTGCAGACATCTGGCAAATTGGTTGTTAACTTCTAACACAATTGATATGCCTTTTATTATTACAATATTCTGTTTCAACAAAAGAGTGCCCATTTCCCAGTGATGAACCATTTTAATGATTTTATGTAGAAATACAGCTAATGAAAAATAATGACAAGGGACTTCTGAATTCAGTTTTTTATTCTCCATTCCAGCAGTACTCATTACAATATCACAAAATTATGTCTTATGAAAATGACACACAGGTACACTTCAGTCTCTCTTTCAGGCTGCCTACATAAATAGGAAAAATTGTGCTAGTATCAGGACAATGCCCTACAACGCTTGGATTGTCCAGCAAATAGAAACATTAGAATAATTTATTCTTCTATTATATTTGGTATATGCATTACCTGAATCATTCATCTTTCCCAGTTATTGTTCTTTCTTGATATGAGCATCCAAATGAGGAAATGAGAGCCCTAATTTAGCCTAAATTTTAAAATGAGACTAACACTACTTCTAGGCTTAAGGATATGAATAAAATATCAGAAGTACAACTGAAACCTCTTATTATCACTGTCACCCTATTAGATTTCTTTCTTGAGCACCAGCATGTGGCAATTATAAAAAAAAAATACAGTGGAATATAGTAATATAGAAATGTTCATGCTTGATCAGCTCATTGGCCTATTCAGCTCAGTATCCTGTCTGTATTCGCACTTAATGGCAGATGTTTCCAAAGAAAGTACGAGGACTTTATGATCCTGTAAGCTGTTTACCAGACACTTTTTGCATATAAGTTCTTTCCTTTAAGGGGTTTGATTACATGCTGAAGTGTGAAAGTTTACATCTCTTTTCTACCTTACTTTATCTGTCACAATGTGGAAAATGACTTGGCATTCATAAAGGATAGAGATTTCGACAATTTGGCTGCTCTTCAGGCATGGGTAAGAGCCAGATTTTGATCCTTGTTCCCAAGTCACCCTAATCATTTATGCAATGATGACAATATTATTTAGTAGTATTATTATTTTTGTTTAGTGCAAAACTGATGGGAAGGCACAAGACACTGGAACAGCTTTATGGCAGTGTGTGTCAGTCTGATACTTCCCAGTTCCAGGTTAGATTTCCTAAACTTTTCTTACTATACTTAATGAGTCAATGGATTTTGAATGCACGGTTAACTTACAATAATTATATTGACAACTTCAAAGAAAGAAATCCTCACATTAATCAGTGTCTGTATGGAAATGCTCTAATTCTAGCATGTAGAAAAAGGCACCAACTGCTACTTGGTCCACCTGTACCATGGGTGTTTTTCCAGCAGGTGGGTCACAATCAGACTTTTTATTTATTTCGGACAAATTAACTGATTCTAAAGTATTGTTCAGGGATCTGCTCTCTCTTGGATGGCATCCACATGATTTCAAGATAGACACATTCACCACTTTCCAGTCCCACAGATGGCAGCAGATTCTAATGAGCTTTTTAAACACATTCCTTATTACGTCGGAATTTGTATTTTTTTCTATATCCTGCAAAGCATTCAGTCTTGGGAAATTAACAACTTAATTTATCAATTTGTTCCAGCATGTCTCACTAGAAAGCTTGCAGGACTCTAAACACAGGGTGCAGGAGAAAAACAGCCAGGCATGACGATAAAGTCCAGCACTTTGTTGAATAGGCTTGTAAACACAATAAAACCTGAAACAAAGTACTTCTGGAAAGTATGTGATTTGTCCGTGCTCTAGGAAGCACGCAATACAGTCCAAGAGCACTGTAAGTGCCATACTGTTCTGCACCAAAATAATGTAAGAATCTCACAGCAGTCTGGCGGGGGTCCTGGAAAAAATGTGGTGGGAGAGAGTGAAATCCCAATTTGGAGGAATTTGGAAGGGATTAGATTTTGGATGGGGGCCCTCAGACTGAAAATGTAATCTCTTCATACACACACTTTAACTACATATGCAATTTTATTCAATACATAGCCTTTAAGCAGACTTATTTCTTTGTGGAAAGGTAAGTATAGTATTTATAGTGTATATATAAACTCAGTTTTAATAGTAACTTGTTACGTTACTGTATCATCAGTAACAAGAAGTCTGTGTTGAAAAATATTAATAAGCCAATTATTTTTCTTTACTTTGTTAAAGTAATTGACAGAATGCAATTTTGAATAATGCAGCAATTAAAGTTTAGTTGATATAGGGCAACATTAACTAAAAGACAGTTTTCTATGCTTACTGTGACAGAACATAGGACTAACAAAATTAAATTGTGTACTGTGTCATCTATTATTCTTTTAATATCATCACCCTATCCTGCTGACTAGCAAGTCCGCTAACACTAGATCTTAAATCATACATAAGCTGAAGCAAATACCCTGAAGTCTAACCCATAACAGCTATATGCAATAAATTCTATTAAGCTATATCATGTTTCTCTGAGGATAAATATCACCACACCATGAATCTTTTACTAAATAGACATTTCAAAATTGTCAGGAAGGAAGCAACATTCTGAATCAGTCAGGACCACATTAGGAATTGTGATACAGTTCATTACTTGTGAGATGTTACACAGCATTAGAGACTTCCATAGGCTTAATTTGACATGAAGCCATCAAACTGTGTAAAATGAATTATAAGAAAACAAACTTCAAATACATTTACTTTCCATGTAGATGGAAATTTACTTTCCTTTATCTGTATATTGCACATATTTTCTTCCTGAGCCGGCAAAGGTGAAATATGATGAGTTGGATGCTTAAATATTAGAAAAAATAATTATCAACATTAATGTCTATTCTTTCTTAGTCATTTAAGTCACAATTAAATGTGAGGAAAAGAAACACTACAACATTTTGGTATAGCAGTTATTGCTACAGAAAAAGACAGCACTCTTGAATATTTTTTTCTGTGCCAAGCTTATACTGGAATAGCAAAAAATATGTGCTACAATTTATATGGAGAATTTTGGCTTTTCTGTTGTCCATAAATTACTGGTGAGAATCCAAAATATTTCAGTCTTTCTATAAATGTGTTTTAGCCTTTGGATTGCTGCAAGCTGGGTTTGTATTTGAAGCATTTTGTTCACTGAACCCTACATTCAAGGTTTATTTTCTATAAACTTTTAAAGTATTAACTATCCTCTGAGTATGTTCAAAACCACATTAGAGGAAGATTTTCGGCTCAAAATGTCTCACTTCTTTTCCCCTCAGTTTCGAAAGAGGACCATCATGGGTGTCGTCTTTGTACTCTGAAAGACCAAAAGATACACATAGGACATATAGACAAAGTAATGCCAAAAATACACTGTCAGACAGCTCTTTGCAGTCTGTGAAGAGAAGTACAAAGGACAACAAATGAAGCCAGAGCCTCTCCTAAGCCCTCTGGCTGGACACAGATATCACCTCTGCATATTCATGTAAGTAAATGTGGCTGCTGATTTGTGGAGGAAGGGATGCAAAGATGAAAAGCAACTTGCTGTTCTTAAGCACTGAAAACAGATCATTATAGTTTAGGGCATGTACGTAACTTGTTACTCATAAAATCTTACGAATTCTTTAATCACACAGCCTTTATTCTTGTCCATTATACTCCTTTCCTTTTCTTTCAGTTCATGCCCCCTTCTGCAAAAACTTACAAAGCTGTGTTGAGTGTTAAAGCTTGTCAGGAGTCTCAGTTACCTCAGTGACATTCTGTTTCCAGAAGAGAAATAAATTTTTTATCTTTATAAGCCTGAGACTATCAACTTAGACAGTCTGAAGCAGAAGCTTCATTTATGCTTCAGTCTGAGCATTGTTGTAACCAACCAAAATAAGTAACACGTAATAGCATATTACATCATTTAAAAATAGAATTAGTCAGATCAAGTGTTAGAGACCTGTACTTGAGGTGCTGAAAATTAAAAATTCTCAATTTCTCAATCAAGTCTTTCTTGTTGAGCTTGTGCCATGGGACTGATGTGTCTTTCGTCTGTAATATATCCAATCAGCAGGGAAGGGGCAGTTTGGGGGGTCAGTAGGTCACAGGGCTGCCTGCAACAGTGCTCGGGCTATTTGGTTCTGTTGAGATCTGTTGCAAATCTTCTTTAGCTTCAGGCACTCTGGGATTTCACCTCCTGAGTTAATGGAAACAGAATGAAAACAAAGTGCCTTGCAGAATCACCGCACTCCTATCTGCACATCTGACTTGCTTTAGTCTGAAAATGAATTAAAGGAGAAATTTTTTTTCAGATAAAGTCTCTGAGAGCTACATGTCATTCTAAGGTGGAATTGTTTGCACATGATTTCTAACTTCTCTTTTTGGTGTCATTTGAAGGACAACAGACTCATGAAGGTAGTCTTCCTATATTTAGCAAATTCTCCTTTTCCTCCTCTACAAGGGTGCACTTCTGGAATAGAGGACTTGCTTAGAGAAGACAATTCTTATTGCTGTTTCTAATTTACTATGTCAAAAGATATACAGTCTCTAACAGAAAAGAAACTTTCCCCCTCTTCACCTTTTGCCAGTATTAGTCTTGATTAGGCTTCTCTGTGTGTACATGCCCGGCTTTCAGAAGAGGAATGCACCATTCACTGAAGGAATGAGGGGACTGGCCTGCTTTCTGTGCAGTCGTTTGCTAGCCTACCATACACTTTCTAATAACTCATCAGAGAGCTGAAGGACAACAGGATTACCTGTGTAAGTGGTCTAAAGAAAGGGTGTGGAAGCCTAGTGTAAGGATAGGTGCCAAGTTCTGTGCTCAGAAAGAACATCAACCCATTCACAATGCAAGACTTAAAAAAAAAAATAAAAAAAAAAATCAAGCAGCTGTTCTGCTGCAAAGCATCCGGTTACTCTGTGAAAATCAGCTTCAAGAACATTGTGTCATTGCAAAAAGGGTACAAGTCAACCTAGGGCATACAAACAAGAGTACCTGGGGCATAGAAACGAGTATATTTTATACAGGTGTGTCACAAAAGGAGCAATAGGTCAGGCCACTTAAAGAATTGTCACCAAAGAGTTTAAGTGAAATAGGTTTAATACGAATATGTAGAAATGCGACTACACAAGATTTGATGGCAAGGTTGACTTTATTACTTATTAAATGAAGTAAATATAGAGATAAATCAAGCTGAAATCAAGTTATAATAGAGTTAGAAACAGTTTGTAAAGATCAAAGGTATAAAATGGTAAAGGAGACCCTCCCATCGAGTCACAAGGTTTAGAGCAGACCCTCTTGTTTTCTAAACTCTTGTAGACTTTAGACGTGGCTGAATCTATTCCTAGTCTCAACTTGGGCAACAGATTAGCTCTGAAGGGGAGAGTGAGAGAGAGAAAAAGAAAGCTTATTCACATTAAATAAGATTTTAGCAGTGAATGAGTTTGGTTTAAATCACAAAATTACCTAATTAACCTAACTACTTCAAGCTTTATATTACAGCAAAGGTACTCCTACTAAAAGTTTGCCCTTGATTTCAGTGAAATACTCTCATTTCACACCTTTGCATTCCTCAATGGGTTAAGAGTTGAGTCTCGAGGAGCAAGGGGAATCGGTCCGGGCCCCATCATCGACTCTCCACAGCAGTCCCCTGGGTATCACCAGCAGAGTGGTCTGTGAGCTCTGGGTGGGTCCCGCTCAGGGGGAGGTGCTGGCTGCAGCCTGCTGTGGCCCAGGAGGGCTCCAAAGGCTCTCACTTTAGGACTGCTGTTTATAACACTCTGAGAGGAGTGGCTTTAGTCATCAGCATTCCCATCCCACCACAACCTGAGATGGTAATTTTCTCAAAAATTCCAGGAACAATATATCATTCCACTCAGTTACTGCTCAGGCTATAATCTGGTGGGAACAGGGTTGTCAGGGAATAACTGATTATTTCCATTATTCTTCCCTGCTTTGACCAGTCAACAGGAGTGCAAGCATAAGCAGCACCATCCTTTGCCCCAGTCAGGTCAGAATTACCGGTACAGCCAAGGGGTGCTCAACTGCCCAACTCATCCCTCAGGGTGCTGAGGCCTTGCTGACAGCTCCCAGTATGGACAGTGCTGCTCCCTGCCTTAGCCGAGCAAGAGTTGATGTGGTCAAGAGGAGCTTAACTGCCCAGCTGACCCTTCAAGGCACTGAGGCCCAGCCAGCAGCTCCCAGGGTCCTAAGACAGCCCAGAGAAGGGGGAGAAGTGCACCACCACAAGCCGGTGCAGCCGGTAAACTTTCCTTTTCACTCAGCATTGGTTGGACTGCGGCTGAAATCTTACATAGAGTTTCGGGCACCACTCTTCTGGATAGATGTGCATTAATTTGAGAGCAGGCCCAAGGTAGATCAAGAAGAACAAGTAGTGGTCTAAAAATGCAGTTTCTGAGGAAAGTTTGAAGAAATTTTGTCTATTTATTCTGCAAGAGAAAAGCGAGGGGTTGGTTGTGGAATGACATTCATCAAATTTCTGAGAAGCTCTGGAAACTAAGGAGTAGTCTGTTCTCTATATCTGTGAGAAAAGGACAAGTAGTAACTGGTGACAAGAGAGATTTAGGTCAGTTTTTAGAAAGATTTTCTACTCAGAAGATTGGTTCACCAAGGAATCAATCCTGTGAACTTTCCATTGCTGGCAGTTTTTGAGTGCTTATGTTAGACAGGCATCTGTCCAGCATGACAGAACAAATACAAGTAACTTGGAAAAAAAAAAAAACCCTTTCATGTTTCATTCCAGATTTATTTCATAAAAATATTCCCTTGTTTCATTTTTGTCATTGTATTTTATAACAATTCTGTAAACCTAGAATAAATGGTATTAGTGAAAAAGGCACAGGCTGAAGCCATAGTCCAGTAAAACAGATTTAAGAAAGCATTTGTGCTCCATGAAGTAAAATGCTCAGATGCTAACAAGACCTAAGTTTGATAAAAGTGGGGTAAGATCAAAATCAGGTAGTGATGATGCTGTAGCTGATGGATTGGAAAACAAACCCGAATACCAATTTTGTTTATGTGAAATGAGCAATGACTCAGTTATGTCCCTATTACTATCCTTGAATAAATTATTAGTGTAGAGCTAGAGGCAATAATAGGTATTAGCGTGGAGAGGTGCAGTGCAATAATAATTAGGATTCTATGCTTACTATTTTGTGTTGTGTCTACAGTACGACATCCAAAATGCAGTCACTTAGAAAGTATTTCATTCTACACCACCTTTACAATATCATTCTCCTTACAAACAAAAGGTTTTTAAACAAGAAATGGAGACACAATGTCATCTTTAAGTTGCATAGAAAAAAAGGTAAAAATCCTTAAGATTTATTCACTTACCTGTTTTTAAACGAAACCTTGAAAGGGATCTCCTTTTATTCTTAAACCCTATTTTGCAAGCAAACTAATATTGTCGTAATATAATAATAAAGATCAGTACTGACTAATGATTTGCAGGTGGTTTGCAGGTTGGGAGGTATTTTGCAATCTTAGTTGTGGCACAAAAACTTCATTGCAGAACCTCAGGCATTTTATATAGCTCTTGCAAATATGTCTATCACAAACGTAAAATCTCACAAACCACTTACTACATTTAAATTTAGCTTGCAAAGTAGAGTTTGAAACACCAGATTTAAAGTCTTTGAGCATTAAGAGAAAGAATAGTCTCTCAGTTTGAAACACCATTGTCAGTTCACTCACCAGAAATATGAATTTAAAGTTTGGAAAAGTTTGGCAGCAGCTGAAGATTTGAACTTCACAGCTGAGCCTTATCAAATATTGACAGCCACTGCAAAAAAGATATAAGTTATTCTGCAGTAGATAGTACATAATATCATTGACCATGTGTTGTGGAATTCATTTGGAAGTGAATCACATGGGCAACAGTAATAAGAAAAAATAAAATGTTAATTCAGATATTTTTCTAAGGGTTCTAGCTTGGAATTCTTTCTTTATACTTTTTAATGCAAAGAATTCCATAGATTATTATCTAAAATATTACTAATGTGATGCTAAAGTGCTCTTACCTTTCATTTTCATAGCAATCATTGCAAATTGCATTTAATTTACATAATAATTGGCATAATAATTCACATTAGAATAATTGATGTCAGAAAGCATAAATATGTACATTTTTTGTTTTAGTAATGATACCTACCTTGAAGCATTAGGCATTGATACATATTCCTTTTTATTTAATATTTGATTGGATATACTAAGGTATGGGTTGTAGAGATTTACAAATGTGGTCAGTGTTAATCCGGGACTGCTTCTGAGTTTTGCATTCAGAACATTCATCTCAGGAAGAGAATGTTCCTTCAGGTGATATTTTAATTCTTTACCATGGAAAAATGTCTCTACTGTGCCCATTGCTTCCATGTATTGTATGATATAGTTAAGCTATTAATGGGCTACTGTGCAAGAAAAATACTATTAAAGAAGGTACGGCCAGCAAGTTGGGAAACAGGACTATTGTTTACATTGTTCTGGCTGTGCAAAAGCTCCAGGACAGAAGTAAGTAGCCTGAGCACAGAGAAGCTGCCCCAGCAAGTGTAGGAGATGCCTGGGATGTCCTCTGGCATCAGAAGCAAATACCAGCTAAGGCAAAGGAAAGTAAGAGACTTTTCTGGAGCCTGGAAAGAACAGTGGAGGTTTACTTCAGTCCAGAAAAGCTACTGAGAGTTTTCAGATAGAAAAGCATGGGAAAAGTACTAGCACATAGAGAACATAGTGTCTGCGGAAGGTTTTTAAGTCTTTTTTAAAATGTGTCACCTAACAAATCAGATTTTTCTGTGTTCATAGCATTACTTGTTCTGGATTATTAATTGTACTCTAGCAAAATAGTGTTTGAATGTTTTTTGGTGGCTTTTGGCAAGTTGCATCAACAAAAGAAGTATGCCTCCGACCCAGGGCTCTGTGCCAACAGCTGTTTCAGCCACAGTTTGGCTTTCCTGGGAACTCTTATTGCCTCAGCAAAACCTGCCCATCTTTCCTATGCTCAGGAGTAATTGCATCAATCCTAAACATTAAAAGTCATGAAACAGGTCCCCAGATTAACAGAATACTTCAAGAATCATGCATTTTAAAAGGAAAAATACATCTTATTCTATGCCTCCAGCCTGTAGTCCCATGGGGTGCATTGGTGTTACATCTTTAGTTTTTTCTGTAGTAGCTGGTGATCTTCATAGGTTTTTTTGGTTTTGTTTTTTTTTGTTTGGTTGGTTGGTTTTGTTTAAAAAAATATTCATAGTATCTTGCTTTTTTGCTGTTGTTGTTTTGGCAGCTAGATCTCTAAGAAACTCCAACTTAAAATCAAATTGTGAGCATTTTCAGCCCTGACTAATTATGATTTCAACTGCTGAGGACTCAAAACTCCCATTAAAAAATTTCTATTCCATGTGCAAAATAACCACAGGACTTCTCAGAAGCTGTTTTTACCCCATGTGTATTTAAAGAGCAGTTCTACTGAGAACAGTAAAAAACAACACCTCTTCTCCCCATGTGCATACAATGTCACTTCTGCTCCCTTCAGTGAAGAAAATAAGTGTCTAACAACTTCTGTTCCTACTGGCCCTGAAAAACTAACCCCTCTGAAACAGCTGACATGTGATTCGTTATTACCTGGGCAATCACAAATTAGTTGCCCTGTTCTCACTGAGACATCAAGCGGTTATGTGAATATAGTTCTATTAAGATGAAGGAATAACTGGAACAAAAGATACAATCATTTTTTGTCATTTTTCATGGGAAAAAGGTAATGTTATCTGACCTGACTTTTGAGATCAGATTGAGTTTGAAGGACCTAAAGCTGAAAAAGATCTTGTTTTTCTCCCAGATAAAACAGGCACTTTAAATTTGGAACCAATTGAAAGACAATAAATGCAGAACATTACGATGCTATTTCTACAGAACTGCTTTTCTAGACTGGAACTATACTTTGAAGTCAAATTTGTCAAAACATGTCAAGAAAGTGATGAAGTACCAATGGAGTCTGCATATCAGAAACTGAGGCAAGCCATATCCTTCCATTAAGCCACCTTCACAGTCTCAATCTCTTTCCTGCTCAGAGGGTGACAGGAGATTACTCAAGTTCAGCACCGACAGCCCTCCCTCCCTCCCTACCTGGGGCAGCTCTTGGGCTCAGTTTGTCTTGGCTTGCTGCTCAGGAATACAAGCAGCGAAGTGAGAAATGCCGTATCATGCATGCCATTCCTCTGACTATGTTAACACTGAAGGAAAGAACGCTATTTATGATCTCATATGGTTGATATTAAGTGTACATACATGATAGCCCTCGATTTAACATTTTTTTTGTCTTGTTGCTTTGCTGTTTCCTAACAAGCTCTGGAGGTCTTTTAAAGTTCTATTCCTATTAAAATAGTGGGATAAAATGAAGAAAAAAACCTAGCAATCAAAAAACTTTAACAACAAACACTACAGCTGTGTTTGGTTAACATATTTCCCATTGTGCCAGAAAAAAAAATAATATATTGAGTTAGATGCAGATTAATCTAGTTTACAGATCATCACAGTTACAATCAACAGCTACTTAAACAGCTAACACCTAAGAGTATTTTTCAATCTTTGAAATATACATGTGTAAGAGATATCCAGCAAAGGCTAGAAATAATAATTGTTCATTTGAAAAAGAAGCAGAGTTGCAATCTATAAAGCTAGAACAAGTGCCATTTATAGTTCAGTTTTCCTACTTCTAGAACTACCAAAAAAGTGAGGGGAAAAAGTCTTTTTTAATATCAGGATCAACATGACTTCTGGATGGAAGCACACAACAAACCTGTGTGAGCGATCTTCATAGAGAAATATGCAGAAAAAGACGTTATTTAAGGCAGATTTCAGAAGTATATAACGTACTTCATTGTAGGAGTTGTTTTCTGCTTTTTAAAATATATTCTGTGTAATACTAGAAACAATTAATGCTATAGATTGTTATAAAGGAGATTGCTAGTTATGGATCACCTCTTTTTACCCTTTCTGTAAGGAGAAAAAATGTGATTTAAAGAGGAGAAGGTAGAGCACAACCCATCCCATCACTTAGAATTAAATGACAGTCTTATGTCAGTCTATAATCTCTTGAGACAAGAACAGATGACAAAGAAAGGGACGAATCCTACTTATGGATTCCAGGTTCAGGCAGGGATGTAGGGGCCTTTGCCTGGAAACTAAATCTTGAGTGGAAGCAGCAGAAGGCCATCCTCAAACTCATGAGGAAGTGTGGAGGTGAGGGCACAACCTGGAGTTTTCCGGAGTGTCCACCAGCTTCAAGGGGCATCCAGAGCTGCACACTGTTTGAACCCTTGGGGTACTTATTCTCCCCACTGACTGTAAAGAAGGAAGACAATGAACAGTGGGAAGAAGAAAAACTCCTCTCACACAATTTGCGATTAAAAATGCAATCCTGGGGCTGTAGTCGCTCTGTTTATACAGCACCTGTAAGCAGGGCAAGTGTTAAGGTTTGTTCTCTTTCTGTAATGATGACTGCCTCCTGGACAGCCTCGAGCGTGCCACTGACATGAGTGCCCTCATCCACTATGGCATCCTGGGCCCGCAAGACCCTGCACAAGGGGTGCTCTGGCAGTGCCTGTCACTGAATTCAGAAGTCTGGAAAACAAAAGGGTCAGAAGTCTGGTCTGAAGGGAAACCCTCAGACCACTCCTTTAGAGACATCCTAGAGGTAATCACTTATTTCCAAATCCTACCCTATCACTTTCTTTCCCATCTTGTCTTCCCCCAAAGGAATAAGAGTTGTATAAATTTGCATTTATACAGAAATCCAAACTTTGGACAGCTGCTGCCAGTTCCTCTAGTAATATTATTTGTACATACACTCAGCTCTGGATAAGAAAACAGAGTAAAAGGCTTCCCAGTGCTGGTCACAGGAGCAGATTCCTGTGCGCAGATGTTCATGGCTTCTGTTCAGGTTTCCTGCACCATATATTTAAAGAGTGACGTGAATAAAGTGAAATGTTTTTATTAATATTCTCACATCTCTGTGGGAAAATGAATGACAATGCTATTTACTTTGCATATATTTTTTAAATGATTGCCCTAGCTGGTATTTTAGCTTTTTAACTATAGAAACTTTGGTTGTTTCATGCATTTCAGTGAGAGCAAAGAGAGCAAATCTCCCAGTAAAAGTGTATGAAGGTCCTATAGACTCTAGTCAGAAGCTGAAAGCACTGGTATTGTTAGTTTAAAAAAAAGTTTCTTATCTGCTTGAATCAAACTATTCTTGCTACCAACCGTATTTAGTAGGTACAAATACTAAAAATTAAATACAAAGCACATTTTGCATTGCAGAATATCTAGTTTGAAGAGAAGCTGGGAAAAATGTGGTCTCAGATATTAACTGAATCTGAACATAAAAACATGACACCTCTCTAATATAGTATGTCATTGTATTGCAAGATGTTGTATCAGTACCCTTCTGTTGTCTGTGATAATAGAAATCATTGCACCTCTTATATTATTTAAGACTGTAACAGAGTTAAAACTTGCAAAAATGCTGTGGGAAAGAAGTTGCCTGCATATGTTGATAACACATGGGCCTGCTGTATTTGTCATATTTTAACTCTTTTACAAAAGAATTCAATCATATATCCAAAGTAAACTAACAGTCAGTATAACAGCATGGATTTTAAATTCAGCCCAGAACTGTAACAGACACACAATAAAGTGTCTGAGATAAAATAAATCAGTGAATGATAGAATTACATTAATAAATGGATCCAAATGAAAACATGGTATTTCTGGGGTTTGAATGCATGTTAAAGATAAAATGTGTGACCATAAAGGCAGCAAAACATGACTGATTACCCTAACTCTTACATTTACCACCACAGAAACCAAAAGCTGTGTTTGTGAATGTAACTTCATGTATGCAGATATTGCTGTCTGCATCTTTCTGGCTGTAGTTGCACAGCAAATCAAGCTGTGATCCTGCTGAAACTGGACAAGTAATGTCAAGCATTTCAGGAAGGTAATAATTTGCTGATCTTTAGAATGAACTAAATGAGTTGCTTCAAGCAAGCCTGCTACATTTACATTTCAAACAGGTATTTCTTGTGGAAGGGAAATGAGAGGCAGCAAGGAGGTTCTGGGCTTTGCTCTCAGGACTTCTTACCAACCCAAAATCTCATGTAAGAGATATAGCATTGCAGGGAGCTAGATATGAAAACTCAATGATTCTTCTTCATAGTTAAGTGCTAAAACCACAAGGTGAGAGTTAACTCCATGAGGCTGGCAGGCTCTCTTGCTGCCTCCTTTGGTTGAGAATGCCCCATTGCATCCAAGCTGCTCCAAGAGGGAAGGCTCATCACCCTCCCCCTGGCAAACTCGGGCTGTGACGATTGCATGCCCCACCTGTGTAATTACCTTTGGTGTAATCAAGCTGTTTCTTTCTATTTCTTTCTAGGGGAATATCCCACCTGTCTCACGGTCATACAATAGTAGGTGGCACCAGCAAAAAGCACATTCTTTGTAAATGCTAGGGGGCTACACTAACCTGACTCAGTCTACCTCAGAGCTGGGCTTCGATGGGAGACTCTGGGTTATTCTCCTGAACAAGCACTTTGGAAATGGTTGTCTAGTATTAGCTGCAAGGAAATTTTCAGGGGGAGAATTGAAGTATTTATTGAATACAGGCATCACAGGGCTAGGCATTTTTTGATACAGTATCTGTCTGAGATATGGGAGGATTTTAAACAGATTCCCAATACTTCTGAACATTCATTTTGAAATAACAGTACTCTAAAAATATTTTGTATCCTAATAAATATCTTATCTTTATAATGTGCATTTCAAAATAATGATTTTTTGTCTCCTTAAAGCCTTATAAAGAATATAAAAGAACATGCTTCTTTTAAGATACAAAATCATAATATCTATCTACTTCATTTGTGCATTGCCTTGAAACAGTCAGGTAAGAACTGTGACACAGGTGGGCAAGTGTCAATAACAGCTATCCAGAGATGCACTCAGTCCTACAGGACATTGGTAGGTCCTGTGAAGCTTCCTTTTTCCTTCCAGCTTTATCCCCTGTGTTTCCATATACATGGAAATAAAGCACAGAAAGTTACACCAGCTGGAAGGTGATCTGTACACTAGCACCAGTCAGTTCTCAGGCACATCACTGCCAGATTAGCTGTTCAATAAACTGGTTCCTATTTTTCACAAAAAAAAAAACCAAACCCATGTTAAGATTATTTAAGCAATTTTGATGGCCTTGTATAAAGTGGCACCTGAGAGAGAGAGAGAGAGAGTGTGTGTGTGCATGTGCGCGCGTGCGTGTGTGTGTGTGTAGAGAAAAGGCATGCATTCTAACCAATACATTTATCTACAAGGAAACCCCACCCATCTCCTTACTTTTTCTATACTAAGTAATACCTTCATCCAAAACATTACAGAAGTTTTGATGGTGAAGAAAACCTGGAAGATGCATGCATTTTCTTCTCATTCACGTGAGAGTTATACATCAAAAGAAATTTTAAATTCTAAAGATCTGTGGATACCAATAATCTTGTAGCAAAGTAACCCCCAGTGTCTCTTAGTTGCTTGAAACTTGTCTCTGTACAAAGACAAAACTCCTTTAAAAATTACCAAAGCTTCATCAAAAAGCTTAACAAGATTTGTTGATAACTGATTGCATACTTGCTCTAATTCATAGAACCAGAATCATAGAATCATATAGGTTGAAAAAGACCTTTGAGATCATTAAGTCCAACCCTTAACCCAGGACTGCCAAGTCTGCCACCAAACCATGTCCCTAGGTAGCACATCTACACATCCGTTAAATACCTCTGGGGATGGTGACCTGATCACTTCCTTGGGCAGCCTGTTCCAGTGCTTGACCACCCCTTCAGTGAAGAAATTTTTCCAAATACCCGATCTAAACCGCCCCTGGCACAACTTGAGGCCATTTCCTCTTGTCCTATGCCTTGTTATTTTGGCAAAGGGACCAACCCCCACCTGGCTACAGGCTCCTGTCACGCAGCTGTAGAGAGCGAGAAGGTCTCCCCTGAGACTCCTTTCCCCTAAGATAAAACACCCCAGTTCCCTCAGCCGCTCCTCATAGAACTTGTGCTCCAGACCCCACACCAGTTTCGTTGTCCTTTTCTGAACGTGCTCCAGCACCTCAGTGTCTTCCTTGTGGTGAGGGGTCCAAACCTGAACCCAGTATTTGAGGTGTGGCCTCACCACTACCTAATACAGGGGGACATTTGCTTCCCAAGGCCTGCTGGCCACACTGTTTTGGATACAAGCCAGGATGCTCTTGGTCTTCTTGGCCACCTGGGCTCACTGCTGGCCAAGAGCCCTCTGGCCCTTTTCCCCCAGGCAGCTCTCCAGACGCTCTGCCCCCAGCCTGTGGTGTTGCATGGCCTTGTTGTGACCCACGTGCAGGACCCAGCACTGCTCCTTGTTGAACCTCACACAACTGGCCTCGGCCCATCTGTCCAACCTGTCTAGATCCCTCTGCAGAGCCTTTCCACCCTCAAGCAGAATCAACACTCCTGCCCCACTTGGTGTCACCTGCAAAAATTCTGAGGGTGCACTCAATCCCCTCACCTGGCTGGTCAATAAAGATGTTAAATGGAACTGGCCCCACTACTGAGCCCGGGGGAACACCACTTGTGACCAGCCACCAGCTGGAAGTAACTCCATTCACCACCACCCTGTGGGCTTGGCCAGCCAGCCAGCTTTTTACCCAGTGTAGAGTACACCTCTCCAAGCCATGAGCAGCCAGTTTCTCCAGGAGAATGCTATGGGAGATGCTGTGAAAGGCTTGACTAAGGTCCACATGGACAGAATCCACAGTCTTTGCCTCATCCACTAGGTGAGTCACCTTGTTGTAGAAGGAGATCAGGTTAGTCAAGCAGGACCTACCTTCCATAAGCCCATGCTGGCTGGGCCTGATGCTCGGGTTGTCCTGTATGTGCCATGAGATGGTACTCGGGGTGATCTGCTCCATAACCTTTCCTGGCACTGAGGTCAGGTTGACAGGCCATTAGTACCCTAGATATTAATGTAGTTTTACTGAAATCAAAGAACAAAATGTGCTGCTTCCATGGTGTACAATTGTGTGAAATTAGTCATATATTTTTCTTTTTTCTCTATAAGATTCGGGGTGGGGGGTGGGGGAAGGGGCAGGAGACAAGGACGGGAGGATGGGGGGATGGGAAATCCCTACCATCCAATAAGTGCATAAAGTAAAAAGCATTTGATAAAAACAAGTGGTTCCATAAACATTATAACAGCCTGGGGCTGTTTCTGGTATGTACTAATTAATCTATCTCACACCTAAGCTTTTTAGAGAGGTCACCAGTGTGGGCCTCACTCCTCCCACTTCAGATACTTATTTTCAGAAAATTCTTGGAAATTACTCTGTATTTCACTCACAAATGTATTTGGAATCAGGCAAGTTACTGGGGCAAAAAAAAAAAAAATGCTGCAGAAGGTTGCCATGAAGTGAGCACACTCACAAATGTTTTATGTCCTTCAGAAGCTAAGCAAAAAAATCAAAAGTGATCCATTGTGCAAACTCCTGATTTTCCTGCCTATATTAAATCTTACTTTTTGATCAATTTAATAATTTTAATAGCACTCTACCTTCAAAGTTCTTCCTTTAGAAAAGGGCAGTCAAAAATTTATGGAAAATAAAGACAGGCTGAGTTCAGCTTTCTTATATAGCAGAGGAATTATTAGCCTTCTGTAATATAAATTACAACCAGACTGAGTGTTTAATTTAAAAAAAAAGTTGCAAATGGAAAAGCACTCATATTGCTCTACTCCAGAGATCTTTTGATACAGAGTTTAAATGAGAAAGAAAATTCAATAAAGATCATAATCTTTGACCTGGTTTCACCAAAGGTTTCAGTTTTACTACAGCTTTGTTGTGCTCTCTGAGTTTGTTTGGCTTTGGCAGCAACACACAGAACACACATTAGCCACATGGAAACTTTCATCTTTTTGATGAACTAAACATATCCTCTTTGTTTCTCTTTCTCGCATCATTGACAACAGGCTTTTGTGTCCAACTGTGGTAATGTCCTGTGTTCAGAACATACACATCTCTGCATGAATCTAACAACAGGCAATTGACATCTTGATGGTTTTCTTGTCCTCCATAAGGGGATAAACAAACCCATGCATATCCAGCCCATGCTGAAATTGAGAGAAAAACTTGTTCTGATTAACAGGGCTTTCGTACACCTGTTACATTTAATACATATGTCAGGCACCATCTGTTAAAAAGACTTTTTTTCCCTCCTTGTGCCTTAAACAAGACATAAAAATAAAGTGCTAAGAAAGTCAGACATTGCAGAGGTAAAGAAAAGTGTGTTAATGGCTATCCATGAAGGCCTGGGCTTTCAACATAAAAACCACATTAGAGCAGAATGAGACCTAAATCGATGCATTGTTGTGTTTCCTAGCTGTTGGCATTATTCACACAATACCACAATGAATTAACATTACTTTATTTGTAGTGACCTAACAGTACTGTGACAAAGCACTAATTGCTTGAGAATATTGTGATTAAATATTCAGTTGGGAATTGCTGTTGAAATTAACATTTGTTTTAAAGAAATCTTTGTCTTCATATGTTTTTGATCTCTTGATTGATATGCAGTTATCCCTTAATTGTGGATAATTCTGTGAGTTATTGCCTGTATTTAAAATACTCCTTTGATATTTGTTCTACTACCTTGATGATTTGATAACACAAGCCCCACCCACCCCCCCCCAAAAAAAAAAAATTAAGTCTAATTGTTTTGAAATTTCTTTATGGAGTGTAACGTGTGTTTGCAAATGGATCCACTGCGTACAAGCCCTGTTTTAGCTATTTTGTTTCTTAGTTTGAATAAATCTAAATGAATTAAACCCTCTTGGTCTTCTTTTGAAAAGTACTGTATTCTGTCTAGGGAATATTTTGAGTTTTCCTTCACTGCCAGCTGGTCACTGGACGCAGCCATAGGAATTAATGCTAATTTTCTTTAGCCATTTGACTGTGTGGCATTTCCTTTGCATCAGGCTTCGGATCTAGAAATGTTTTAGGTGTCAGATCACAACTGACTTCATTTTTGTGAGACAGGGAGATCCATTTTCCATCTGATGCAAGTGCAACAGCTCTCATGACATTATTATTCCTCCCAAAGACCCAATTCATTGTTCATTTTGTTTTTATGTTGTAGTCAGGAGATTGCCTGATGGAAGCCTGAATGGAAGAAATAAGAAAGCTGGTTTAAAACAATGTTTTGTCTATATAAATATCAAGATACACTAAGATTATGATGATTTCTGAACCTGAATATTGTTATCAAATGAGGTTTTGACTGACTGTTAATGTATGAAGTTATGAAAAGTAATGTGAGACCTAGCTGATTTAGCATAAGTATGTGAAGGAGTTTGTTCTAAAATACAATCTTTCCTGCACTTGAACCTAGAAAAAAATGGAGCAATTATTCTGCTTAATTTGTTTTCTTTTTATCTCTGATGTGCTGAGTTGTATGACTGCACCAACTGATATGCAGAAATATGTGAATACTCTCAGCACTCTTAACCGGGAGGAGCAAAGGTCTTGTTGATTGCTGGTGTTACAGTAATAACAGTGAGCTGAACTCTTCCCAGGAGTATTCCCCTTCCAACTACAGAATAATACTTAAACCATAGAAAAACTTTCTATATGCTTGAGTAAAACTACTTTGCTTTGTGGATGCAGCCCACATCTGCTAAAGAACTTACTCAAATAGCATGTTTAGGGCTGAACTGCTCTAACAGTTAAAGGTAGAAAAATAAAACGTTTTAAAAATTAGGACTGTCCCTTTTGGCACCTGTTTGCATATATGAAGACCAATCCTGACTCCTAACAGAGATCTTCTTACCTCCAGCTTCCATGAACGTTTTCTGAGCTGCTATGCCTGATAAGAAATATCTCTTCTGGGTTATGTGCTTTGTTGTTATCCTAATTTGGAGCTCTGTTGTGATTTTACTGTAGGTGGACAACTACCAAGGCTCTGCATGAGCCCTCAGAGCTACCAAAGATCCTGAGCACAAACAATGTTAGTGATGATGGAGGCTGCCTCTCTCACGATATATTCTGGGCATAGGTATCCTAGGTGTGTTTCAAGCCAAATTGCTAGCCCGAAGCCCTGCATCACAGTAGTTTGGAATGAGAACGTTTGACATTTTCTGCTAATGTAGAGACATTCTGTTTCTGGGAAAGTAAAGTTCATGAGAGCAAACTGAGCTAGCAATAAACAACCAAACTCCAGGATAATAATTAATGCCCTACCCTTCTGGGCTCTGCTCCCAGAACTTTCTGTGCCATTATTTCTTCAAAAACTGTCAGTGAGAGTTGTGCTACTAGTACTGTATGAAAATGACCACTCAAGACAAAGAGGTAGAGAACCTTCTGCTCAGTCAGCAAGTAGTCAGACTACAAGGTTAATTTGAAAAGGATAAAAGCAAGGTGTTGCCACAAGGTTTGAGGTTTTGTCTGCTTTTTGCTTAAGATCACAAGCTATGCATAGTCCTCCAAATGCAGACATGCTGAAAAAAATCAGGCATCTAACATTTTCCTTCACAGGTAAATGAGAAAACTAGCCCCCTGCTTTAGGTATAATATGTGGCTTCCAGAAGTTTTCTCCTGTGCCTTTCCAATAAAATTTATTTTAGGATGTCTAGACATTCCCAGTACTACATATGCCAGTCTAGTTATATGTATGTCTGAGTCAGGCCCATTAAAACTAATGCAGGAATACATGCATAGGTCTTCAGGTGAAGATTTGTTAGATTAACTGAAACAAGAAGCAGATCCTTTTTATAGCGTCTATTAAATACTACCATTATATGAATTTTCTTTTTTATGTAAATGGAATTTGAGTGATAGACTCTACTTCTTAGTGAGTTGCAAGTAGTGGCATGAGTGGCAGACAACTTTGTTTCCCTTTTATTCTTGGCCAGACTAAGTCTTCCAAACTTTTGTGGTGAGCTCTGCAATTATAAACACTTATTTTGAAACACTTAATGCTTTTTCTGGGACCATGTCTTCTACTTTTCATCTGTGAATGGAAGAAAGGAGTAACACTCACCTCTCTGTTACCCCTACCAAACTCCTAATCTATACTTCTATAAGCTAATAAGCATGAGGCAGGAGTACATGCATATTGACTACTACCTAAACTTTCAGAATAGAAAGTGACAGTGCTCACAGAAAGGAGCAGATTCATTCAAGAAATGCCAACTATCATGGCCAAAATAAGCCAATGTGATAGCAAATAATAAGGCTCAGCTCTACCATTCACAAGTAGATTCCAGTAGTGTATGTTTAACTATTTGTGTGATGTTATGCGCTTGACATAAAATACTTTTTAAAGAGGCAGTTGAATAATGATTATTTACATGTGTTATTTTCAAATAGTACTTATTTTAATCACATGAAATTCAGCTGAATATTTCTCCATTATCACAAGGCTCAAGTTTTAGACATAATGACAGTGAGTTTGTATTAGAATG
Source organism: Microhierax caerulescens (assembly GCA_035590215.1). Taxonomy (NCBI): domain Eukaryota; kingdom Metazoa; phylum Chordata; class Aves; order Falconiformes; family Falconidae; genus Microhierax; species Microhierax caerulescens. Next base: position 59,021,728 of record JAVJGJ010000057.1, on the reverse strand, counting down.
AGAATCATTCTTAGTAGAAGGAGAAGTATTTCAAACTCCTTGCTTTTCTTGCAACTGCAGCATTGCAACTTGCAGTCTCTCAAACTTCTGACACTCATGCCTCCTTTCCTCCTGACTTCTTTCTTACTAAGTATTTGGGGTTTAGGCAAATACTTTAAGAATTCTAGAAGTGAAAATATATTCATTTAAGATCCTGAATAGATCCTTCCACAAATTGTTCTGGATCCTGAGTGTTTCCTTGTGTAGTCTTAAGTTGTTTCCTTAAGTGTAGTCTTCATTTTATGAATGCTGACAACACCAAGCTGTGTTCAAAACAGTGAACTTAGGTTCTAAAGTTATTACTTAATCTTAAATATACACAAATTGTTTTTAAAAGGTGGAAAGACAAGTTGTGACAATTATTTGATATTCAGGTTTGAAAAGTGAGTAAAGATAACAATATTTAATTTTAAACATGTTCCTCTCTACACATTTACTCTTACTTGAGCATAGACATATTTAACACCTTTGACAAGCTAAGTACAGCTTTAGATAAGCTAAAGCCTAAACATGTTGGTAATCTCAGAATAGGAAACATGTTACTATGACTGAGCCATACAGTGGCAGGGGGTGTCTCCACCGATCTCCCCTCTTCTTCTGTACTTAAATTGAAACTTTTATGTTGATTCATAATTTACATGTCATATCGCTTATGGTTTGACTCTGGATAACTTTATTTTGACCCATAATTTTTTAGTAAAAGAACAGAGTTCATATATCAATGGACACAGAAGCAATTTTAAGTTGGAGCAGGAGAAGCTTGAACCAAAGACCCAGTGGGAGAATGATGGGGTCAAAGATGCAGAGGATGAATAGTTGGATAATACAGAGTTCATCTTTCCTGTCATTCACGACATATTAATTACAGAACAAACACATATCTTTCTGGTTGTTTCTATAAAAGGGGCTGTTCTGTCCCAGTTTTTCATTCAGTGGGTTTTTTTTTCTGATATTCTTTTCTACTTTTGCACCACCATATGTAAACCAAACTTGATTTCAAAAAAGGTGGACAATCACATTCCCTGATAAATATGAATTCATTATGTTGCTCACTGCTATTTGTACAAATGAGTAATTTAAGAGAAATAATACATTCCATCTTAAGGATTTGGGTTGCACAAGCATGTTTAACATACTGGTACCATCTCTAAGTATCAGGCACCCTGGGTATTAGAATCACTAGAAAGTCTTGCAAAGACTGACTATGTGATCAGTCTGGTAGACAGTGTCTCCCTGACTAACATATTATAAAGGTATACATCTGATCTATTTGTTGCAGGCTTCTACTCTAGCAAACACATTAAGTGAAACAGAAGCTTGAGCCAGCCCCAATAAAGATGTATGACTTTTCTTTCAGGTGGGAGTCCTGCTCCTTAGTCAGCCTTTTGCAGAATAAACATACTTGTCCCTCTTCAATCTCACTACCCCACTTTAGTCATCAGTTTTCCCCCAGATGCCAGACAATGAATGACATCAATGATGCCAGGATACTAAAAAGCATGGAACAAGCATGACTTTATTTTCTAGAAAAGATCTCCAGGGAGAGAATATTTTTTGGTGGCACTATAGCCTCGATTAAACCAAAAGTCATCACTAACCATCTTTTTCTGAACTTCTCTTGACCCTCCCATTTACAAAACCTGTAAAAGCTAGTACACATATAAATTAAGCAAGCACTTTGGGTTTTCAATAAAAAGTAATGTATTTTTGTTACTAAATGTGTGTGTGTGTGTGTGTGGACAAAAAGCTAACTGGAAACGACAGAGCATGAATAAAGGATGATCTACTTAATACTTGGCACAACAGCTGGTAGTCAGAAAAATATCCAAAACAACAAAACAAGCAGAGAAAGTAGGCCTGCCTTTCTCTCAGTACATCGCTATCTGTAGCCTCTCCTTCTAAGTATTACCTTTTACAGCTACTGCACAGTTTGGGGTAGATGATGATGCCTGTCCTTAAGGGTGTGCCCATTGACATGTCATATGTTCCTTCCTTGTGAGTGCTGATGTTCAGTTGCAGCTCATTGTGACATTATGCTTCTTGAGCTAGCTTTTTATTTTCTTGGCATTTTAGTGTTTATTGTGTTTGCTGCTTGCTTTGGGATTTATTTGCATTTTCTTAATATTGTGCCTGGATATCCTGCATTGTTGATTTTTCATAAATAATTTTTCAACTACATTCCCTGGTGTATGAATACTTCGGCAATAAATAGAGATAGCAACTTCAAAGCAGAGATTTTAATTGTAAATGAATACATTAATTTGATTATCTCAAGGGGTTAGTGATACAGTACTTTAATGTGCTTCCATTATCTTACCACCTAAGATCTGAATCACTCCTTGGAAGTCCCTATCTCCATTGTAAATAACGGTTGCCTAGGGCAAGTAGCCTACAAATGGAAACATTTCAGTTGCGTGTCTAACATCAAATGGACTGAATCCAGGATCTAAGTTTCAGAGTTTGTCTCATAAATCAGAATAACACGATCCTCAAATGGGAGTTGTTTTGCCTTCACATGATCTTTTACCTCTTACCTGTATAAACCACAGGTCAGCTACTATGGGGCTAATATGTCAGTTCACAAAGTTATGATAGATCTATCTTGGTTTTAGTCCTCACCTGAGGTGAATTAAATTCATACTAGGAGGTCTCAATGATTATCAAAGTTCGCTGGCAAGAATAACTTTGAAAATTGGTTAATACTTTTCACAGTTTTTGAAAATGTCCTGTTAACTCTGTAGATATGGGAACAGACATGATGTTATCAGGCTAAGGGGAAAGATTTCTTCTTAGTGTCTTTTCTAATTTTATAAATTCAAATTAGCTGATCTATCAGCTTTGATTTTCTAGGGAAAAAAAACCCACAACCAATGTAGATAAATTCTACAATAGGTTTATGAAGCATTCATTTCAACGTATAGTTCTGATTCTTAACCTTAGTGCAAGAAATAGATGACAGTCCTGGTTATCCAAGATATTTATCCCTTTAAATGAAATAAATAAAAAGTAAGACATGTTGGGAAATCAACTTTAGTTGATAGTAGTACTTAATAATAGCAAACTGTCAAAAAAGCATTAATTCATATCTTAAAAGCATCCAGTCATCCTGGAGAGGTAGGGTTCCACTTATGATACCCAAAATTAGAGGTCTTTATGTAGGTAACTAAACAAGCAGCAGGTAGATCTAGATATTGTCAATACAAATCCTGGACATAGTTAATTATTTTAAATGATGCATCTTCTACCATTTGAGATGCCCTTCCCCGGTGGATGTCCCTGTGTGACCCTCTGGAGGGCACAGGTCTCTCAGTTTGCTTATCACATTGGCATCCCCATGAGAGATATCTTGGGAAATCTAAAATAACACCCAGTACCCATGTTTATGTGCCTGATTTCAGTTCATGGTGACATGAATCACTCTTTAGTCTCCACCATGTTTTAATGAGCACGGCCACTCATTGAATGAGGGCCTCAGAGTATGATCCAATCTGCTCTGAAATAGACATATAAATCCAGGTGCCTAAATACATGCATCTGGTGTCCATCTCAAGCACCACTGGGTACATGAGGCAGGTTAGACTAGTTTATAAGACAGGTAAGCTGTGGAAGACCACTCATCTTCTGGAGGGACAGCTACAGAGGTCAGATATGTTATGCTTTGCACTAGAAGTCTGGGCATCTTACATGAGCTCTAGAAATCAAAGAAGAGTCTTGAGTTAAACCCAAGCTTGCTGAATCCCTGGATCTTCATTTTCCAATGTTCTGCTTTTTCTGTTCTTTCTATAAATGTTCTGGCTATTGCCAAAAAAAGACAATTAAAAAGTTTCTGTAAATACATATGCAACAATAGGAGGGCTAATGAGAATCTAACTCCTTTATTGGAAGTGGAGAGAAGCGTGGTGACAAAGGAGGAGGAAAAGGCTGATGTACTTAATGCCTTCTTTGTCTCAGTCTTTAATAGTAAGACCAATTGTTCTCCAAGTATCCAGCCGCTGGAGCTGAAAGACAGGGATGAAAAGCAGAATGAAACCCCCGTAATCCAAGGGGAAATAGTTAGAAACCTTCTACACCACTGAAACACTCACAAGGCCATGGGTCCAGATAGTAACCACCCAAGGGTACCAAGGGAGCTGGCAGAAGTGTTCACCAAGCCACTTGCCATCATTTATCAGCAGTCCTGGCTAACTGGGGAGGTCCCAGAAGACTGGAGATAAACAAATGTGACACCAATCTACAAGAAGGGCCAGATGGAGGATCCAGGGAACTAATGGCCTGTCAGCCTGACCTCAGTGCCAGGAAAGGTTATGGAGCAGATCACCCCGAGTACCATCTCATGGCACATACAGGACAACCCAGGGATCAGGTCCACTCAGCATGGATTTAGGAAAGCCAGGTCCCGCCTGACTAACCTGATCTCCTTCTACAACCCGCTCAGTGAATGAGGCAGAGGTTGTGTTTTCTACCTGGACCTTAGTAAAGCCTTGGAACGCATCTCCCATAGCATTCTCCTGGAGAAACTGGCTGCTCATGGCTTGGAGAGGTGTACTCTACACTGGGTAAAAAGC
>JAVJGJ010000057.1:58976752-58997280 GCA_035590215.1 Microhierax caerulescens | reverse complement strand
AATTGTCTTCATCATACTAGCTTATTGTTTTCCTGGCTTTTTAAAAAATATATTAATTGTACAAATTGAATTTGTTTATGTATACATAAAACACAAAGTTTCTCTCTATGGTGAGAGAAAATTTCTTCTTTATTTCTAAGAAGAAATAAACTGTTTTCCTTCTTCTTTGATCTTGGATTATATTGATGACAACAACCAATCATAGGAAAAGAAAAACAAGGTCATCCCTAAGAGACACAGCATAAAAAGTGAGAGAACTATGCACTTTCACCCATCTTAGCAGACTGTCATGACACAGCAGTTTTTAAAACTCTGTGATTATAATAATAGTAGAAAGAAATCATACAGACGCCTCACTGTAATAATCTCATATAATTGATCTAAGAAGTGACATTTAAAGTGTTATATAGATACCGGCATCTAACTGGTTGTAATCTAATACTTTTAAATATTGTTTTTTATTTTAGTGTACTGATGAACTAGAGTTGCTGTAAGTTCAGTTATGGATACAAGATTTTGAAAAAGCAGAGGACTCATGGGTCCCATAAGACCTTGAACCAAAGCAGCAGTAAAGTTTGTAGTTCCTACATGACAATATGATTACATTTGTTTTTCTTTTTTAGAGTTTACCATGTATCAGCTGTCTTTAAACTCCCTGGAACAGATCTTCTATTTATTACTAATTTAAAACCTTCTTAAGCAGAAGAAACAGGCAACAGGCCTGTGAAAGACACATCTTTATATGAAAGGTCTCTCCCCAAATGATTGAACGCTATAGTCCATTCAAATATCTCAGCCACTTCAAAGTACACAGCCACTTCAAAGCCAGACAAGGGAATTTTTCTTCCTCTGAAACTTAGGAAAATCTTCATAACATTTCTTAGAAAGGAAGAAAGCCAAATAACTGCAAGTCAAGAAAGAAGATGACGAGGGAGAGGAGAGGAAGTAATGCAGAGGCAGAAGGTATTAGTAACCAGATGGGCATCCTGACACTGCTGGTGTCTCAAGCCCAGTCCCATCTATACCATTCACCTGCAGGCACAGACTTATGATGTTTCCCAGAGCATACCTAAGCAGAAAAGTTAATAGAGCTCATGTAACTGCAAATCCAGCTTCTCCAGCCAGAAAGAATGAAGCTAAGCACCTTAGAGGCCTGGTCACCACCTGGGTCATGTATAATTTTTGCTGATTCTTTGCAGGTGACTTTTATCTCATCTAGCTCAGTGTAGACACCAACTAAGCTATTCTCCCTCCTCCATGTAAAGAAACAGGTGCTTTACAGGCAGGAGTTATCTGACCTAGCTTACATGACTAATTTAAGATCAAATGAATTGCATGCTGGAAGCGTGCTGTTCTGTACATTGGCTTTAGAGAGGAACCTTTAGGAGAGCTGCTAGCTTTGGTGTTGGCATCTGCACTGCAGATGTCTACATTTGATCAAATGAATCTACCCAGGGTATGTAACAGAACCCGAGGCACAGCTTGGCTTCTGGACAGCTATGGAGACAGAAAATTGATGGCTCAATTTGTTTAACGTGATCTCTCAGTCTGCTCCTCAGTTAGGTTTACATGTACCATGATGTAGATATCTAGCTAAGAGATACTTAGGCTTATAATTAATAGAAGCATACAACTTATGTGTAAAATATCACTTTGATTAGAACTCTTGCAAGTAGTAGGAGAATGGTTGTGTCATACCTAGAAATTGAGCTACTGAGTTGGGTAGTCATAAGCAAGGAGGTCAGGAATAGACAAAAGATTTTGAGGCAGACACCAAATGGGGAGAAACACACCCAGATCCTGCCAGCAGACACAGTCCAGAAGGAGCCGGTACAAAACTGTTGCTCTGTAATATGAGCAGTTTAGCCCTTGCCTTGAGCTTCACCAGCTTTGAGAAGTATGAAGAAGGTTCACAACACATTTGTCAGAAAGCTTTTCTATTCATAATTTCCACAGTTGTTATTTCATGCACTGTGATGTGGATTGTCTTCTTTATCTTATTCATCATTTTGAACATGCATTACACCTGCTCTTTACTTCTAGCCTAGCAAGTCTAATCTTATCCTAAGCTAGGTATCTAAACCAGACAGATCACCTCCGTCCATCTTTATTCAGTTACTATAGAGACAAGAATTGTACCTCAGATTTTAGGATCTGCTTTGCAGATATATAAAGAGCAGAGAGATGAAGACCAATGAATTTGAATCCTGATTTTTTTTTCACTACAAGAATTAGATCTTTCCTACCTTAGCTTCAACAACTTTAAATGGTTAACATTTTTCAAAGGGAAAATTGTTGCAAGAAGTGATACATACTGATTCTGTCTTTACTTCTGTATCTTGCTATCTACAAATGCTTGGAGGGAAGTATGTACATGTTTTCCCGGAGATAAATGTTTTCCTGAATTATGGCCTTAAAAATTACACAGTAAAGAGACCTGACTATGAGGAGCATTTTGCATTTCATTGAAAATGAACCAACCACTGGAATGGAAGAGACAGTTAACTGGCCATATACAGCACCATTACCCAAGGGTTCATGGTTGAAGGTGCATAACTTCTTACTCAGATGAAATTCTGAGAGGCAATTTGGGGTAAATAAAATATATTCTGATATAGAATTTAACAGCTGTCTTTGCTTAGTATTTTTATTTGCTTTTCTTTCTCTCCTAAAGTGAACAAAACGTGTTTAAATCTACATATTAGTGCCACAGAAATGTATTTTTCTTGGCATCCCATATCCTGTTTCCTTCTTTTCCAAGCTTGCTGTTCTTAGTTTTCCAAGTACAGCAATCCCCCAGCTGCATCTGATAATTCTCAACAACAACAAAAAAGAGAAAAGAAAAACCCTCCACAAAAAATAATATATTCATTTTCATGCCAAATTTACAAGAAAAATAAGTAAATGAACAGCTGGACTACAGTAAATGATTTTTGACTAGTTTAAGGGAATTTTATATACAATTTTCTCTAAGTATTTCCTCCACACCTGCAGAAACCCCTTGTTCCTCCATCTCCTATTCCGTTCTGACTGAGGATGATGATAGCATGAGATCCTGAATCATCAGTTAATCTGGAAAATATTCTGTGTGGCAAGCACAGTTAATTCTGCTTTTTCATTTGGTGCCTTCCTCATCTTCCTTTTTCTGTGACAAAAAAAAACAAGGCTCCAGTGAATCTTTACATCAGAATAACGAAGAATTTTGCTATGGGGAAATGGTTTATTTTTCAAAACTACTACAAAACAAACCTTTAGTGTAAACTGGGTTTATTTTCATTTATTTTATTGAAATTCAGGAAGTTCTTTCTTATATAAAAGTTGGGGACAAGGAGAAAATACACCTAATTAGTGGAATTATATCCATAAAGAAGCATTTCTCAGGTGTCATCCCCCCCAAAAATACCCCAACAAACATGAATGACAATATTTCAGCATCTGCATAACTATGTAGTTTGCTTACTCTCATTAAGAGCTATTAAATATATTCTAGACATTTCTGCAGCCCCTGTTGTGTTACAACACAAAAACTATTATTTTTTCTCCCCCAGTAAACCTAGAAATAAACATTGAGCTTGCTTAGACTAAGCTCATTTAAATGTTTTAAACATATATTTTTTTTTAATTATACAAAACCATAGTAGACATTTAAAGGAAAAATTGTTCTAAATTCTGATATTAAAATAACAAAGTATTATAAAAACAAGATTGTTAGAATATTTTAAAATATAAAAAAGCTTTATTCACCTAAAAAGGCTTGACAATAAATTACCAGAAACCATGGGCACTAGGTACTTCAGGAGATAATAAAGTTTGGCATTTACTAAAAATAAAGCTGATACAACCTTTTTTTTTTTTTTTTTTTCTACATACTGTCACAGTATTACTTGATGAGTAATACTTGTGAACTTTATGAGTTCTGTTGATAGGTAAATTTCTCAAACAACAAGACTGGCATATCAGCTCCCCTAAGTGAACAATTTATCGAGTGTCTGCCTTTTAGAATGAATATTCTAAGGGACAGACAAAAACCAAAGTCAGTAGAAACTACTTACCTTGTAGGACACAAATAATACTAGTTTTCAATGAACAAACTGGAACCAATGGAGGTGTACTTATCTTCAAATGCCGTTTCAGTGACTGACGTTTCTTCAGGCTTCTGTATTCTCATGGCAGGAAGTAAACAAGTGGAGTTGATAGAGTTTATGATAATTCACTATGGCAGCTAATTTACTCCAGCAGCATTGCTTTATATTGTAGCAAAGTTTGTACTGAAGGATAAGAAAAGCTCTCACCTTCACCCCCATTCAATATCTAACACTCAGACACCTTAGTTTCTTTCATATTTTTCCTGCAATCTCGAAAGATAGGAATTTGTTGCAGTACAGTAGATATGAGAGTGCAGGCACACGTCTGCATTGCATACGTATAATTTTCACCATATTTGTAGTCCTGAAAACACTGATAGGAAAATTCACAGCAGAAGGTCTGATGGGGACCTTTTTAAATTCACCAGTGGTGGCATCCAGTGGGATTATCTTTATGAGGGTTCTGTGTGACCAGCATCTTGGGTAACAAAATTCTGAAAATAGGTAACCAAATTTAACCTGCTTACCCACAGTGTGAGAGACTAATGCTGACACCAGAAGTCTCCTGCCAGAAGTGGAAGTGCTGGCAGTTATATTTAACAGACCAGACACCCTCTGAGTTTTATTTAGTCCTTAGTAGTTATTCATTCTTGTTTGCAGCTCTCTTTGTACTGGAAAGAAGCGAGAAATTCAGCTGTTTTGTGTATAAAAGAGAATGGAGGTGGCCATACACGTTGTCTCCTGTCAAATGTAAGAGCAGAAGGAAGCGGGTGGCAGGAGTCCCACTTGTTTCAATGGGGCTGGAGTGCAGCCGACCCAAAAAGAGTTCAAGCTGCTCCAGCTTGCCAGCAAGATCTGCCTAAACACGGCTCGGATGCTGCTGAAAACCTGGTGAGTCATGAAAGTGCCTCCCAACCACAGCACATCACATGGTTCTGCTTACTTCTTTGCTTTCTCGGGGTGTTTTCCAGGACAGGTTTCATTGTTTCCTCAGTTTGAATGTTGTTTTTGTTTGCTTGTTTGTCATATTTTTTGAAAGTTTACCTTTGGAAAAAGAGAAATTGCTTTTTGAAAATGCAAGAGGGACTAGAAGTGGAAAGAGTGTTTGGGAGGTGAGAAGTCACCTTTTTGTGAAGATCCTTTTCTTTTCTTTTCTTTTCTTTTGAATGCTGAAGTTTTGTCCCGTTCTTTAACATCCACGGGCAGCTGCCATCAGTTTCCTCCCACCACTTTCTGTAAATTGTTCTGAGTCATGAATGATCTCAGAGGAAGACGACTGGTTTGGAAAACACTTGAATTTTTTAAGCTTGAAAAGATACCAGATGTGATCAAACATATGAAAATGTCAATATCATTATTGCTTTGCCATCAGAATGAAAAATAAGGTACAGTTGTTGTTTTCCAGAACATGAGAAATCTTAAAAGTTAAAGTTAATCTTACCTTGACTTCAGTATTTTATTTGAATTATCCTTGTAGTACCATCAGGTTCCAGCTTTATTCACTACCAGCTGAATCAATTACCTTTCCTGACAAAACAATTTTCCAATGTTTCAGGTTTTAAAATACGTGATTTCACCAAGGCAACAGTCCCTGACTTCATAGCAAGAACCTTTTTTAAATTACTATACACCCCATTCACCTTCTCTATAAAGAAATGCAATTTAGTGAGAGTAAGTTTGCTAAATTAGAACAGTAGGAGCATCAGACACTGGTAGAATTCTTTAAATGCTGTGTTATGAATTGGTGCAAATGTATGCATACTGGAGAATTGTCTTTAAATCAGCTACAATATAAGCATGCAGCACAGTGATGTTTATTCCATAAGGAAAATTATAAGCTGTTTCTCCTAAAAATGGTCCTTATACAAGGGGTGGGGGTGGGGTGGGGTAAGCCCATCCTTAATCAAACTATTCTAAGCAGAATAGGTACACTTCTGTTTAATTTTTCAAAGATTCTTCACACCTGGCATCTCTCCCTCTTGCTCCTCTGAACTGAAGATTAAAGATCATTGATGAGAGTAAGAAGTAACGCTACAGAAATTTGAGGCAATGTGCACAGCCAAGCAGTGCAGCACTTTGCCCAGAGATGCTGTGCAGTCGTCTTCATCCATGGATATTTTTCAAGACCTAACTGGATAAAGTCTGAGGAACCTGAACTGACCTCATAGCTAACCCTGCTTTGAACAGGAGATCAGACTACAGATCTCCTCAGGGCCTTTCCAGCCTGAATTATCCTGTAATCTATGATTGTATTACCTATATTTTTCTGAGACAAGGATTCATTTTTCAGGTCATTAATGTCTTTCTAAAGAAGATGATAGCCATCACTAAAAAGGTACTTTCAGGCAGTTCCCTGGTGTTCACCTTACACTTTCACCCATTTAAAATTGAAGATAACTATTGCTTTGAATTGTATGCTATAATTGTACATAGAGGCTCAAGTTATGCACAACTACAGCAGCTAACAGAAGGGGATCCATGCTGTTAGTGTCCAAATGTAGGAAGAATAAATGAGATTTCTATGCTCAGCCCCAAATCCTTACTGGGGAAGGACACTTCACCATTACATAAGTAATGATCACATCTCCTGATCCCTTGCCCTTTGCTAAGCAGGTCTTTTGAGCAGGACAGTGATTGCCCTGCTTTGCCACACATCCAGTGAGTTCCCTTTTACTTCTCCCTGGCTGAGGTTGCTCTGGAAATGTGTCAGAGTGGTACCATGTACAGCTGATAGAAAATTAATGCCATGCCATTTTTCAGTTCTGTCTGCTTTCTCAGAGTTTATGCAGGCAGCCAAAGATGAGTCAAATAATTGTTCAGGGCACCCCCCAACCTGGGAATTGGAAGCCATCAAAACAGGGACAACCTCTGATTTTGTTTGCAAATTGGAAAACAGTCTACATTTTTCTGAGGTAGCACCTCTGTGGTTGGCAATGAAGTTATGCCAGTTTACACCACCTGATGTGCTGGCTTTCACAGTGCTTTGTCAGCCACTTCATCTCTCGGTGTCAAACCTTGCATCAGAAACAGCAGCACTGAGAAAAGAGCTGATGTCTCTATTTCTTTTGCCAACCAGAGGATGCAATGTCAGTTGCAACACCTGCTTAATCTCAAGTCTGTAAAGAATTTTGGTTTCTGTCTTTTTGAAATACTGGGGTTTAACATGATTTTCTGTTTTCACTGTGGTGCTATAATCTGGGTTGTGATTTTAACTAGAAATTTTACAGGAGAAACAAAGATGTGGCTCAAGTCCAGCTAATGACATACATTTTCTTAATCTCTCAGTGTCTGGATCTGAGATCTGTGCTCACACAGGTCAGGAATATTTTCTTCATTAAAAATAAATTTCTCTTCTAAATGCTGGCTTTTCTTCACCAGGAGATAAGTGTTACTTAGGTATCTATCTGATTTGAGCACCTACTGGCAAAATTTTAATCTTAAAACCTGCATACTGCTTCTGCCTAGAGGTGCCTAAAGGTCTGCAGAAGTTTATGTTTCTGACATAAAACATCCCCGGGGACCTAATTTCTCCTTCAGGAATGTTGACTGTAGAAAGAAGACAGCTATTAGCAGTCTCCAATTTGACATGGCTCAATTTCACTGGCTGCTTTGGATTCTGGGGACCTATTTCATGCCAGAAATGCTTGTTTAAGTGTTTCCAAAAATGAATATTCTCAGAACTTCCACTCGTGAGGGTTAATGAAGAAAATGAAATGGAAGAAGTAATTTCAGTTTGGCTCTCTCTGAGCAGGTCGCTCTGCTTTCTCTTTCTCAGTAGTACTGACTTGCCAGAAAGGAAAGTGCAGCAGTCAGAGACATCACTGAGTTTATAGCCACGGCACCTGTAAAACCCAGAGTCTACCCATCTACATGAAGGAAAGGTCAGCATTTGTGCAGATTTATGAATAGTGGGACAAAATCCTAGCCCTAGACAAGCTGCTTGTAACCCTAAGGTGGTTTTCCCATCACAACAGCTAACCTGAGCAAAATAAAAATACATAAAAATCTGTCCACTGAAAAGGGACATGTACTCTTAACTCACAGAGATTCACTCATTTTGGATAGCAAAAACATGTCCTGAAAATGTGATAAATTCGCAAGCCCAACTCTCCACTAGAAGTGCAGAACAACATTGTTGATTTGCACAAAAACACTATTCCTGCTTTTGTTGCTAGTCCTCAGCTGTCAACAAACAGAAAAATTAATCTAGAATTGTAATGTTAGCACTCAGTTCACTACCAAAAGAGTCATTCAACTCGGACATTTCCAATTTGATTTCTAATAACAATATTTGATTTGCTTTATTTTAGACTGCTTTGACTCATTTAATTTGTGTGCCAGCAGCAATCACAAGTAGCTTTGAAAGCAACAGTGATGTAAGGAAGTGTAAATGGGATTTGTACCCATTAAGTGTTTGCTTACATAATTTATCTACATAATAATGTGCATCAGTTGGGAAGTGCTGCTCATTTTGTATTAATCTCACAGCAACAGGATGACAGGGTGCCTCTATCTTAGCACTTCATTTCAGAACAGGGAAACTTGTAAAGCAAAGCTCCTGAGTGTCTTCCCTTACTCTGCTGAGTTCACGTGACTGAGCAGTCTCGGAGCATGCAACCTGGCTGCTGCTAAAGTGGAAGACACGCTCCAGGATGTAACTAACAGTTAATGGCCTTCCACTTCCTGGGACCAGATTAGGGTTAGTCCAAAGTGTCACCCTCCTCCTTCCTTCCTACTTCCTGAAAACTTGCATAATATAGACATAATGTAGCCCTCATAATCAAACTGTTTTGCTGTACAGATCTAGTCTCCTGGTCTATATTACATACTAAGAGAGATACAGCCCCAGCCAATTTGCCTTTAGCATCTGGCAAATGGGAAAATGAGCAAACAAAATAGGAACAAAGTCACCAAAATGCTGTAAAATAGATTGAAAAAGAGAGAAAATGTCATCTCCAAAGTGCCGTTTACTATGAGCTGGGTTTTTTTTCCCTCTGCACCAGAAGTAGCTTTGCAATTAAGGCATATGCCTTTCTCAGACAATTATTTGGGGTATTATAAAAAGCATTATTATTGTTATTGTTGTTAATAATAACTAAGGTTTTTGTTGTTGTTAAACTCTTTGAACTGTTTGCCAAGCCTGTCTATTGGGGAAAAAATATAAAAGCATCCTGAAAGCGCAGTTTCTTTGAACTGATCTCTGGAGTTTTGATTTGGTGGCAAACATATCTTGCCATCTGAACTTACTGACAAATGAGCTCTCATTCTGTGCAAAGCACGCTCTTAATGCATGAAGATACTTACTTTACTGTATTAGTGATCCAAAACAACAAAGAACAAGGAAATTAGATGGTCTCACAATGCTTAATAGTACTAAGCTTTACTGGACATGAAAACTTAAGCCTCTGTGGGACTATGAAATTTTATGGCATTTTTAATATATATCGAAAAAAATACATACAGTTTATGCTTTACTATTGCCAGAAGCGTGTGACACATGCACAGCACATTGGTGTAGGGTTTGTTTCAAATGGTGAGCATCGGTAAATAGGGCTATAGTTTTTCATCAGTAAATGAAATTTTCCTTGCCATCAAGGCCAACCTGCATAGAATGGGCTGCATCTATGTCTGCTTGTTCACTTAGGTTTAGATCAAGGTGGCTTTGTACAACAGCCTACCAGAAATGGCTCCAGAAGCTCCCAGGAAGTGTTTGGGAATGAGTTATCCAGCATGGGCCAAAAGCAGGCTGGGGACAGAGAATAAATAATCACACTGGAATGCCTGAGAACTGTCCCAAACACTGTTTAATCTGCTGGAGTAGTCATAATCTAAGAGGCTGGCTGCCTCTTTGATTAAGTGAAGTAATGTCTATCATCTTCCAGATTTTACTATACACAAAACCCTAATGGAAAGGTGTGTAAAAGCATAAACAGATATCAGGGTACAGCAGAACTTACAGACATGTTCAAATCCTGTATTGGAAAGATGTTAAAGAAAACCCCACAAAGGTAGTTACAAGCCTAATTTAAGCCTGGTAGGAGCTGGAGGTCTAAATAACTTGTAGTTCTAGACCTTCTCTCCTGAGGTAGTTGTCAACATACTTTTGAAGATCCTTCCTGAAACAATCAGGATCCTGAAGGATCCTGAAGATCCTTCTATAGTTCAGTAAGGAAGGAAAGACACTACATGTCTGTATATGTGTAGGTACGAATACATATTTTAAAACTTGACCCTAAATGGCATCTATACCCAAAAGCCTAATGAGACAGCTTGATGGGAGAGCTTGGTGACACTGACTCCTGAAAAATACTTCACCCCACAGCTAGAAACAGTCATGGTTTCTGAAATGTCTACTACATGCATTGAGCAGGTAGAGTTGGAGTTTGTTGGGTTTTGATCAAAAAAGAAATTATTTTCTAGGCAATGCACCATATTGCATTCTGGAAGATGTTTTATAATTTATGCCAGCAGCTTCTTAATCTCTAGATTTCTGCTCTATTTTTACACTCTGTAAGAATCAAAAAGAATATAAAATACAGAAAATAAATCCATAACTAAATAGCAGTGTACATTTGGGCCTACTTACCCACTATATTTATGTAGGAAGAAATGAATTTTTGAAGCTTAGCTTAAAAAGGTGTATTTTTAAAAACACATATGGTACATGACAAAATTTTCAATATAAGGGTCCTTTAACAGATTATCTTGTTAGGTCTTGAACCAAGGTCTCAGTCTCATGAAAGTGCTTCATGCGAGTGTGCTGCTGTAAGGAAAACCTACCACCAGTGTAATTGTTTTAATGATTTCCCTACTCTACTTGCAGATGGTCTCACAGGCTACAACAAAAATATGATCTAGAGTAAAACGTGTTGATGGAGACTTTCTGCTCTTTAGAGTTTCCAAGCTCTCTGAGCTTGCAGGTGAGGCGGATATGAGACACATCCATCCCAAGTCACAGCGTGGTGCTGAGTTATCCCATCTGGCATGGCGGAACACCAGGGCATCCACGGGGAAACTGTGTGAGCCCATGCTGATGTAGCTAGCTGACTGAGCCAAAGCAGCTGCCCTAAGGCTCAGTGCCACACAGGCCAGACACCGCTGACACTGCCAGCTGGGACCTCCACAGCACACACTTCATCACGTGGTGAAACTGCCCATGCACATGTGCAAGGGAGAGATGTAAAAGCAGCGCTGAAGCTCTGCTCTAATTTACATCTGAAGTCTGCAGGGTCTGGGACCAGGCCACTATAAATCGTGTAGATGTCTTAGATGGTTAGCAGTATGAGGAATTAGCTGGAAAAGGACATGATCTCATTCCTGAGGAAATGTAACTACTGCACTCTTGAAGGAGGAACAGTAAAACTGAAATGAAGCCACCTCTCCACAGGTTTGGAGCATAATGAAGTTTGTGAGTAAGTAAGGCTTGAAAGTCAGAAGCATAGCCCAGATCCTCCATTGTTTTTAATTGCAACGGAACAATGCCGATTCATGTTAACTTATTTCTGATTCTAGAAATGCAACAATTTCAAAATTGGCTGCAAGGTCATTAGGGACATGGTATAGTGGTGGACTTGGCAGTGTTAGGTTTACGGTTGCACTCAAAGATCTTAAATGTCTTTTCCAACCTAATCAAGTCTATGATTTTTCACAAAACTTATAGTTTCATGAGGAACAGGCCAACCCATGTGCAGGTAGGCCAAGCAAACCAAATCCGGCCTTCACTCTAAAGATCTGTTTTGAAGCTGAGTATGTAATATTTTTGGAAGAAAAAATCTCTGAGGCTGTGTCAGCTTCCACAGAAAGAAGAAAAAATGCTTCAGGGAAAAAAAAAAATGCTGCAGCACTTGATCAGCCTGCTCTTCAGTCATTGACAGGGACAAAAAGCATCAGGAAGAGCAGAGACAGCCTTAGCTGATGCAGTCTCTTCTGAAAAGCTGCTGCTATGGCTGTTTCAGATACCAGGGCTGTGACTGTGGCTGCTGGTGACAGTGAAGGTGACTGAGGAGGGGCTAAAAATACAAATGCCCAGGGGAACATGCTAAGCACTTGCTCTGCCTATCACTCCAGGGAAGCTAACATCAGTACTAATTGATCCAAACGCTCACACTGGAAGTGAACGAGATCAAGAGTTTGACAGGGTGAGGCAAAGCATCCAGTCAGAGCCTGCCAGAAACAGCTGAACCGTGGCTTTGGGTGTAAAGCATAGGTTTGTGTCGGGGGCAAGGATCATAATGGAAATAGAAATAGGGGTTGAGGAAAGCGGGAGGAAAGGTGGAGAGACAGGTGTGGACATGGTTCTTCACCACCTAAACCACAGAAATGGCCTCCAGGGACAGTGAGTTGCCAGCCAAGTTGTATATGCAGGGAAGATCCATACAGCCATTTCCCTTGCATAAGAAGGTGGGAGTTTCACTTTCTTAGGGGAGAAGGAAAAGGCATAGTGTTCCTCCCCCAGGGTCACTCTGTGGAAAGAGGTACCCATCCAGGCAGACAATATGAAAAAGGACCAGGTCTGACGAGGCATTTCTAGATGAGAGGTGCTGGATATTAGCTGCCTTATCAAGGAACCGCTACAATACAGTAGTTTAATGTGCATTTGCCCTCCTACTCTCAGAGAAAACAAACCTGGGGCTCCTTTCCCAAGACAGGATGAATTCCCAACAGATGTTTAAATCCTTTTTAAAAAACTTTGCAAATGGAGATTTCATTTACCTGCACATTCCAACATTTCACCACTCTTGGAGCAGATCAGATCTTTTCTAATATCTAATATGAACACCCTAGCTACAGCATTTCATCCAATCACCCATGAACAGGAAACAGAGTTTTAAACGGTTTTAAATTAAATGGATTCTTCTGTTCTTCTTCGAAAGAGCCTTTTTCATATTTGGCATAAACTTTGCTTCTGACATGGATTGCCACACTGATGATGGTGAAAGTCCAGACAGGACAGTTTGCATGTAGCTATGTTTGAGAAAAGGAGAAAGCACAAGGAGTGTATTATCAGTGAGAATGCATATGGTATCTAAATGGACAATCATCCTCTCCTCTTTCTTCTTGGATTTATTGAAGACTTATCCTCTAGGTATTGAAAAAGCAGGGCCAATTTACCAAATCCAACAGAAGGACTGTGTAGAGAACTGTGAAGACTTGCTTGTGGTAAGGTGAAAATGCTGTAAGCATTGTGTTTTCCACAAGTCAATCATCAGTGAAATAAACCCCCAGCTTCCTAAGCAATTGGTGTTCAGACTGCTGAGAGTACAGAGCTGGAAGAACTGCAGCCAACAATATGGGCCCAGTAGAGACAGAGACCCTCAGGAATCAAAAATTCCCTGTGTGTAGCAGTGAAGTTCTGCTTGGGTACAGGGTTAGCACTTGCTCAGACAAACCTCATTCAATATAATCTCTTCCTTTTTGCCATTGAAGTGGAAGAAGCTGACTGTAATGGAGCAGTGGATAAACCAATTAAAAAAAAAAAAAAAATCAGTCAAAATTCAAGTTGATTGTCCCACAGCACAGGCTTGGGAGATCTATCACAAGCAGCCGATAATTCACAGGAGCTTCCAAGACAAGGAAAGCGGTTTCTTGAGTCAATGGACTCAAACCTGTTTTAGAAATAGGTCTGTAAAGGGCAGCTGAAAAAAAACCACAAACCAAAACAAAAACAAAAAAAACCCCAAATACCTAAACCAAAGGAGAAAGATTACAAAAAGAGATACAAAAGTGAGATGCAGCTGCCTAAGCAATTCATGGAAGATGAATTAGCATGTAATAAATTCCATTGATAAATTCTTCAGGCGTATCATTAAAGATAAGGCAGAGATCTTTGCATATCATTAGTGCCGGACAAAATTTGAAATCAGGGGCTGGCTTCATCAAAGGCATAACAGGTAGATAGATTTCCATATAATGAATGCATTTCTATTCATTAAATTCTGCAAGCGGAGAAATAATGAGTAGTAGAACTGCTTATTATCAGATACTGATATTTATAGAAAACCACCACATTGTGGGAAAAAAAATATAGCCCAAATCAATATTTATGAAGCACTGTTTTGGAGAAAAACTTTCCTTTTTTATCATGAGTTCTTTGTTTAATTATTCACTTCTGCATTTTAATCAACACAAATACACTATGTTTGTTAAAAGCCAAGTAACAAAATTGTTCTACTCATTATTCCTTTGAGGAATTCACTCTCTTGTTAGATAACTGCACTTCCCAGTATAACATATATACATCTGTCCTGCATTTACTCTTTACTTTGGTGTTCATAAAAAGTTTTTTCATTCATCCAATAAAAAAAAGCAGCTGTGACATTAATAAAGGGAGCCTAGAGAGAAATATTTTCAGGCAGAAAAAATACTTTGACCAGATCAGGCTTATATTTTTTACTATTCTTTTCCTGGAAAAAAATGTGATTGAAAGTGACCTTTAGGTGACTACTATCATCCAAAGTGAAAACAAGATTATTCAATTAATACTTTACATAGTACAAAAATGTTGGGCCGTATCATGGGATTTAAAAGCTTATATTCAATACACACAGATTTAATATTCATGCAAGTAAATCCTGTGGGTGCAGAGTAAAACACAAACCATGGTATTTAATGAGATTCCCTATGTGAAAAATGTGGTTATGGTTAAACCCCCTCTCCTTTACAAGAAATCTAATATTTGATTTAGGTTAATGATGCCTCTTCTCAAATAAATCTTGTGTCTTTAATTATTCAAATCTTCAGCATTACTGAAACCATTCTAATTATTCCCATTGCTCAGTGGTATTAGCAAAAATTATGCTTAAATTTAAAATCACTTTAATGGGGGCCATATTATTCTCACACTCATTAGACTATTTCGGATTTCACCTCTGAGACAAAAAGTCTTGACTGCAGCCAACATCTCCTTTATTAAAATTATCATCTTTGCATTTTTACCAGTGACTTAATAAGAAACAAAGTAGACCACTCATTAAATTCTGCCCCCACCCTTCATCTAGTAAAACCCACCCCTTATATTATCTCCTCATTTATGCTTTTTACAGTTTTATGATACTAGTATTATTTTATGATCTGTTAAGTTTATCAGCTGACAAGGTTTTATGTACTTTTTCCGATGAATTGCCATTGATAAATGAAGATTTCTGTTTATTTCAAGTAAATAGCATGCCAGACTGCAATATTGAATTATATTTGTTTCAATTGTTATTTCAAGATGTCAGAATATAGTGTGTAAATACAGGTTCTAAATGCAGTAGAAGGAAGAGAGGAAAATATTTTAGAAATGTTCCTTCATGTATTCATTTTTATCATCTGAAGAGTGCTTGAATTTTAAGATGTGGAATCTCCTTTTTAGCATGTTTCATTTTATTTAGTATTTCTGTCTCATTTGAGAACCTACCACCATTTTCAAAAGTCAGCTTCTATTATGTCTTCCTTTGTATTTTGGAAGTTACAGCTAACTCCCGGTACTGAGTCACCAAAATCTTTATTCTGATCACAGTCAGACTGAAGACCATCCTATGCAGAAGAAGTCAGCACTGTGGCACTATTCTGGCAGTCCAAGATAGACATCCATAACCTCAGAATTCATTTGCTGGGATGAGGATGAACTTGACTGTTTATAGGTGAAATATTTATCAGTACAATAAAAACCTAAGCAGTTTCTTCTTGAAATTGAAAGATAAAATGTAAAGTCCTCTTGACCATAGGTAGAGTCCATGGCTTACATTCTAGGTAACAGAATTCAGAAGCCAAACAGGCTTACTGTGGCCAGTCTGGACTTGCTGACACAGGTAATACAGCTTATACATTGACTATCTTTCTGAGGCCATGATATACTGCTATGTATTGTTTCAAACACAAGTATGCATGCCTGGCATCTCAGGGCACAAGTCGGATACCATCGTCTTGGGAAGATGTGAACTAATATCTATCACCGCCCACAAATCAGGAACTGGAAAAGTATTATGTCTCTGGGTTGGCCATTACTCACCCGCAGATTCCTCCCCACTTTCTCTCTTTCCCATTTCTCCACTGATTTCTCTTTGGAAAAAATCCACTCTTCAGTCTCCTACATGCCCAACTTACATTCTGAGACAGCCCAGTGAACCCATTTTACCCCTATAATCACATACCCTGTTAATGTCAAGCTGAACAGAAGGAACATGGAGTTTTTATTCCCCTGGGTTCACTCCCCAGAGAGAAGCCCTAGTGGGAGTGTCAGTTGGCATATTATGATTGAATTTTCAGTAATTGCATAATTATGTGCATTTCCACAGTATCTGGTATTCTGCAAATGAATTAGAAACACATCAGGGTTCAACAGAAAGAGCAATACCTTCCTCTGCTTGCCTCATCATAACCTCTTTCCTAAATAGATTAAATCCTTCCTTAAATAGATCAAATCAAGATAATAACTTTCTTGGGGAGCACTACCTAGAATAATCAGATTTCTCAGGGGAAGATACTGTTAATTAAATACATCAGGGCTGGACCTCTATCTGACATTCACAGATATTATTTCTGTAGCTGAAATCCACTGCAATCAGGATAACTCAGCAGGTTTCTCAGTTACATCAATCCACTTTTAAAAATATTTCATTTGTCTGGAGTTTTGCTGGAAGGCTGTTTTGTTTTGCATTGTTTGTTTGTTTGTTTGTTTTGGAGATAAAACAAACCTTGTTGACAAGAAAAAGTTGCCAGTTGTGATTTCATTTATTAATCACACATTAGACATTGCCTGGCATTTGAAAGCTTAGAAAACTTGCAGGGCTGGTGTGAGTGAGGAAAGGGTAGTGCTCAGAACCCACTCAAGACTGTAAAAAAAATACATTATCAGTGCAGTTGAAATAGAGGTGCTGCTGCCATAAAGCTAGTTGTATCATCTGACAGGCAGCCCCAAAATGTTTGGAAAAGCCCAAAAGATCAGATGTGAGCCTTTTCCTGGATTATTATCACCCTGGAGTTGGCTACAACCCACTTATTGATCCCTGGATCTCTAACAACATGGTAATGCCTGATCTGATATGCATTTAAAACTACTTTTCATACAGTCTTTAAATGTGGACTATTGATTTGATAGCCTATAATAACAGTCCTCCCTGTCTTGTCAATGCATATGTATGGGCTCCAAAGAGAATTATTGATCCTTTAAACTCCAATAGATCTTGCATGCTTATGAACTCTTCCAAATATACACTATTGACCTGTACGTCTGCACTTTGTATATGTGAATTATTCTTAGGAAACCTTTAAAACATTAATTATTGATGGCTAAATACATCACTGTAGGACCTCTGGAGATCTTATCTTCTTTTGTCAGATCAGCTGCCTTGAACGTATGCTGAGAGACTCTCATTTAGGTCTTGTGTTTCAATTTTTAAGTAGAAATCTCAAGAAAAGGACAATTCCTGCCTACTAAAGATTTGTGTTCTCTCAGTATTTTAGTGCAGTGTCACATACAAGTCTTTGGTGGAGCTCAGCATGCTAAAATAACTCAGTCATGATCATGGGGAATCACACACTACCAGCTTTTTCCTTCCATACTAGTGACTGATTTGACTCACCGATCAAGAAAAAAACCCAAAATAACAAAACAAACAAACAAAGAAAAAACCCCAAAACTCCAACACCACAAAACACTAAAACACACATTCACAAAACAAAAGTGCAATGGGCCTATTAGCAGTAGGAAATGATGTGACAGTTATCTAGACACATGGGCTAACAGCAAGCATTCAAACCTACAGTCATGTTCCCTTAGCAGGGGACAGGGCTTATCCCTTCAGGGCTCCACGTGGACTCTATTGTATAGACTACGCTGGTTGCTTATCCCTACAGCTGGCCCAGCTGGGCCACTACTTGCAAGACCGTTCACCTGAAGTATAGGTTTTGGTGCAGAAGTTTAAAAAATGAGACTTCTCTGAAAAGCCTGCTTAAGAAAATTACTGTTAAGAAAATTACAGATTGGAAA
This sequence comes from Microhierax caerulescens, assembly GCA_035590215.1. Lineage (NCBI taxonomy): Eukaryota > Metazoa > Chordata > Aves > Falconiformes > Falconidae > Microhierax > Microhierax caerulescens. The sequence goes on along the minus strand of JAVJGJ010000057.1, from coordinate 58,979,223 downwards.
CATTATATCTTTTTGTTTCTGGTACTTTCAGGACTTTTTTGATCCAAATTTTCTTCAAGTGAGTGTTATTGGAGTTAAGTAATTCCAGCAGCAGCTCGCAAACCAGTTCTTTATGAATTATTTCTTATGTATCCAAATTCAATGCCAGTTTCAAAAAAAACCTCAGTACTTCACAAAAAAACCCTGAGCATTAAGTTCCATTTGAATTCCCTTGTCAATATGGATTTTTCAGTAGAAAAAAAATAGTACACGGCCTTTCCTGAAGTTCACAGGTTTTGAAAAAATGTCAACTCTGTCAGCTTTTTAAGGAAAAATCAAAGTAAAACCTTTCAGTAATGTCTACGTTTGCTAAACTAAATGTTTTACTTGTTTCTTCAAAATTACTTTTTAGAAATTAATCTGGTTTATGTAGAAGAATTTTAAAAAGACATAAGTATTGCATGATGAGCTTCTGAATTAAAATTTCAATATTTCTGAAATATATTGTGTTGAGCAAAAAAAATTTGCAATCTTATTTCAAGAGAAAATTCAAGTTTGTTTTGTTCTGGTTTTGGACATTTTCCCTCTCTAATGAAACAAAAATGTTAGTTATTGATGACTTTTGTTTGTACAACACAAATCTGCCAACCAATGTGCAAAGCACTGAACATCCGATGAAGCATATAGCAGAAGGGGTAAGCTGTATTCTTTTCTTTCAACCTTACATTCACAAATGGGTGCAACCACCCTGACTGCAGCTATTCCCTGATTCTGGCATACATGATCCTCATTTCAGACTCCAACTTAATGAATAAAACTTCCTCCATTCAGCTTCATGAACGTGAAGAATTAGTCACTTCTGAACTGGGTCCATGAAGATAGCCAGCTGAGCATCTTGAGAGCTACCTAACCCACAAAACACAAAACACTCCTCCTGTCCATGAAACACATGTCCTTTACTCAGCTGTACACAAGGACAACTCCCTGAACTAATACACATTGTCCTGACCTCTCACTTGGGACTGAAGGACAAAGCTCTTCCTTTCAAAAATTTAGTATTGTGCAAAACGCAGTGTGGAGGGAAGCAGAGCTCACTTTGCATTAAGCAGTTGTCAGTGGCCTCACTCAGAACATACCGGCCCTGTGCCTGGCTGTTCCCTTTTCTGCCTGAAGAATTTCAAGATCTCTGAGGAGAACATCTTAAACACTGTGGCAACACCTTGCCAGTCCTTCCTAAGGGAGGGCACTGCTCACCTAACGCTTGTCCAGCAGCTCTCTCACCTTTCTGCTGACCTCAGAGATTCACTGAGTAAGCTGTGGTAAACAGTCTTCTTTGGGAGGATTTCTGCCTTTGCTCTAGTGATCCTATTTAGATGTTATTTGTTGTAAACTCCATAAACTGTTTTCGAATTAGGGACTGGGGTTAGGTCTCCCAGTCCCATATAACAGCCCTTTACCTTAGGATACTTCAAGAATTTCACCTTCTGGTTCAGTGATCTCAATAACCCCCATGCCCTGCAAAGTGGAGAGACTAGAAGAAAGTGGCCACCTCTAAGTAGTCAGTGACATCTGAAGACACTGTTTAGCCCACTGCCTGGAGAAGGCTGTGGCCCTTTAGGAGAAGAAGGACTTGCCTCATCTCTCCCAGAACCTCTTTGATGTTAAGCAACCCACTTAATCTTGTATAAACCACATTTTTTTCCATATAAAAAGGCCTTGTTTTAAAGGAAAGCAGCAGCTGCATTTCATGTAGGTCTGAATCCAGGAGGTATATCTGGAAAACACAAACCGAGACCTCCATATGATATGTGCAGGCAACCTTAATGTACTGCCAGATACAGGCAAAAGTCCATTACAACTGGCATGTCAAAACCTAAAGCATCCATGTGTCTTCGTGGTAAAGAACTTTCAAGCAGAAGACTTCAGATTGCAGTTTTAGATGAACCTGTATCTTCTACATAGTTGTTCAAATAGTTTGGTATGTTTTTTCTGTCAGAAGTCTAAATGAGAGACAAACAGTATAAATGTGTCTATATTCACTCCTTTCATTGAGGATTTAAGCCACAACTCAATTGTATTCACTTATTTGAGACTGGTAGTTACTGTAGTATTTGCATATAATTTAGGAGTTCTTGCCTTCAGTCTAAAGACTTTTAAACACATTTAACTGAAAAAAAAAAAAATCCTTATCCCTTTTATCTCTTATTAAATGTGGGAGCACTGAGGCCTTTTCAGTCTTCCCAGTAAGTATAACCTGTTTTGGTCAAATGCCAAAGCATTATTATTAAAGCATTTGTTATGACGTCTTAGATATGCTCAGCATTTTACAGCGAGTGAGGGAACAGTACCTGCTCCAAAGAGCATGAAGTCCAGGAATGTTGCTCCCTGGATGGGCTCCTGCAGCATGTTCACAAAGCACTGGGCAGACAGTTACATGCCGTTGTACATGGGATCCCAAGTCACTACTACATTAACTTACAGTTTAACTCACA
>JAVJGJ010000057.1:58921946-58975491 GCA_035590215.1 Microhierax caerulescens | reverse complement strand
TTACCTTACTGTTTAAGTCAAACGTCTCTGAACTCTTACCTCCTTCCCTGTTATTTTTAAGCAGACAGCAGTGTACTGTGAGTCCTTAATTGTGTATGTAAGTAATAGCAATCTATCTGTAGGGCATTTCCTGGGGATTAATGGCCAGCTGGGAAGAATCTGATGTCCCGAGGTGCAGCCAGAGGTTACTAAACATATTTGATCATTTAACCACTTGAATACTGCCCACCATATGGTATCTGTGGGGTAAGACATGTTATCAGATGCTTCCATCTATACCAGAGAAATCGTTCTGAGACAACCAAGAGTTGGGGCTGGTACTTTACAGAAATGCTGCTGCCCCTCCCACAGCAGCACTGAAGCTGTGACAGAGCAGAATAAAGATCTGCTGAAAATGCCCTGTGCCATACTCATTATAGCTGTTATAAAATTAAAATGCTGGCTAGGGGAATAAGTATAGTAGGGCACAGTTACACTGCAGTAAATAGGGAATAACACCATTAAAGACAACACAGTTTCACTACACTGAGATGAGAATCACCCATTATTTATTTGCTTGGGTGATATTATAGTTTTGAAATTTGTAATAGGTGTGCCTAGCCATCATAGTCACAGGTCCTGTTGTTCTGGGATCTGTGAACAGATTAAAAGCCTGGTCCATGCCCCAGAGAGTTTACAATACAGTTTTAACATTCCTTTGCTGAACATCTCTAAATAATTAATTCACTGTAATCTACATTAGCCATTTCAGTTTACCTGAATTATCTTACAGCACTCTACCTATCTGATAATCGTCATTACCTTTTAGAGTAAAATGTAACCAGCAGCGAGTTTGCTTCATGGAGCTTTGAATAGCTGGAATGTTAAAGAGCTTATTAAGGAACAAATTGCCAACAGAAAATTGTATTCCACACATCACTTATCTTAGGAAAAAAAAACAGAAAACCACTATGAAATAGCAACGCATAAAAAAGGAAGATTTACTTTCCTAATGCCTGAGTTTAGTGGGGGAGGAAAGGCCATATAATTAAACTTTTAATGTTTCTACTGGAATATTTAGATCTGAAGTTAGCACAGGCGACAACAAACTAAATTCTGATCCCAGCTAACATCATTTTAAATCCTCAGCATCACCACTGAACTCTGTGTAATCACTCTGGATTTGCACAGGTGATAACTGGGCCATAATCTGCTCCCTATATACATGGTTTTCCTATGTGACATTTCAGAAAACTTATAAAAGCTTTTTCACAGTAAGATTAAAGACCCCAGGGTACCTAGATTTCACAAGTCAAAGCCCAAATTGTTTCTGGGCTCAGGAATCTTCTGACATCCATTCAGCCTCAGAGCAAACGTCTATAGCCACGTTATGAAACTGTAAATGACAGGGAAGTTAAGGGTGGATAGTGTTGTGCCATTACAAGTGAAGAGAAGGGAAACTGCAGCGTTTTCTCTGGAATGATTTTAATATTTTTCCAAAAGAACACTGCTTTAAACTCATTACTTTTTAAATTCCACTGAATTTTAGCATCTTAATGCCAAAGGCATTCTTGCAAACAAATAATAAGAGTCAGTTGTGGTTTTCCTGTATTTAAGCCTCAGAAGTAATATTATCAATTTTAGGGTCAGCTCTGCCATAACAACTTAATTCTATGTTTATACAGCCAGAGGTAAAGTTCCTGCTGTTTGCTATGGTGCACTCGTGGATCTCCTTTGGTTTCAGCTACTGATTAAATTCATAATTGTAAGGGCCTCGAGGTGACTGTATGCTTTGTAGCCATATACAGAGCTCCAGCCCAGGCCTGGGACTGTATGAAAAGGTCAACAGGGAAGAAAAGCTGTTTGCATTCCTCCATGCCTACTTACGCAGGGAGCTGTCAGGGCATCGTTTCTGCATCTACACGCTAGAGCTGTCCACTGGGCCACGATGAAGATGAGCTCATCTCCCCTCCCCTTATTGCCTGCCTCGAGTGGATGGTACTCACTTCCATGGATATGTCAAAGGTGCTGTCATGCAGCAGGCTTCTTCAAAGTTTTTGGTCGTGTCAAGAGCCTCTGTGGCCAAGCACACTCTATGCTGTGTCCTCACTACAAGCTATGCCTGATCTGTCACCATAAAGCCATCCATTTCCTCAGTGTGGGGACTATGAACATCCTTATAACTGTTCTTTCTTTCAGAGCTTTTTATTACATCTCCCCAAAGAGGTGAAGTCAGTGAATTATTCAACTCACTTTATTTCAAGAGGATCTTTTTAATCTCTTCAGAGTTGCATTATATTTGAGGTAAACAGCTGCTGCTGAGAGACCTACACTTTGACTCTCTGACCTGGTGTTTACATACTGGAGAAACTGTTACAGGTTATACAGCCCCAGTTTCTCCTGGTGATTTTATCCTATAGTATTTCAGAGAGTTATTGTTAGAACTTACAAAATTGCAGTTGCTGCAATGGAATTGAAAGAGTTAGTAGACTAGAAAATGGAGGCCAGTTATCTCACCCCAAAAGAGAAGGAGAAATATTGTGTGGTTTCATTTTGCCAGTTTGTTTTCTGTTTGTGTGGAGTTTTTTTCTTTCCAATTTTCCTAATGAACCTACACCAGCTGTCTGAATACTGCAGAGGCTCTAAGAAAATTGCAATTCCCCTACTATATACTGACCTGATACTGTGTTTTCAGTCTAGTCAGTGTGGGAAATAGTAATTGAAATCACCATAAATTAATTGCTTTGTTTTCAGACAGTACAGAGAAAAATTAGTACTGGGTATAACAGAATGCAGAACATCTCATGAAAAATGGTGCAGGTATGAGTACCAAGTAACCCCTATCTTTCTTTTTTGTCAGGAGAATTATTCACTAGCAAAGAAAATTTACATTCTTAAATCTGTTCTCATGGCTATATTGTGCTTCACCAGTCATCTTAGACATAGATCCTGATGCCACACATACTTACACATATGCTTAATTTTACTCACAGGAACAGTTCCAAGTAGCTTTAATGCAGCCATTCCAGGAATATAGTTTTTCTGCAGAAGAGTATACAACAGTGTATCACAGCTTGCCAGATTGGACCCACATTTGTAATCAGTGATTTTGATTCACTGAAGCAGAGAAGACACGTTCAACCTACCTCACCCTACACAGAAAAACCCTGATGACCACAAGAAAGGTGTTTACATAGGGAAATGGGAACACAGGGAAACAGGAACATAGGGAAACAAAATGATGTTCCTACTATTGTCCTCCATACGACACACAGGAAACTTAAATTCTTAAGAAAGCACTCACAGAGAGCAATTTTTTTATTATTTTTATTTTATTTTTTTTACGTTTTGACCCACCATGCATACTTCAGGCTCTGTGTTTGCCATCTGCAGCCACATCTCTCTCTGCCCCATGCCCACCTGGAAGAAGGATGTGGCTGTTCACCATTGTACCATCTTCTACCTAGCAGATACTGTAGTCTCAGAGATCTGCCCTGTGATTTCCTTCAATAAAAACCAGTGGAAATGCAAAACGAATTCAGACACAGAAGTAAGCTCCATGTATAAATTAACTTGATTCATCATAATAAGGCTGACAGAGAACTGCTAAAATTGACCTCCTCAAACCAGCAATTAAAGATTCATTCTGTGCGCAAACACACTTATTAAAGTATTATGCAAAGTATCCACATTTTACTGATTATCATGATAGATTACATTACAAATGGGTAGGCTAAAATACCCACCACAGATACAAAGACTGGATTAGTTAATCATACTGCTGGACTTCTATAGATTAATCTCCTGGCATGGTTTTATTTGGAAGGCTAAATTTCCATATCAAAACTTCAGTTTTCCTAAGCACAGCAATTAGCTGTGAAACATGGATGACAGCCATATCCCTTCCTTTTCCTTTACTGTCTTTTTTAATATTTCTGTCTGAACAAAACCAAACCAAACAAAAAAAAAAAAAAAGGAAAAAAAATACTACATTGATTCAGGTGAAATATGTAGATTTTCATGAGAAATATGTAGTAAGTTAAGACAAAAGTTTTAGTCAGATGAGATCTAAAATAGGACACTCCAGGTCAAAAGGAAAAATTGAATAAATAAATGGCTGAATTAATTTTAATAATGGAGAAGAGAATGAGGGGAGAAATGAAACAGGAGAGAAGGAGAGAGAAAAGTATCAAAAAAATCCTGATTTTAGCCATAAATTTACCATTATACAGTAATCCCACAACCTCCTACCAAGGTGGCTGGACTCATTGTCATTTACTTGTTGGCTTCCCTTCCTGGGATGGTACTGGTTGCTCCTCCAGATGAGGAGGACCACAGAGGGGCCTGGGGTTGTTATTCACAGAAGGGCCTGGAGTTGTTACTCATTCCCTGTCGCTCTCACGAACCATCCCCAAAACTAGGGGTGTGTCAGTGTTGCACAGATGTGTATCAGTTCATTGGGCAGAACATTTGAAGAATATGTTTGGTTTAGGTCATCCTCAGCTGGTTCTCCCACGTTGCAGCATTTGGGATGCACAGGATGAAGCAGGCCCAGGGGAGCAGCTCTCACCCACTGATGACAGCCAGAGACACAGTGCCTTCCTGGGGCTCTCTCCGTGCTAGATAAAACCTCAAAATCCAATAAAGAAAAATCTAAAATAAAAAAATGATGTCATATTCAGTTGCATGATATTGGTGCAATGTAGAGAGGATCTTATTAAGCTGTGCATAAATTGCATATTTGCATTCAGCTGGGTAACATCCATAGGGGTCTTGAAACTGGCAGTGAATGGTGAACAATGTTTTCTTGGCTTGCAATGGCCTCTCTGCCTAATGTTCTGTGGTATTTTGTCTGAAATGCTAATAATTAATACCCAGTATTTTTTGGGGGGGTTGCTAGCATTTCTGAATCTGAGAAATAACTGAAATGTGAGTCATGAGTACATGTCAACGAAACAGAAATGCCTGCTTTTTGTGTTTTTCATTAGCCTCTGATCACTTATTGGGTTTTAACACAACTGATAACCTCAGGTTGCATTTCTTAAGACAGTAAATTTTACACTACAGTCTGCAAGCACTTTTCCTTAAAACAGACCCTATACAAATGCAATGGGAAAAGCTTTTTGTGGCTATTCTTTTAGTCTAAACTGTTTCTCCTTATTATATGTCCCTTTTCATTCTGCATTCCTTTTATAACCACAACTTTCAAGAATAATAGAATTTTTAAAACTTGAGGGTTTTCTTTGTTTATTTGGGATTTTTTAATCTATTTCTAATAGATCTTAATTTCTTTTCTGGAGTGAAATAAGAGATTCAGAGATTGAGAGGTGTCATTCCACAGCTCACAGGTATAAGTCAGCAACTAAAGCACACTAGTTTTAAAACAGGATAAATTATCTGATAGATAAGCCCATAAAAGGCAGGAGAAGGAGTATTTTTCAGAGTTACGCCCATATAGGTATCAAATAAAGCAGTAGATCTGCAGAAGAGAAAACTTGCTCGATTCAAGTTTCTTCTGAGGACCATACCAGACAAAATTGCTGTACAGATTTTTTAGAGTTGGCTTTAGACTTTTGTTTGTTAATGCTACTTGTATTTCATTTCCTGCTAATTAAATATTGTATCATATATTGAATTTATACTAGTAGCATGAAAAATAGTAAAAAGTAACTGAATTTCATCAAGGAAATAAATGAGAACTTCTAGTCTGGATCATATCACAACTTCCAAAATTTGCTTTGTATAGATTAGAGAAAGTATAATTGTTGGCTCAGGTTTTAGAACAGGTGGAATGTTCTATTTTTATTTTTTTTTCCAGAAAGGCTGATTTTGCATTTAAATGGAAACCAATTCAAACTACCAAACAATTCAGCACAAGCAGCATTACCTTCTGAAAAGCATTTCATGCCTTATATTTTGAAAAACTGTATTTGAGAGGTTTACTTCCAGGTACTGCACCTAAAGCCACCCAGCAATAGAGGAAGTATAAAAAGGAATAGAATCCTGAGAAAAGGCACATTCTTAGTCTCTTTGCCTGCTTAATTTGTTCAGCTGCAGGTGAACTTTACACACACACCCCAACCTGGGCAAGTATAAGCCAGGTCTATCCCAAAAGCTGAATGCCCACTTTAGCAGAGTGCTCTGCTCAAACTAATGTGCTCTGTCATGGATCTATGGCCTCAGCAGAAAATGACAGCTAGGTCTGCGGGCATCTTGTGGTAGATGAATGATGTTACTGAAATTCAGTAATCTATTAGCAAAATGAAATGGGAATAATTCATACTGCTGTTCAACACTCAGTCCTTCATCAATTTGGTATTTTAGTTTGAGAAATGCCTAATGAAGAAAAGATTAGGGAAACAGTGAATCATTACCCCTGCTCTGCTGCACAGGGCCTTAGAAGAAATCAGTATCATTGATGGTACCTTAATAAAGCAAGAGCAAACTAATTTTCAATCTTGCCAAAGTTATTAAGAATACATGTTGGTACTTTGATAATTTCTATTATTTAGGTTTAGCACTGTAGTAGCACCTGATGACATTAAAGGTCACAATCTCAAAGTGCTCTGCATTGTAACAGATACACCGTAGGAGACAGTCCCTTTCCTTGAGTGGTAGTCTAAGTAGCCTCCACAAAAAAAAAAAAAAAAAAAAAAGTGTAAGGGGAAAACAGACACTGAAGGGACTCATACATGCTCACAAAAGTTAGAAGGTTGATGGCAGAACCAAGAAACTCTCAGGTCTCCAGCCTGTTGTTGGTGTTGTACTTTTTAAAAATTCTTCAAATACTATTTTATATATTTATCACCTTCTGGGTTTGCCTCAAGATTTAAAGGAAAAGCCTTGCAAGTAAGAGGGTCAGAGCTAACAAGAGTCTCACAGTAAACACGGCTCCATCAGCTCCTACTCTTTCCATGAACACACTAGTTAAGTCCTTGAGTTTTTCCTTGATGGTGTCTTATTAGAAGGTTACTTCAGAGGAAACTGGAAGGTGACAGGGGAACAAAGTTGGTACTAGAGGAGTACGGGTCCTGTGAAATCCAGTGGAGACTACTGGGTTTATACCCCCAAGAAACAGATAGAATTTCTTTTATCTGTTCTGAATATTTTAATCATTTACCTTTCATCTTTATTTTATTCTGCCAAAGTATTTGATACGAGTGTTTGAGCTCTCAATTAGCTGTGTAAAATGAGATATTATCTTGTCATCTCATTTTTAATCTCTTTTGATTCTGTAAATTGCAAAGGTAAAAGAAGTAGTACCTAAAGTAAGCTCCTGGCAGTGGTTGCAGCCTTTTATGGCCCATGTTCACAGCTACGCCCAGGCTCTGATTCCTTCACTGTCATCATTCACAGCATCAAAGTGACAGTTAGCTCGCTTCTGCTCTGCTAAAAAAAAAAGCAAAGCACGTTCATTAAATTATATATACATGTACTTGACAGTTTGTTTTAAATATCTTACTTTAATACCCAGTGGAAAATAGCGTGCTTTGGTCTAATTAGCTTTTAATACATGATAAAAAATGGAAATAATATGTTTTTATAAACCTATTTTTTGTATCTCAGGGTGAAATGTTGTCTCATTCCCCAAATGGTGAAAAAAATTGAACCCTCCACATCACTTTGCAAAACAAAGGAAATCTCACTAACACTTACTTCATCCCTACAGAGCAAGAGATGATTCACGAGAGCTTCGATAAATGACCTTCCAGGACACACAACTCATTGCTCTACTCTGAAGAGCCTTTGGGAGTAAAGGGAAAGTGGAAATAATTGAAGGGTCTCCATGGTCAAAAATAAATGAAAGTACAACTGCTGAACACAAAACATTGCTAGGAGTTCCTTCTGTGCTTTTAGTATGAGCATATTCAAGTAAAAAATCTCAGTCTCAGACCAACCAAACTAATGTCCTGACTTTCTCAAGTCTCATGTGAATGTGAGCTTTGAAATAAAAACATGACTTAAGATTTAAATGTCAAACATAGAGGGTTTTACATAAGTAGGGCAAACCACCACAATGGATCTGGGCATCTCAACTTAGTTACTCTGATGGCACATCTTTTTATTAGATCAATGATTTTTCTAGCTACTACAGGCAATCATGCCTGATTTAAACTTTTTGAAAAAAGGTAATAATCTTCTATTAAGTATTATAACTAGAACATTCCAGATCCTATTGCTTCACTTCTGCAAAGAAATAATTCATGTCCAGTTCATGTAGCGGCATCATAAAACTCTAATATTTGGCCATATAGTTTCAAATTTAAAATGACACCTCAGAATGATTCATCTCTCGGATGAGAAGTTATTTTTCTTCAAGAAGAAGAATACTTGCACAGAGGTCAGTACCTAAAATAATTGTATTTGCACATTAAAATTAATGACTGAGATTTTAGTTATATTTATAGGACAATAATATCACAACAATGACACCTGCATTATCTCATGTATTGTAATTATTTTTTGTCAGAGATCTTTTCTACCTTCCCTGTTGCTCTTGCTTACCTGTAATATTTGCTTCCCATGACAGTATGAGGAAACCCTCTCAGAAATCCAGCCAGACCAAGGCCCAGTTTAACAACTTGTAGGAAAAGAGGAATAAAAATACAAGGAATAGGCTTTGAATATGTATCTAAGAACAAGGACAGTTCACAAATGTAACAAGACTATGATTTTTTGTTGGAGTTATACCCCAGCCAGGAGCAAAAGGAAAATATGGTAGGAAGCCTAACTTTGGTGCATGGGGGAAACACATAGAATCATAAGAATAATTCAGGTTGGAAAAGACCTTTAAGACCATCAAGTCCAACTGTTAAATCTCCTCCCTAAGAACGGCATCTATGTGTTTTTTTAAACACTTCCAGGGATGGTGTTGTTTAACACCTCCCTGGGCAGCTTGTTCCAAGGCTTCACCACTGTTTCAGTGAAGAAATTTTTTCTAATACCCAATCTAACCCCCCTCTGGCATAACTTGAAGACATTTCCTGGGACAAGAGACCTACCCCCTCCTGCCTACAACCTCAAAAGGTTGTAGAAAAGGTTCTTAGAAGAAAGAAGGAGCTTTTTATGTTATAAAGACAGATTGGAGGACTTGAAGTACTGCAGGTGGTATTATCTGATTGTTTGACAACTTATTTTCTAAATACTTGAAAAGCTACACTATAATTTGCATTATTTGCAGAAATGGTGTGGTTTGTAGAAGTCCAAGAGCGTTAATAGTCTAAACTAAAAAGCCTTAAGCAGTTTACTCCCAAGGTAGAATATAAAAAAACTTAACCTATTCCCCACCTTCAAATGACAATGTGTATTTCATAAAGTATTGATTACTCTGCTCCTTCCCCACTATACTCCTAATTCCTCTTCACCCATCGTGGCCACATCAGTTCTAGTGAGCCAGCTGGCCAGGACATAGCCTCAAGCATTGCACTTCAAATATCAGCATCATTTTGCTGTTAAGGACAGTTCTTGGCATAGCTTTCACAAGCTCTTTCCCAAATCCAGTACTTTCCCAGACAAGGAATATTACTGGCCCCAAACTGTTCCCAGTAAGCAATTTGGATAAGATCCCTTTGCTTTAGGGAAAGACAGTTTAGCAGTATCATACTGATTACGTCATTTGTATTGAGGGTCCCAGAAAAGTCCTGGATCAATTTTCTCAGTAGCTGTCTCAAAAAGTCAGAAAAAGAGTGAAGCTGGTGACATTGAATGATGAGGTAAAGGAGTCCCAAACAGCTTCCATAGGCTCCACTCTTTCCCTCAAGACACTTTCTCTCTGATGACATTATTGCCAAAATAATAAATGGTCACAACAGGAAAACTTCATTTCACCTGACAAAACAAGCAGTGTTTTACACTCTGCCCAATGTCTATTTAAGTGGTGAATAACAGTGTTTAACGCTCCAGCAGCATGCCAGTGCACACCTCTCCTTCACGAAATTCAGGAAGTACCAAGCAATGGGGCAACCTTCTGCTTCTTTTTATCCCTTTGAATGAAAACGTCAAGTGGCATGTGAAGAACTGGGAGACCGTGTTCTCATTAAGCAGCAAAGACCAGTGGGTGACACCTGACTTGCACACAACTACTCCAGCCACTTTATATATATGTGGTATAAGCAGAAATTATCCCCCAGCTCTATGGGGCTCCTTTGGAATATTGCCCATTTTTTCTCTGCCCTGCCTTCCCCTCAGCTGTTGCTCTTCTCCTTGAATACTTCAGGCCAGAAACGTGGTTTTGTGTTGTTTTGTGAGCAGTGGTGAGTTTTTGCAAGCAATCCTGTCATCAGCCAGTGGAACAGGGAGACAGAAAAGGTATATACAAGCGTCTCCCCTGACAGTATATGTCAGTGCTCAGAGACCTGCACAGGTCTCTGAAGTCCTGAAATAGCACTCTAAGCACTGAGAGGTGTACCTTCTCCTCGGCCTTAGCCCTGGTTCAACACAGTTTTAGAACTATGAACTCCCCCAGACGTTTAGGGCGAGGATGCGTAGCAGTGAGCACGCCTTGCCAAGCAGCCAGTGGCGAGGAAGCTCAGGTCTCAGCTTTCTTGGGAATCTCAGCTACTGAGACAAGACTAGGTGGTGAAATGAGAGAGACCAAGTCAATGAAGAGGCACAAAGTGTCACTAGGTCGGTCACAGCTTCAGCCCCCTCCTTCCTTACAAACACAAAAAGTCTGGGCATCTATATAGCACATGGTTTAATGGGATAAAGTTTATAGGGAACTGAAATATGCCTTAACAGGCTGCTTATGTGTGCCCTAGAGACCCTGGATAATTAGGATTTCTGAAGAAAGCAAGGCAGCAGGATAATTGCATAACTCTTAATGGAACACTGGCCAAGAAGAATTGTCCTTGATGATTTTTTAATACTCTTTCAGCTAGAGCTGGAAATGATTTCTCAGTGCAGTTTTGAAGTGAAACCAAGTCTATTTGTATTGGCTATGAATATTTGTCAACACAAATTTTAGAATGGGTAAAAAATTGTGTTTCATCTCTTAATATGAACATTAAAATCTGAAACAACCAACAGTTTGAACATAGACATATTTAAGATTTGGGTTTTATTAAACCAGGTTGTTTACTGATTTTTACTCTTAACTTTTCATTACTGGAACTCATTAGTAGTAAGAATATTGTCATTTAACTGTGTTGTTTAAAGGTAAAAATAAAAGTTCTTTAAAAGAGATGATTGCTTTTCTGCTGTTCTACTGCCTACAACTGCAGTCATAGTTATTGCACATAATCAATATTGACTAGTTAAGCGAAAGATTTAGTGCATGATAAATTAACATCCTTACCACAAGTAACAGTATTTTGCCTGATTCCAAAATGACTGAATTCATTTGTGTCCTTTGGGAAACAACATTTTTTAAATTTACTGTACCTGTTGCTTACAGATCAATAAACATTTCAGTAATGTATATGATTTCTGATTGTGACTGATATAATTTTAACCACTGTGATAAATATGAAATATAGTCACCATAAGAATAATGAAAATGTAATGAAAGGCAGGCAGACTTGTAATAAAGGAAGGACAGTAAATGCCAGAAGAGTGTTCCTATTAGATGTCAAAAATAGTGTCATATAAAAGAGACAAAGTTAAATGCTTTAGCATTACTGTAATTTCAATTCAGAAAATGAAATGAGATTGCTAACAGCAGCTACTGCTGGAGGGTAGAAGATGGCTAATTAATTTAAGCTAGCTAACAGTGATCTCAAAAGTTCACTTGGGGTCCAGTCTTGCTCCCACTGAAGCCAGTGACAGCAAGATCAAGCTTTGATGAGGTTCCTGATATCACTGTGAAGTTTGCTCAGTTCTAAGAAAGCAAATTATCAAAGCTATAGGAAATTTTACCCACCTCCAGAGCCTGTGTTTTTCTTTTAGCTAGCCTGAGCATGTAGGAATTATCCACAGTACTGCATTGTTAATTACTACTATGTAAAAAACATTTTCATCAAATCTATATTGTTATTGTAAATGGGATTTTTAACTAATTGAATTTGCTCAAATAGCTTTGTTTCCACGGAAATGCATTACCTTCTGCAAAATAGGAAGTTCTAAAAGCAGAAAAGCTCTCTCAGACATCTCTGCATGCCCCAGTTCTCCACCAGCCACCATTCCCAGCTGGCACAATGCAGTTAGCTCACTGGCAAGACAGGCTGCAGTGCCTTTGGGCAACAGAGCAGAGCCCAGCCTGAGGGGTCATGAGAGGGCTGGGAACCTGAGCCACTGCATCAGTAGTTCCCAGGAGGTGGTGTGGTGGGTTTCTCAGATGAAATCAGTCTTCCAGGACTTAGGTGTTGGTGTGAGTGATGTTTGCTTGACAGGAGGAGGTTTGGTTTGGGTGATATTCTGGTTTGGGTATTTTTTTGCCAAAGTTTTGACATTTTCTATGGAAACATATTGATCAAGGAAAAGAAATGCAGTTTTATAACTGTACCTATAATTTTCTGGTCCCCTTTAGTAAAATATTTATCTAACAACACAGTGCTGGGAGGGATTCCCAGTCACTGACGTGGGGTCCACACTACCTCAGGGACTCAGCAAGAAATCCCTGAGTTTAATAAGGAACATTATTCCAAATGATTACTATTAATAATCTGCTTGAAGACAAACCACAAAGTCATTACTCCGAATGCTAGACTATTTAGACTATTTTTACTTCCAACTCACCTCTCTTAAAAAACATTAATTCCTGGTTTTAAAGCTTTTCCTCTTCCCTGCTCTTTGCCTTCAACCTGAAGTAGGAACAGTAACATCCTCTGCTTAGTGGTTTAAACACTCAGAATCTTTTACTCTCCCTAGGAAAGGTTTCTCCATCCCTCTGATCACCACAACACCTCTTCTCTGTATTTGTCCCAGTCTGAGTTTATTCCCTTGTACATGTAGGGCAATGTTCAAACTGACATGTACGGAAGTGAAGTTACTAATTCATAACTATCTTGAGATCAACTACTTCCCTTTGCACCTTCCTCTCCAAGCTTTCTTTCCAACTCACACACCCTTTGCTCACTGCTCAAGCTTTCTTATTACCCCCTTAGTAAGGAAGCCCCTTGTTCTATTTGTACTTGTGTATCATTTAATTTTTAGTAAACCGTATCTCAGAGTCATGAAGTTCTTCATACGCCACATCTCTCTTCTCTGTATAAAAGATGTTTCTGAACTTCATTCACACCATCAACAAATTTCGTCAGTGCCCTGACACTTCTAGTGGCACGAGTATTTCTGAAAAAATTAAAACTCAATTCCACAAAGAACTTTTGAATTACTCCACTGGTAATCTCATACAAACCTGACAGCTTTTCTGTCAGTGCAACTTGTTCTCATCTTCTTTTAGTGAGTTCATTTAATGTGTTATCATTCTACTAACCCCCATCTTCACCCATCATTTCCCATGTGCCACTGTGTCGAGTGTTTTCCTAAAGTCCCAAAAAGATGCAGTCTACTGGATTTTCTTTGTCTAGAAAAACACCACTCATCAAAAGAAATCTGTCAAGAAAATCTGGCACATCCTCTCTTTGGTAAACCTCAATATGCCATTTTTCTGTACACCGTGTTTACAAATCCATCCATCTCTTCCCATTTTCTAAATATGACTGCAGGCATTTGTTAATCCCTACTCATGTGCTCTACCTGTCCTTACTTAACTGGTTGGCTAAAAATGTCTGGTATCAAATCTGTGATTTGATACAATTTTATTGTACAAATAATTTATTGAGTATTTTTAAGGAATAGAGATAACCTTTTTTTTTTTCCTTTTTCTGTTGAGTGCTTGGGGAAGAACAGGGTAAACCCATTAGTACCGCTACAGTCAAGGTTTTTCTTTCTTCGGTGGCTCAACCTTTATTTATTATTCATTATTTCTTAGTGAAAAGGGGATTGTTAAAGGATTGTGCTAGACTAATTAAATAAAATAGGATCATATTAACTTGTTCTGCTTTGGGATCTAAGTTTAGAATTTGGGCTGAAATTTGGAAACATTAGCTAAAACTAAGTGACTTACAAATTCAGGTAGAAAAAAGAAAGTGACGATCCAATGCCACTTTTCAGTAGGTCTGCCAGTCTGAGATTACAGTGCATAAAAATGTTTTTTCTTTAGTGACATGCACCCAACCCTGGAGATGAGATCTCTCCACTTCCTTTCACGAAATGCCTGGTTTATAATAGGACAAACAGATATTTGACCACAAAATTAATGCTGGTGGTTTGTTATTTCTATTTTAGAAAAGCATTTTCAATCCTGATGGATTCAAGAGGTCCCAGGGGACTCGAACAGCTCCTACCTTTTTAGCTTCCTCAGAGACTTATTGTTACTTAGTGCTCCCATTTCTGTGCTCAGCATCTGAACTCCACAAGTCCCACCTCCCTAATTATCAGAGCAGGACTAACAGAAGTAAAGAAGATTTATAAATTTTGGCAATTTTAGTTACATGGTTGTCGGTTCTTCAGCTGAGAAATAGAGATCATTCACCTTCTGAAAAGCAAAACTGAAATCTATGCTACACCTTGTTCTGCAACTGAAAAGCTGGAGGGCTTTTTTGTTGAATGTATTTTCCCTGAGAAGTGCAAAGCTTTCCCTACCTCAAAGACTCTCCTTTTGTAGGTCAGTCTGTCGTTCCAAAAATATATGGGCTTTTCACTTTGTGGTAACTTTGTTTTATCACCCACATGAAAGTTCATAATTTTGAACATATCAAGTGGACCAAAGATGATCTCTGAAAGGAATGTCTCTCAAGAGAAGCAGATTTAAGATCTGCTTGGAGAATTCATTCAGAATCCTCCCTCTAAAAGCTCTACAGTAATCTTCTGACAAATTCTGTCATAAATCAATAATTTTTACTCTTTTGGTAGTCATTAGCTTTGGGGTGCAGTAGGCATTTTGTGTGGTATGAGTACACAAATTCCTGTTTCCATATCATTATGTGTCACAATACTCTACAAGTAGTTTCCTGACAACTTTTTTCTTGATTTCTCTGGTAAAAACATTTTTTTCCTTATATCATAGGGCAGTTTATCAATGGATATATAATTTTCCTAGGGCCACATGAAAAGTAAAAGAGATACTTTCATATTTTATTATTCTACTTTCCACAATACTTTAATGATCTAGCTCTTTCACTTTATTTACAGGGTTACTTACATATTCCTAAGATTTGAATAGGGTGTGAATACTGGTAAAAATGCACTTATATGTAAAATAAGCAAATTAATAAAATTTTTATAAAGTTTTTATTAAGGGACAAAGAAGATAGGAATTTCCTTGTCTCTGCTTCTACCTCAGAAATAGTGTGTTGGCAATTTGAGAGGGACAAAATTCTGCTCTCAGCTAGAAGTTTGAAACTTCCTTTGAAATTCATGAGAATTTCTCACATATATATTAGACCAGAATTCTGCCCACAGTGTTAAAATGTAAATAGCCTATTTATTTATCTAATCTAGATTTCATTCAGAGTTAAAGACTTAAAGGTTTATTTATACTATAAAGTTGCATCACTGTCTAGCAACAAGTATATATTTGAAATAAATTAAAATAAAATACATAGAGATAGTCATATAGCTATTCTACTGTGGATAGCTGCTCTTATATCTCAAAGAAAGATTGTATTTCTATGAAATCTTTATAACAGTCTGACTGAATACATTGTTTGTGGTTATAAGAGTACAAGTATCTAAGTTTAACAGGAAACAATTCTAGCCTTAACTCAATAATTTCACCAATAAAACCTTACGCTTAAACCAGGCTTGCAATGATGAATTTTAGGCCAATTTCTCAAAAGTGAGTCCGCTTTATGTTGAACCTATTACACAGCTAATTAGAAAAAGGTCCTGGGCATTTAGGTCATCAGATGTTGGTCTGAAAAGACATTGTTGCTGTGACCAAAGGTAAAGGATTTTTGACTAATACCTTGTGCGGTTGCAGAAATGCATTTTTTTATCCCCAAATTTTGTCATAAAAGATGTTTAAAGTTGAGATGTAAAAAAGCCTGGGTAGTTCTAGTGACTGGCTACTGTTCGAATACTAGCAATACTGTTCAAAGTTCATATATCCAGCAAAGATCCTTTTTGTATCCCTGCACCAGCTGTCCCATGCTCACAGAAAGCAAGCTGTTCCCAATCCAGCAGAAATGTGATCTGGTACATATACCTAGCAGAAAGGCATTCGTTTCGCTGAAGGTAGTTCCACAGAAATGTGTTTATTAGCATTCCTGGAGAGTGTCCTACCACCAAAACCAAGTAATGATATGTATAAAAATGAGGAAAAGATTTAGCAATACTTTATTCTTCTGTTCAGAAATGACTGCCAAAAGTGGTTGTAGTACGGAATATTAGTACTGCAGTATATCAGCAGGGATATGAAATATCTTAGTCCTGCAGGTTTTTTTCTGGTTTTGAGAGGAAGTATTTTGCATTCTAAAAGTTAATTAATTCACTACAGAAATGAAGTTCGGAAGCAAAAGTTTGAGTCTACAATCAATCCCAGAATTTTGCATAGAGTAAAGGTGAAAGGAAGCTTATTTTGAAATTCCTTCAGAGAAAAATATGTCAGTATTATTTCAAAAACCCTGAGGTCACATTGATTTTAGATAGCTCCATTTTGGTCATACTTGAAAAGGGCAAATAAATATTTAAGGAAAAATATTTCTGATGCACATTACTGCGTGCTGCTACTTGAGTCAAACTGGGGCAGGGGAGGAAGGTGGGGTGGGTGGTAGAGAAGTGGAATAAAAATCATTCCCCCCCCCCCCCTTTACCCCAACCAAAAATCAAGAAAGCAAAGCAGCAACCCTCCCTGGCATGTGCAGAGAGATAGATGAATCACAGAGAATGTCCCAAGGATCAATGATCAATGACTCTTAGCTCTGTCAGAACAAAGTTTGGGAATACTCTTTAGGTACCTAAGCTTCCATCTTTTTCACCTTGAGACCAAAGATTGTTAGTTTGAATGCTTTTATTGCTCAAACTATCAGGTAGGAAGTCAAGTCTCTGGTCATTTAGTACTTCACAAGTCAAAACCACTGTGATCAAGAGAATATACAGCTTTCAACACTGAGATTATCACAGGATAAGCTAAGGTCAAGGATTTTGTACTTTCAGTGTTACTGAAAAATGGTTAATATATAAAAACCAAATGAAAATGAAACAAATATGCTGTGCACGTACAGTCCACTAAGACAGTAGTGATGCTGATTTCACAATTTCCACATGATATTCCTCATGAATTACTATTAATTCTCTTCAAATCTTACCACATCTTTCCATTTTACGGAGTCTAAAAGAACTATCAGAAGATTCTGCTATAGGTCTTAAAGGACAACAAGAAAAATGCACATGCTAACTAGGAAAAAAGTGTGTCACATGGTAGAAATTATCAACTTTCTCCAGTTGCGGAAGATACATTACAGTATTTTACTGAAAAATATCTCAATACACAGACACATATGCAGTAGAGTTTCTAATAAACAGTGGCCATTAAACAGAATTAATTGTATAAAAACCACTGAGTACTACAAATAATGTCTGAATTCATAAATTCACTTACCATCCATACTGAATGAGCATATACCAGGGAAGGTAGCCAGTCATTCCAGAAGCCATATAAAACAGCAGTACTCAGAGAGAAGCAAAAAAACCCCCAAAATATATAAGTTTATGAAATGTCAAGTAGTGTGTCACTTCCCAGCATTTGCCAGTTCACAGCGTGTACCTTGCTGGAGCACAGCTCTTGTGCTTAAAAGAACAATAGGAACTATATTACAAATTACAAGGTTAAATTACAAACCCCCAAAATGGTGTCTGCATGACATTTATTTACAAAGCAGTGATACCTGCATGTTCTGGCAGGTTTTCCATCCTTATCAAGATTTTGAGATGGTTAACTTCCCTTTAAAACCTGGCAGATGTTCTCACTTTTCCACCAGGAAGTCAGACCAATTCTTCAAACCAGGCTAGAAATACTTCGTAACATTGTCCTCCTTGTGAACCTTGACAGTGGACAAAGTGACACTGACTGTAGGGAGCTATCCATGAAGTTCCCACCAGAAACCCTTTACTTATTTTTAGAAACCTCTCACAAATTATTGTGCTGATCTTGTGACTAGAACTTGCATTTCCTGAATCAGGTTTAAAGTTCTCTGCCAGACTTTTTAAAAGCAAAATGACTGTAGATAAAGACAACCAGGAGTCAGGCTACCTACCTGCTGCAGGAATACCTGGCAAACACAGAAAATACTTTTTGTGTACTTATTGATATTGTGGGTGGGTGCATTTTATTTCCAGGTGAAATATCAAAAATAGTATTCAGGTAAAAAATGATGTTGTAAACTCATATGACATCCATATTTTTTGAGCAAAACTCTCAGGTCATCTGGGCATCAGCTTTCAAAATACACTTTTCATCCTTCTCCATATAGAAAGGAGATGCATGAAGTGAACCTCTGACTTACATTTTGTTTGTTTGCTTGTTTGATGAAATGATAAAACTATAAAGGAAGGGAAATACTGTCAGGTGAAATGTTTAATTTTGTCAGGAAACACTATTTTCTATCCAAAGAACAAACAATCCCTCAACATATCAGTTCTCAAACATATTTCTGTATTGTAGCTGACCTGACTTCAGCTGAATTTATATATCCCAGAGTCAAACACTTTCTAAAATCTTGGGGAAAAAGGATCAATGTTTTGTCCATATATTATGGCCAGAGAGAAGTAGCTTGGTGTGTCACATGACACCCACAAACTATTCTGCAGTTTGTTGACAGTTTTTTTTCTTTTGGCAGCAGAAATACAGGAAACACTTTCAAAAATTATGTACAGAACAGGCTAGATAAAACACTGACTTCTTTTGTTGCTGTTGATGACCAATAGACTTTTTCAAATATGAAAGAAACTATCTACAAAAATCAAATGAAAAGGAAATGAGAAGATATGAAGAGTGAAGTCTGAGGAAAAATACAGATACTACAGTAAAAGGGTTGAAAGAAAATATGGTTTTGCAATTACATGTGATTACCTGTGCCTATATACATTATATCGCAAATTGACTATTTTTTTTTACTGTTATAAATCAGACAGGATTCATTTATTAGGATTTATTAGCATTTACAGACTTTTAGTCACACATAGATTGTATGCTTCTATTGTATGGTTCTTTGTGATAGATTTTCCATATGGGATAGTCTATTGGTCATGAACCAAATAGAAAATAAAAATCAGTGCCTTCTCAATGTCTTCATTCTGCCTTGTAATTGCTATTTACATTAGTGATTATTCTATTACTGTCCAAAAAATATAATAGTAAACATTAGATGTTTCGTAATTTGTATGCACTTCTCCTTACCACTGTACTCTTCTCCAGTGTAGAATTCAGCAGTCTAAGCAGAGTGGTCAATGGTTCAGATTGCTTTCCCTTGTCACAAAAAATAAATAAATAATAAAAAAAATTAGTGTTTTTTCCATGTTTAAGCAAATATTAACTTGTGAGCTTGTAGCTGAATATCAGCAAGCTTTTGCTACTGCACTTAATTTTAAATAGCTTTTATGATTAAAACATATGTCTTCTGAAAAATGAATATTTGAAACACAGAGTAACATATTCCAACAGTGAATAATGAGTAGCTAGTAAGAGATATTAACAAGAAGGATGTAAAAAAAAAAAAGTGGTTTAGCTACTGTTAAGACCTCACACTGCCTACCCTTCCTCTGTTACATACAGTAGCCTGTAGCCAACAGCAAAACTTGATAATAACATCTTTAGACATAAAGAGATGCTACTATCAGTTTCATCGCTTTAAGCCAATATTGAAACCCTAATGAGTACTAAAGGTTTCTTTGAGTGGTACAGTCACAAGCAAGTGTATTTGTGACTGAAAGTTATTTATTCTGTGTTTACACAGGGAAGGTAAAATTCTTCTTAAATGAACATTTATTTTGTATCTACATATTCCTATATTCCAGGCACCTGAAACTGTTAAAAACTGTGAAAACAAGAAAGAGTCCCTGGAACCTCAGCCCTGAGCAGCTGTAAATGCATAGCTCTCCCATCATCTTCTTCAGAAGGACACCACTTGTGAAAGAAATCTTAACTGAACCTTCAGATCCCTTCTATTGGGATGCTGCTGCCCACCTATCTTTGCCCACATCACTGTGAACTTTTATGCAGGAAAAATTTCTGATTTCTCTGCTTAATAGAAATCCTTAATAGTACATTTTGTAACACAGTAAGGAAGGTCACATAAGCCAACATGTAGCAGAGCTGATGTCATCTCGTTTACTTACTGACTTACAAAGAAATGGTAGGCTATACAGAGAGCTTTTCAGTTTGTCAGAAACTGCACTGGATTCATCTCATGATTCTAGCACTGAGTATTCATCTCTATCAATATTTCTTAAAAGGTATCTGTCAAGCTACTAATAATCCAACTACTTTTTATCAAGAACACAACAGTTAACAGACTACCTATTGATGTGTGCCTTACACCATAACACAGTAGTTAGAGCATCCACTGAGATGCAGGGTATCTAGACTAAGTTCCCTTTATAGCCTGAAGGAGACAAATCTGTATCTCCAAAAGATTTCATAGTCACTGGAATATCAGCTATTCTGAGTGATGTACCACCAGACGCTGACCCATTTTGCATGGTGAGCAAAAAGATTTATTTGGTCAAAGAGGCACACAGAGAGAGAACTTTCAAGATGTCCCCAGGCTTCACCTATTTTACAGAGCTGAGAGGTATTCAGGCAGAGGACCTCATCACCTCCTCTGACTGCGGTCTTCCCGTGGCTCACTGTCGGGCCTCCTTCCCTGCCTTTTCCTGGGCATCCTCATAGAAAACACAGTTTGGAAAAATTTGTCTTGAAAGGCAGCAGCAGCCACTGCTCTCACTCACTCTTTTTGGGGAAAGGGTGGCTCATGGACCCTGGCAGCAAGTTTGCACCTTGTCCTAGGCACACTCCTCTGACCATTTGGACTACGCTGCCCCAGATCTCTTCTGTGTTGGAACTGCACCCCCTGGGACCAGCTCAGTCTCTAAAGGGCCTGCACACCTTGGTACATGGTACCTGAGCCATAGCTCAGGGCTTATTTGCCACTTTATATGTTAAAGGAAACATATTACCCGACATATTGCTAAAACTAACAATTAATTCAGTCAACTTGCCTTGTATGTTACAGCTATGAGCTTCAATTAAATCTTATTAAAAATAGTATCACAGACAAAACAAAAGAAACAGTATTAATACATATTTATACTCCATAACTGAGTAATTTCAGATACACTGATCACAGAAAAGCTATGGAATTCTTTAAAACTCTAGTAAAAATGGAAGAGTACTGTGTAAGAACTTCAGATTGAGGCCATGATTTTCAGCTCAGCCAAAACAGGCCACAGATGTCATCAGTAACCAGAATGTATTTCAGTGGCTCCACCAAAATGAACCATAATAGCATCTGTTTAAAAAGCACTGCAGCTTAGCTCAGAATCCAAAAGAAAGTGTTACCTGCATCCCAGCTGCAGGGCAGAAGACTGATGCAAGAGTTTTACAAATTAAAGTTGAACGAATAGCAACTACACTGCACTCTCCAACAGCGAAGACCCACCTGAGCAAGCACTGAACCAGGATCAAATCCTAGTAGGAATCTAGAGACAGTAGTTCGGTCTGAGCATAACTCTGTTGTCTATATGAGAAGTCAAATCGTATCTCTAGTACAATCAGACTTCAGTTTCTTTCAGGCTGTCTTCCCCCAGAGGCAGCACGGTGCAGAGTACACCATCCCCCTTCACATCTGCCGAAGTTATTGGCTTACTGGGCACTAGAAAAAGAGGTAGAACTAAGGTATGTGAACCTTCTCCCTACGAAGCTTATACATGTACAAAAATCATATAGGAATGCTACTTTCATATGAGTGAAAACCTCAAAAACTATCTCAGAGACAAAGATTACCACAGCCTCTTCCAGCCTCATGTAGCCTCCAACACCAGGCAAACTCCAACATTATTATGGCTCCTGAAGTCTGGCAACATCAATTTAATTTGAAACAGCTTTTGCATGATTTCTCACACTCACTTCTGACACATCTGGAGCTTCTGAAGGATCAAGAAAATATTCCTGACCAATTCTGATATGGTTTTCAAGCCTCAGGGAAGCATTTCTCCTTACGAACCTCCAAGTCTGCTGTGGAGCTTCCTCAGGAGCAAAGTTCACCATCCTTTCTCACTCGTCAATTCTGATAAGACCATGACCCAAGGAAGAAAATAAGAAAGTCTTCTGAATTTCATCAGTAATTATCATACCAAAATAGAAATTGCCTAGACGAAGTTCCAACAATTGTTCATTGATCTGGCAGTGTCTGAGCATGTATGAAAACTTTGATGTTTGTAACCTGAAAATGTGCAGTGGTGTATCTCAAGAAATATTAATCGGGTATATGTATAATTTAAGTCAGAACTTCAAAGCTTCTGTTTCTGCAGAAATACCTTCAGAACAAGAGCATTTGTGAGACATTTGAATTATTCCTACAGTGCAAATGGACAAAATGAAAACAAGAGGAAAAGGTGAAGCAGAGGAAGAAGGGAGCAGGATGGATAACAGAAGAGAATAATTAGAATATAATGATGGGAGACAGATTATTTTTTGTGACTACTACCATGCTTTATAAATCATGTATTACATCAATATATTATTCAATAGGCTAATATATAACACATTATATAGGTGATAATTTTCACCCCTGGATATACTGACATGTAAGAATGTTTGTCTGTGACCTTGTTGACATTACCTCATTACCCAAATCACCACTCTGTATATCTGTGGTAGCTTGGCATGATCCTGGTCTTCACATTGTCTGAAGCAAAGGTTGTACTTATTCTTTTCATTTGTTGGGCCTCCAAATAGCAGTAGTAGAAATAGAAACAACATCAGCACAGATAACTTGTGTTAACTAATTAGAGTAGAGATGTGGTTAATAAGGGCTGTTCAGTAGAGTTGTAAACACCCAGTGTCTTGATAGAGAATCCAATCAGTTGCTCAAGGTGGCTGACAAAGTAAAAAGAAGAGTTGCAAGTTAACAGCAATTCAAATGAAAAGGTCAAAATAGGGTGTTTTTCTGCTCTCTGCCCAGAATTACATCAAAGAACAGAAACTAGAGCTGAGCAAACAATGTACAAAATACAACTGTCTTTATTTTAACTTGGTTCAAGCTAGCTCACAGTGAATATTTTGCATAAGGCAAAATCTCTCCTGTCAAAAAGATCATAAAATAATAAAAATTAGAGTGCTATGAAAGTCATGTAATGAAGGGAAATGGTGTAAAGGAAACCCATTTTCACTCCTATGACCACTGGGGAACATAGATGTCTGGTAACCAATAATTACCTGGAAATAACTGATGGTTTGAATATGTGTTCTGAATATGCAACACAGTGAATCACCCAAGGAAAGAATACTAATTTTTTTTTTTCCAAAGCTGAGGCAGACTGCATAGGCCAATGAATTACACTATATTTTCCCTATACTGCACTTACAGAAATTTCTTCACAGGGAAATGTATGGGCTTTAATAGCAAATACAGTTGCAAGTACTGTTGCAACAGTTTACACAACAGTTAGCAAAAAGCCCTGTTGTTTTTTTTTTCTAAACACAGCATCCTTACTAGCTCTCATTGTATGATATTTCAAATTGCTACCCGCATATTTGGTCTAAAGAGAAGAGATTTAAAGACTCTTCTTTCACCTCCTGCTGCACTGTGGATCAGAAGTGTCTCCAAACCCACCTCTGTAGGCATTTTGTGACCATGGGTGGGAAAGAAAGAGATCTGTACCTAACAGCTTTATGAGATGATGGGCTACATGGCGATAGTGAAATGCTCCCCTGTTCCTTTTCACACCTTTTATAGGAGAGAAGCAACACAGAAGATACATTAGCAACCAGTAGAGCTGATTGGAAAGAGTTCTTCCATACTACGGAGATTTTTATGATTTCAATAGTTTTCTGTTTCACATCACAATTACAGTGTCCATAGTTGCCACAAAACAATGAGATTTATGGTGTTCAGAACACCTGAAACAGCACGTGCACTTAGGATGGGAACAAGTCTAAACTAAGACGCTGGGTTACATCACCCAGAATAGGAATATAAATGCCGCTTTCACACATCACAGCTTGTTCTGTTATCATCAGCCCTTGCAAAAAGGGTTTGCCTAGCATGGGAGTCTCAGCCACAGAAGAGAAATCTTTCTTACCAAAAGTGTCAGTAAAAGTAGTCCATGCTCTTAGGAGCTTAGGTTTCTATGGGCAGTATATTTATTTCTCAGCCAGCCCTAGTGCACCAATAGTCATTCTGTGCTGGTACAATAACTTGCTGAGGATTATTAAAGCACTGAGCCAGTGCTTTATACAGTTGTGTTTGAAAGGAAAAAGAAAAAATGCTTTTGCCAGTATAGTTTACTTTATCGGAAGAAATGATATAAATTATAGCACAACACTTCCCTTTCCTGGCACAGCCTGTCTCTACAGAAAAAGCATTTGCCACTAGAACTGCACCAGCTTAGCTACATCAACAAATCTGTTGTAATATATAAAATGCCTGAGACAGGCACAATCACTCTAAGAGCTGCTTCTGGTGCAAAAGTGGCCTTCAAGCCCTTAACCTGAAATACATTTGTAACTTAATTGCAATTCAGTCTCTATAAAGCATTATAATGCATGGCAGCATCGCAACAGACAAAATATGCTGAGAAGGAAGCCGTTGTTGTTACCAAAAAAATCTAGAATATAAAGTCAAGAACAGGTGAATAATGTGAACAATCCAGAAGAGATGCTTCATTCTTGTTAAAGTTACTGTTGATGCCTGCTATTGCATTGCTGGCCTTTGCACATGATTTGGCCTCTGGGCTCTTTCAGTTAGAAAGTGGATGCAAACAAGAGAAAAATAATCCTGGAAAAGGCAATTGAAAATTCAACTTAGAAGACAATATCAACGGAACATTTTCCATCTGCTTTCAGATTATAAGGAATTAGATTTTCCCTTAGTTTTCTTTGTTTTCTTTTAGAAACAAA
This sequence comes from Microhierax caerulescens, assembly GCA_035590215.1. NCBI lineage: Eukaryota > Metazoa > Chordata > Aves > Falconiformes > Falconidae > Microhierax > Microhierax caerulescens. The sequence goes on along the minus strand of JAVJGJ010000057.1, from coordinate 58,950,452 downwards.
TATTTCAAGGTCTAATGGAGGTGAATAATGGAAATTTAGAGTCTTAGGTATATTCATAGCCAAATGGGTTGATTTCACTTCGTTGGAAAATGTGATACAAGTGTCATGCAGATCATTAAGAAGTCTCTGATATATGACCAGTCACGTTTTTCAGGTTTTCATGGAAATGTTTTCAACCATAAAATAAAAGCAGTTATTCATTGCTGCCTATTGATCCTTCTGTATTTATACCTTCTATTTAAAAAGCTATCAGCCAGGAGGTGAGTGAAAACAAAGCTAACTGGACTGAGATGACTAATCACATGCCATGAGTAACAAACCCTCAAAATGAACTGTGCTGCTTCTGTAAAAGCAGCCTGTGCCAACAGTCACTGCTTAAGAATTACTGTCCATGATCAGATGCTGTGTTCTGAAAAACCTGCTGAGGGTCAGTGTGTTTCCAAAGTCCAAGATAACACAGTCAGGATTGGTACTGAGTGCTCCTTGGCTGAGTATTTCTAAACACTTACGGCCAGATCTCATCTGCTTCAGTCAAGGCTTGATTACTGAAACCTGTTTCTATAAGGCCCTGCAGAAGGACCAGAACTGCTTAAGACTTCAAAACATCCCTCATCGCCCATCTATGTCCAGAAACAACTATATTGGAATTTGTGATTCAAATTCTATTAAAATTATTTTGGTGTGTAAATGCTTTTTGAAAAGCCTCAAAGGACCAACTATGGCCCTGAATCAACATCTAAGTGATATAACATTTGCTGGTTCCCACTGTCAGAAGACGTGTGAGACTACCTTGGACGTGATGAATATAGGGTCACAACAGCAGCAGTCCTTTTTCCTCAGCTGAGTTGATACACTAGTGCTACGCTTCCCAGAAATACTTCTAAAGGAGGAAATAATTTTCTTGTTACATAAAATTTCACTTGTACAAGTTTGTACCATAAAGTGTCAGAAAGTGTCCTTCAAGTTCAGTGTGAGAGCTATTCAAAGAAAGGAAACCATAAAGGTAATAAATGCATGATAATTATGTGTGAATAAATAAATCAGATGGCTCTAAAATAAATCTTCTCTTTTAAAAATGTACTTACATTTTTTAATTACATAAATTCTAGCCAAGAATCAAATTAAAGAATTGTTAATGAAAATGCCGTCTTAAATTAGAACTATAAAAGTCAATGTCAGTAGAGATAACAGAAAAGACACATGATGCTGCACTGAAGTCCAGCTCTGGTATCAGAGTTATCAGAGTTATTTAGTGCGCCATTTCCTTCTGTAAAAAATCATGATTCACAACTACATAAACATGCTTTTCAGAGGAGAGGAAGAGTGCTCTCTTCTCAGTTTGTCAGATACCCTTCAGGTGTAGATCAAAATTAGTCTGCTAAAATAATAGGAGTAACACAGATTTACCTTGGTTGAGAACAGTGCCCACAACATCTCTTTTGTTACCTAAAGAAAAACAGGACTAAATAACAAAAATTGCACTAAATAAATACCGAGATTTTTCAATGTTTTAAATGAAACCAGTAACCTCTAATGGAAGAAATGAACAATTTCTATTTAAAAGTTCTTTCTACTTTGAGAGACTGTCAGATCTTGGCTGCTAGAAGGCTGAGAATGTTTGCCTTCATAACTCAGTCTCTGCACCTGGAGCTGCTGTGGAGATGTCCACCAGCTTACCCTGATGTTCTCGTGCAGTAAAGAGACACTGAACATTTTACAGCAAGGAGAGTCCTCACTTGTTTTACCTCATGTAACTGCATCTGGACTTCCCTACAGAAGGTAAAATAAATCCCAACATGACAACTGAGATGCAGAGTCACAAAAGGAGGAACCTTCTGCCATCCCTTGCTTTTCTGTCAGGAATTTTCCAGTTTACACAAAAGCATTAAAATGCATTTTCTAATAAATTATTTTCCAGAGTGTTTCAGATTTGGTTCCTTTGTCTTCCATGAAGAATCACACTTTCAAATGGACATCTGGAGGTCAGCTGGTCTTAACAGCTGCTCAAAGAGCCAACTTAAATTAGGCTTACATCCTGTAGTAATCACGCATCAACACGAGGTAAGAAGAAAAATATAAAATAAGTTTGAAATCTGATGTGCAGCAATAAAAACCCGTATAACAAGCAAGCAGAAGAACTGATGAGCAAAACTACAGTGTTAATCCCCAGACATAGATAAAGAGGTTATAAACAGCTATAAAATGCACATGTTAACAAGATGTGCACTATATTGTAATGAGGACATCCTTCTGGAACATTATGAAAGGCATGTCCAAAGATGTAGTGCAGTATTTCCAGGACTCAGAAAAGTATTTGTTAAAATATAGTATAACACAGGGTCATGCAGCAGCTGGGAGGGATTGGCACATCACAGTCATGTAATGAGCTTGCAACATGTTGTTCCACCTCTAAAGCTCAGATTTTTCTTCTTTTCATTTAATGTAATAAGATGGTTTAGTTGTTGTTTTATAAAGTGGGGAGCAGAGCACTTATCCCATTTTTCTAAATGCAGGGGGTTTTAACCGTCCGTTGAATTATTACATTTTGTCCATTTTAAACAATTTACAACTAACAGTGCTCTATGAGGCATCAGGCACTTGAAACTTTTAGTGGCTGCTGAAACCAGCAATTGTAGCTTATTTATCAGAGCTATGGCTATGCTAGAAGCCTGAAAAAATTCTGCAAAAGCTACTAAATATTCAGATTTTTTTTTCTGTTTTTTTTAAACATACTTTATGTCTGGTCAAAGCTGAACATAAACCTACAAAACAAGGGAAGGCTGATATTAGAATAGTGCATGCATGTCCGCTAAGCATTTTCTGAAAAGGGTACTAAAAGATATGGAAAATATTTAGAAAAGAACTATAGGGTTGATCTCAGGTCTGGAATAAAAATACCTTGCAGTGACAGATTTAGAGCATACAATTTGTTGAGTCTGTCAAAAGAAACAGGAGCTGGAACTCGATTATAGTATGGAAGTGCCTCAACAGGAGGAAAGTAAGTTCCAAACAACATTATAATCTGCAGAAAATGTAGACCAAGAAACAACATATGGGGGCTGAAAATAAACAAATTTAACATTTAAAACTTCTACATGTTTTTTTTTCATTCAGCTTCCAAAAAAAGGGAATTGTGTTTGTGCCTCTCTTGTCTGTCTGTCTCTACCTGCTTGCGCATGAGCCTCTTGATAAATTGCAACCATGTTTGCCACAGAAGTAGATTTATTATCTCAGAAGTACAGTCTCAGAAATTACTAAGTCTCTGCAAGATGCCAGAAAATAAGCAGCTAGAGGAGAAAGACTGTGCAGATCCTCCCCAGCAAGGGAAGGACACACACTCAGCTCCCATTAGACACCAAGGAATCTGTACTGGATGAGCTGTTATCTATGCTCCAGCTGTAAGGAAAAGCTTCCATTACAGCTAACACGCTACTAGACACTGGAGAATCTGAATTAAAGACATAAATCCATAGAAACACAAGATCTTGTTTCTACTACTTGCAGAGCTAACAGCTAAAAATGAGGATGATTAAACTCTGGAGCAAAATAAAAAGGGAAGAAATGCATCACCTTAATTTATTGCTATTTCCAATAAGGTCATGTCAGGTTAGGGTTTTTATGCACACATGGTAGGGGTTTTTTCTCCTGGACAGTCTCACATCTACACAGAAGAGAATATCAAAGGGTAGAGGAATGGAACAAAGAAACATCGCAATTGCAAAGTCATTATGTCATTAAAAAAGGTATGAACTGTGTTTCTTGGCAAGGGGTCAGAAAAAACAGGGCAATGGGCAATTGCCCATCTCAGTGAGAAAGGACAGAGCTTGAAAGCCTACCTGCTCTGTTAGTCATGCATACCTCGAGACCTTGGTTAAGCCAGAGCTTGTGTACCACTCTCACTGTTTTTCATAAATGCAGTGTATACACACTGAGTGTGCTCCACCTGGAAACAGGCAGCATCTGCACAGCAAATGTTGGCAAAGAAGGCTCGCTGTACTCTTGTGCTCATGATTTAACTACAAATAGTGTCATAACAGAGCAGAAAGCTGCTTCATATAACCAATAGGTCAATGACAAGAGCACTCACCTGGAAGGGGAAGGACAGTTTCAAATCTCTGTTGCTCCTGATTTAGAGCAAGGACCCACACCTGGGTTTTTGTAGCCCAACCAGATGTCCTAGCCTGTAAGTTTTAAAGGCAGAATCACCCTTTTCTGTTCCTCTCTCAGGCCCAAACTGCATTTAACTATTTCATGCAACTGCAATAGTGTCAGCCAAGAAAATTGCAAAGGAGATCTTGCCCTTGGAAGTGAGAGATTTGGTCTCAGCTTTCAAGCAATCTTTGCTGCTCACCTGAATACTCCAGCTATGGGCTTAAACAGGCTGCTAATCGCAGGGTCCCATCTCTATTGCTTATGCAAAGCCTGCTCCAGCTCTGAAGATGCCTGCCGAATAAGGCCTTGCAGATAGTGGCACAAGGATTGTCTAATTTCATGATCTTACCAGGAATTGCAGATGCGAGGTTGACTGCGTGACTATGTGCAAACCACTGTCAGAGGTGACACTTCACATTCCAGGTTAACTAACAGCGAGACAACCATTTTCAGTAATACACTGGTGCCTAAAACTCATACATGGGCCGAGAAGCCCATAAAGGCTGTCAAAGTTATGAGCCATGTGGCTTCTCCTCACCTTACACATCCTGAGTCATTCTCTAGTTTTACACTGCATCACCTGAAATTCTGTGTCAAATCAGATCTCCCCTGGAGTACCTCCGTGGTTTCTGAGACGCAGCTTTCCAAGAGGCAGTCTCCTGATCTGTGCAGATGCTCTGCATTCACAGTCCTGAGATTTTTGGCTCAGTATTCAGCTATACTGAAATACATCCCACATGAATAAGCCAAATTTACTAGGTAATCCTAATTGCCCTGGGGAGGCATTTAATCCTCATCATTATCTGTCTATAAAGTGTCTCATCCATGCATTGTAGCAACTCTGATCATAAATATATTTTAAGATCATGGAAGATAATACTGAACAGCATCCAGCCTCATCTGAATACCATCACTACCCCCTGAAAACCCTTTGATCCATGATTCCCTTTGGCAGTTGCTTTTTGGGATTTGCTAGTTAGTGAATTCTTAATCTATTTAATATATGAGTGACAATATAAAGTGTCCATTTTTAATCAGAATATTGTGCAGTGCTAAGTTAAAGGCCTTATAAAGTTCTATTAGAATTGAGCAATTACTTACCTCTATCAACCAAGCTTACAATTTTCTCAGAGTGAGCGCAGCATTGTCATATTTGTAGACTTTATAGAGGTCCCTTACTCACTGTTATTAGGATGAACTATTTCTTGGCTAAGGTGAACTGATCCAAAATGTCTTGTGGCCAGTAGTCTTTCTTTCAAACACTCCCTTACAGCAACAGAAAAGAGGTTTCATACCTGCTAACCTGCAACCCCAACGCTTTCTTTACACCCCCCTCTATTTTTCTTTCAACATTATTCACCTACAGTTTAACAGGTCACTCCCTGACTAATACCTAGGGAACATTCCTATTGGGAACTGCACAATACTGGAGTAAAAAAAAAAATCTGTGTTTCTATGAAAAGATGGGTATTTAAATACCTGAAATGTTTTCTGATTTGAAGTAGAGACTACTTAAAATTAATAGCTGGTTGTGTTCCTTTGCCAACATTTTACTTTAACAAGCTTCTCTTGCAAACCACTAGGCTACCAAATACTAGTTATAAGTTTTCCACCACCACAAAATGTATACAGTGAAAAGAATAGAATATTCATTTGATGTATCAGGAGGGTTTGAAAGACAGCACAGCAGAAGAAGCAAAGAAGAAATCGGAAGGTTACAAATGTGAATTCTTGCATTTTGCTGGCCCAGGGCACTGGTAATGCCCTCAAGCAAGAGTTGCAAAAGTGATTCCATCCAATGGGATAGTTGCCTGAACACATGACAGAGGGTGCACAGTTAGCCAGTTAGGCTCTAAAGGGCATTATTTTAATGAAATATTAAAATTGAAAAATAACTACACAAAGAAGAAAACACATGCAAATTAAAAGTCCTAGCTAGCAGCTGCTTCCCTCACCCACCCCACCCTCAGCCCAGTGTTTTTTTTTTCCCAGAAGTTTGCCCAAATTAACACTGAGTTCACCACAGTGAATTTTTCAAAAGCATCAGGTAGTATTAAAATGTCAGTGCTTTCTCTTCTCTATTCCTAAAGATATCCAGCAAAATATTCTACTGATATTTCCACAATCACTAACAAGAGCCAGAAGATTCTTCGTGAAGCTTTAAATTATTGACTGAAAAGAGATCAGAAACTATTGCACGGCACTCGGCAGAGGCTGATTGGAAAGATCTGATGACCATTAGTAAGGGTTAGATCTGGTCCAACTTGCCCTTATAGCGTGATCAAAGTCTTATCTCAAAGTTTTGTCACAGCTCTTATATGAATGACAGCAACAATCTATTTCCAGCCAGATTTGCAGCAAGATTGCAGCCAAAAGGCCAAAGCACGGGGGTCTTTCTTCCTCCTCTGATTGGGAGGCAGCAGTTTGCTTCACAGACTACCGATTTCTCTGCAATAGTAGTTTCATTAATACCTGTCGCTTGTTAAAAGGTTGCACCCACCCCAGCTGAGAACAAAATCAAACACAAAAGGAAATAACACTGAGAATCTATGTGAATATTCCTCTTATTTACTTTTTTTTTTTTTTTTTTTACAATAAAAATGAAGGTGAACAGCAGAAGAAATTGTTTGTTGGTATGTTTTTGACATAATAAAAAACAAGTAGTTATGGTAGAAATACAGTATTAGCTATCCAAGCATGCATTCAGCCTAGCATGTGCACTCATGTGCACTGGAAAAACACAGTGCACAAATGCAAACGCAACTGTTAGAAGAACTGGGGGCATCTCATGTACATGGATGGGCAGGAACATGGAGAAATGTATGTTCACAAATCCATTACGCTTTTCACTCATCTCTTGAACACTGGGTTCACAGATGTTTATGACCTTCCCAAAGCAATGCACGCCAATATTCACAGAAGGAGCTTTAGTTACAAAAGTGTTCAAAGAAAGGAGGATCCTAGTACATGGCAATGTGCAGCCGACCTTCCAGCTTTCTGAGGCATAAATATAGGATACAAGTACAGAAAATGGAAAAGACAAAAAAAAACCCCTCAGTTAGGGAAATTAAGATGCTGTGAGTTTTATTTTTCTGACTATAAATAAATTTCCCAATATTATTTTTATATTTTTATTGTCCATGTAGATTATGTCCAGTGACGTAAATGAAGTAACACTGAAATTATGCCAGAAGGGAGGCAGCTTTGGCATTGAAATGGGACCCAATGGAGAATTTCTTTTTACATGTTTTCATGGGAGCATTTTCTCAGGAGACATTAATGAATTTATATGGGATGCTATCTTTGGGAATCAGTGAGGAAACAGAAACAGCTCGCTGCTACTTCCTATACTTCAAGTGTGATAGCATTGTAAAACCATTATTGACAAAAGGTGCTAAATGTCACTATTCCCATGAATACTTCCTTCCCTCTTTCACACAGGAATTGTCAGCATTCATTGTGGCTGCTTCTGTCTCCAAGGTTCCTCAAAAGGCAGAGCCAAGGTAGTAGGGAAAGGACAGGCCTGGAATCACACAAAGCTGCTCCCACATGGTTCCCATGGAATTTTTCCCATGATGCAACTTGTTGTACTGTCCATTCCAGATACAACCAAAAGCAAAAACCCTGGATACTTTGATCCTGCAAGTAGCCTGAAGGTTGTTGGGGACCAGGCTGGTCACAAGGAACTATCCTAGGAAGATTCTCACTTCTTGTGGGATGGATGATATGAACAGTAATAAAGAATACTTGGCACAGACTCTGTGAAAATGCCATAAACTACCAATAGAATTTTACACTATCTTTACAGGTAGTAGCAAAAAGTCTAAGACAATTTGGAATCAGGGCTATTATATCTGGTATTGTCTATTTAGGCAAGACTTCTGCCCCTGTGGTTCTCACTATGGGGCTAGATTTGTGACAGATTTTCAGTCTGATGATGTTCACGATCACCACTGACAGAAGATGTTAACAGAGTTTTCTAAACTTTTCAAAATAACATTTTTGTCAGTACTTGTTATTTTAAATTTTTTCACAGAAAGAGATGAGATTTTGCAAAACTTACTGGTTTTCCCTTTCCTCCTATCTCTGTATGTGAAAGCATTCTCAGATGTTTTCCTTTTAGTAAATTTTCTATTAACCTATGAAGTCACATTAGAATGCTTTATAGACAAGTCTTGCTTGGTTAGTTATATTGCAGCAAACTGTCTTTCCTATGTGATTAAAAAAGAAATATTAAGCCACCTTAGTCCCAAGATATGTAACTGATTATTAATGACTCTTGTTTGGAACCTGACCTTATAAAAAGATAGTTGATTTTGTTGTTCCAAGTAAGTATAAATAATTCAAGAAGGTGGTTTTATAAGCAGGTTATTACCTATAAAGATGTAGCTTTTAAGACAGCCTTTAGTATAAAATATGTATAATGATCACATATATTATTAACAGGTACCCAAAACTGTTAGCATGGTACCTTATTATCAGAAAAACAAATGTGATATGGAATTCTGTGTCAGAAGACTTGTGTGAAAGTAGACTGTTCTTAAATGTATCTGCTCTCCCTTCATGGGAATTTAAACAATCAGTGTAAGGGCTTCATGTTTTGTCTTGATATACATTTAGAGATAGAAGGAGAAAATAAGAACTTCTATCACAGCACAGGGGGCAGAAAAAGCGTGTCTCTCTAGAAGGGAAAATAAGCATATTTGCCATTGAGAGGACAATCTGCTATTTCATTCCTTTGATGCAGTTCATATTATGATGGTCACAATGTCAGGATTAATTAGACCAGAGGGTGGTGTAAATGCCAAAAGAAAAAGTTGCTGTACATCTGTTCTAATTTATCTCATGGATATTCCTTCAGTGAGTAAGTGAAGAATGCGGCTTGGGCCATCTGTGACCCAGTTAGAGAGAGCAGGATGGCTTGTTGCCTTGCGGGTGCCGGGACAGGAGTTGTGATAAGGTCAAAGGAGGGTTTGAAGAGTGCTGGGGAATTTCCACTTGTTCTATGCAAACCTCTGACTGGAAAGAGGTAGGAGAGACTCTCAGGTGATCCAGCTGACCTTGAAAGGGAAACTAAACCCTGGATGTTCTCAGGCAATCCTCTCTGGGATAATCTTTAGCCTGTTAGCAAAGGAATAGACATATTGATAAGTGTCCATTTATTGATGAAGAAATAGTGCCAGAAAGAAAGCCAGTTAGAGTCCCTATGGAAAGAGGAAAAGTATCCCCTTACATCAGCTTTAAACACCCAAGGGGAAAGAAGGAAAGATGGCAGATGACGCTTTTTAAAGATTCAATAAAAGTTTCATATTGACCTGTACTTTCAATATAAATTTTAGAAAAAATGACATTGGGGTGCTTTACACGAAAAAATTACATTGGTGTGCTTTACAACATAATATAATGCACAATGAGCAAAAGCTGTGTGCATTTGATCAGCTATCTATGAAGCCAGAAGAGCAGAGCAGACAAGATGAGCTAGCAGAAATTCCACATGTGGTTCTCAAATGTTGGGTCATACAGAATGGGGGGAATGACGGTTAGGAAAACAGTAAAATCATAGTCGACCTAAATATATGTCTCACACACAGCCACCTTACAGGTGCCAAAATTCAGTTAAATTGGGCCAGCCAGAATCTGTATTTTTCTCTGGTAATCATCAATAAAAATACTGACATTCAATACAAAAGAGGATTGGAAAGCGATGTGTTAAAAAAATAATTAAACCGATAAACTATCTGACAGCTGAGAAAAAGTTATGTAAACAGTCAACTGGAGATGAGTTTGTAGTAAGTAATAATGGCCATCAGAAAGTCGGTGCAATTTTTTGTTGAATAAGCTAAGGGATCACATCCTGGGGTTTTAGCTTTCCTCCACATGCTAGGGAAGAATTTTGAGAGGTATAATTAACAATCATGATTCTACAGGGATTAGCTGAAGAGAAAAAATGGTACAGGGATGGAAAGGAATTTGCTAACAGTGCTGTAATGCCAGTAGGAGAAAGCAAGGTACTGAGCTTTATCAAAAAAAAAAAAAAAAAAAAAAAAAAAAAAGGAAAGAGAGAGAGAGTTTAATAAGGTATCCACATGAATGGGCATAACTACAAAGGAACAAAATTCAAAAACCTAAAGGATACGAATAAGGATGGGGAAGAACAGAAATTATTTGAAGCAGCAGGAAATTTAAGTATCAGCATTGTGAGAAAGTGTCCCACAAGTGTGGCCTATGAAAGTGAAGAACAGCTTCTTCAGTAACTGCTGAAGCATATGTCTATAAAAAGCTCCAAAGAAAGCATTAAAAAGACAGACTGATGGAACCAACAAGCTTTCACTATAGGTAGCTAAGCTAAATAATGCATACCTAGAGGTTATTTCCACCACTAATTTTCTATAGCACTTCACTTAATCGAATAATTGAAAAGCTGAAACTTGCATTCAACAGCACGTTGAAACAGATAGACTTAAAATTGCTCCAGGAAGGTTTTGTTTAACTATTAGTTTTGCTAGTACTGCCGAGCAAAAGGATTACCAGATCCCATTCAAAGAAAGAATTGGGAATAATCTCTTGGGTCTTTTCACAGGCTCAAAGATACAAAATAATCCCGACTTTTTTACATGAAGGTCCCCAGTCCACTCGAACGTCAGCAGTTCTGAATTACTATGTTATTGTTTTCTTCCTAACGTCTGCTATGTATCAATAGTTATAATGGAGAGAGATTGACAGAAAGCTGATTTAGTAGCAACTCAGCAATTAAACTGCACAACTAATCTTTCTTCTGCCGTTCCCTGGTGGATACAATCCTGTTCATTAATCTGTATGTTGATTACAGCTCCTCCGTGATATTGATCTGTGTTTCACAGTCCTGTGATTGCAAGAACATGTAGTTGCCACGGGCAGCTACAGTACTGCATACACTTTGAATTAATGCTGAAATATTTAAAGCCGGAAGAGAAAAAAAACTACTGGTCCTTAAATTGATTTGGGTTTATGTACTTTTGCTATGGCAGTGTTTTATTTTTCCCTCCAGCTGCTCTTAATACAAAGATTAAATACAAGAATCAAACAAATGTAGACAAAAGAGGAGGAAAAAAAAAAAAGACAAACCCTTAGAGGTTGTTTAACTCAGGAAACCTCACAAATGCTATCCTGGAACTGTTGAACCTATTTTAGGTCTTTACCTCAACTTCTTCCTCTTGTTTAGATATATTTGTGTGGACAAGTACAAAAAAGTTTATTATTTGTCATTTGTTCTCTAAGACACAGTGAATGTATTTCTCTTCCTCTTGCACCCTGGTTCCATGTTCTGAATCTTCTGTTTTTTTCTTTGGATTCACTCTAATGTAATGATTGTTTAGTTTATATTTTGTTCATTTAAAGAGTGCATGGTCAGATGGAATAGTCCATCTGTGGATTCATTCGTGCTTGAATTGGGCAATTATCCTGTCAGTTGTCTTCTCTGTGCATCCATACCACCAGATACCAGTCCAGAGGTGAAAGCTCCCAGCCGGAGGAGGCCCTCACATCGCACCTGGAAGAATATCCAAAGAGTGATGTAGGGGGACAATCTGAAGGAGAGGCATTTTATATATGTCTGTACAAGGAGACAAAGAAGGAGCTATAGAGGATATGCAGGAAAAGGAAAGATGAATCTTAACACCAGGGCTGCCTGGAAAAAGTATGTAACATAACAACAGCAAAATAAAAGCAGAGCTGGTATAGTCAGTGTATGCCCCTCAGGAGCCCACCCTGTCCCTTTGAGAGATGAGCTGCTATGTCAGCAACTTTCCACTACTGAGGCAGAGAAAACACTCCTCAACGATTTTTCTTCCAGATTTCTCTTGTGATGAAAAGGGAGGCACTGCAAAGAAGAAAGAAATGCTGCTGAAAAGAGAACAGAAAGAAGAAAAATGACTGGAAAGAAGAAAGGGACTGATGGCAAAAGAAAAAAAAAAGAGAAGCATAAAAAGAATATAAGAAGCAAAGCACAAAAAACAAAGGAGGGAAAGTAACATTAACCAGAAGATGGAAAGTTTTTCTGCAATATTCATTTTTAAGAATAAAGAGCAAAACAGATGCACTACAAAACCAGTCTGATTGTCAGTAGGATGGCTATTTATAATAAGATACCAGCCCAGTCCTGAAACATTCATGTGTTTGCATCCTGAGGATTTTTCTATCATTTTAAAACATTTTCTCATGCCCTGAACTGTCAGGAAGAACCTGAGGATTTTTTTTTTTTTTTTTTTTTTTTAATTGCTAATGATACTGGTACAGCCGATAACCACTAAGTCACAATGCAGATGTGAAAAATGTGAGTTTCGGTTCTTGGTTATTCTCGTTTTATGCAGAGATTTGTACGAGGCTGTCATGTATTTATGTGAGTGCCCTATGAGTATAGTTTGCATACTACGAGATGCTTATGTGAGTCACTTTCAGGGTGACTATTTGCAAAGACTATTCAGTATCTTCTGATGGTGCTATTCCATTTTATATGGATTTAAATTATTTATAATATGCACTGGGTCAAGAACTATGTGAAAGCTCTGCCTCACTTGCAATGAAGCTAATAGCTGAGGTGCTTTAAGACCATCTTAATCACTGCTTAACTTGACACTTCACCAGGGATTACAAATCAGGCTTGATTAAAATGAACCCATACCTTGGCCACTGGAGTTTGTAGCTTGACATCTTAATACCAGCAAACTTTGGCAGAAAGACAGAGCAGACAACTGTGGGCAGCAGCTTCTTAAACTGCCAGAGCTGGATCCATCAAAAAATTTATGCCTGAGTGTGAATTCTCAACCCAGTAGTAAGGGTACCCACCTGAGAAGGGACAATCCTAAGCCACATCACTTCCAGAGTTAAGCAGAACAGATATTTACCCCTTGCCTTGCTCAGAGAAGTGTCCTGTGTTTTGTAGTATCCAGTTCTGGTTTTTCACCAACACTTCCTGTGGATCATTGAAAATTTTCTAAAAAAAGCAGTTTGTTTAAACAGATTAAAACCCATGGTGTGTTTACACTTTAGTGAAGCAGTGTGGCTTGTGTTCTGCTTTCTGCCCAGCTCCCAAAGCATACAGACACCTTGAGCACAACAACAGACAGCTCTAAATGAGCTGGAGATTTTCTCTGACAATATTTTTGTTATCAAACGTCTGGCTGTACTTATTTTTCATTCACTGACTGCTTGATTCATTGCCAGCAGTTCTCTGCCAGTTGAAACATCCAACCCAGTGGATGGCTAACAGTGCTATCTATGGCTTTAAACTACAGCCAGATTTCATAGAGCTTAGCCAGCAGGAACTGCCTGGAAAACACACAGGGTCGGTGCATCTCCTGGGTGCAGCAAGGGCTGTGGCTGGGAGCATCACAGTGCCCGGACCCTGCAGGGGCTCCCTGGTACCAGGAACCACCGGCACTTGCACCCACCACTAGTGAGCTTCTTAAATATACACCCAGTTTTAGCTCTCTGCCACTAACGGCATTTTTCTCTATTTCTAGATATGGTCATTTCCATGTCTGAGTTTTCTGCTTCTCTTTTGCATTTGGTTTAGCCAGTTCTTCCCCTCTGTTAATTTTCCTCTGGTTTACATCCCCATGACATTTTCCTCAGAGGTCATTTCTTCATGATGTTTTGTAATCAGGTGTTCTCATTTGTTGGCCTAATATTTGTTTTATGGCTCTCCATTTCTTTTTTGATTTTGTTGCTATTGCCTCCATTTTTTTACTGTTATTGCCGCTTCCATCAGCCTGCCCTTATTCTTTGGACTACTGTTCTCAGCCTCTAGAGCAACACTTCCTGCTGGCTTTGATCCGAAATTACCTTTTTTCATATGAGGCTCCTTCAAATGACATTTGGAATTCAGAATTTCTGAGCTTGCTATTGCAAGCCCCAGTGTAGTTCTGGAGAAAAGAATGGCCACCCGTATCTGATTAAAGCCAAAAAAGGTTTGGACAAGCACACTGCAAGTTGTCCGTTCCTGCATGGATCAGCGCTGCAGAGCTGTCCCTGCTGCCCCAGCTTGGCAGAAGCGCCCTGCCATCTTACAGCTGCTGGCAAGCCTCTGACTCCTGCTTCCAGCAGCAACCTGCAGGGTAAGGCATCGCGCCGCGTCAGGACCGTTGGCAGAGTCCAGCCCTCTGTATGCAAGAACGTGCTACTTTTACCTTGCTCCTGACAGATGCACCTTCCAGTTCTCTACATTTAATCTTAGCCATGCTCCGTGCTTTGTATTTGCTCATACGGCCTCTCCATGATGATGCACTTTATCCATCCTTTTATTTATTATTTTAAATGCTTTTTCAAAAAACCTAGCCAGCCTTATACCTGGTTGATAACAGAAGGTTGATTCACTGTCTGTTCAAAGTGGAAAACATCGGGGTAAAATAAAATTTGAGTAAGGAGGCTACGAGTAAACAGGCCAAATCTTTCTAAAATGCTGGAGGTGACAACACATCTTAATCATCCAGTGTTCTGTGTACTGAGTACAGCCGTTTGCTTTGAAAATTTTGTCAGTCCTTAGTTTTGAACCCTTTCTTTCCTTTCAGCTTAGACTATAGCAGAGGTGAGATATGACTGAGAGACTTGAGGAGGGAGGAAGGAGAGTTAACAAGTTGAAGGTATGAGCTTTATATAAAAGCTAGTGTTAAATATTTTTCCACATCAAAGCACAAAGAATGGGCACTAAAATGACCTAAATATCTTTTTTTTACAAATAGGTGCCTTAGGGCTAGTGGATTTTAATCTCAGATGCGTGCTGCATGTGGTTGTCTATCTCAGAAAATCTGATGCTCAGAAAATCTGATGCTCTTAATGCTTGCACGTGCGAAGGGCTAATTTTTTATGCATTTTTCTGGGGTACAGAAATGCCTGGAGTTGTGAACCTAGCCCTTAATTTGCAGGCTAAAGAAACCAACTCTTGATTTACCTAGAATTGCCTTTCACATGTTTACAGTTTAAGGGGTGTTTCAGCCCCAGAATTTAGAGGATTAAGTTCATCCCTTAATTATTGCAAGTGACGAGGCATTTATCTTCTAGTCTCTAACATATTGAAAATTATGCAATTTACTTGAGAATTTTAAAAAAGAAATCAATATGTTCCTATGATAAACATACTCTCTATCCTTCCTCACACTAGGGAAGCCAGTCAGGGGTAGTTAATTGCCTAGACCAGGCAGTGCGGAGAACAGCATTAATAAATGGGGTGTACTGGCTTGTATAAAGGACAGATGTGAGTTTTCTGCTCCACTGTACGATGAATTAATTCTCTCTCTTTTCCACTTTTTCTCAATTTATATATCACAGTGACCACTGAAGAGCTGTGTTTACAGTCACTTTGGCCAAGTGTTCCCAGAGCCAAATCCTGGCCATAACTTGCACTGTGAGGCCACATCCTTCTTCTTCAGTCCTCATCCCTGGGTCAGATCAGCCTGGAAAGATGCTCAAGTCTGAGACGTAAGTGAAGTCTCATCTGAAGATGGGAATAGCTGAGCAGCAAGGACAGGAGAGGTTTGCAAACTGACTCATGACCCATCTTACCTGTTGTCATCTACAACACTCATCCTCTCCCTCTCCCTCTGTCCCCTCTGTATTACTGCTGGTCCCTGGGGGTTAAAATTTCTGAAGTCTGCCGCAGCCCTTACCGAAAAAGCTTGCTGCAGAGGAAAAGGTAGGATCCAGAAAACAGTCAAAATGGGATTTGGCAAGTCAGGTGGTGCTTCAGGCAAAAGCAACTTCTGGCAAAGAGGCTGCGTAACCATCAGCTGTGTGCTGTCAGACACAGAACTGTTCGGGGCTCCAGGCTTTCCGCTTGGCTAAGGAAGGGCACGGCAGCTCTCGTGACTCTCTGGCTCCCTGGCTTCTGCCCACCGGAGCTTGTGCTGTCACTTATATGGTTGAAAGATTAGGGCAATTGAGCTAGCCCCGGGGGAAGCAGGGGGCTGGCTTGCCTAACAGCAGTGCAGGGCTACCAGGACTGGAACACAGAGAGCTGGCAATGGCATGGGGAGAGACAGCCCCAGCTTCCTAAACCCTTTCAGATAGCTCTCATCCACGTATACACACTGCAGGCCGAGAAAGATGCATCTTGTGGATAGGGAATGTGTTAACTCACAACGTACTGGTAACTCTGGATAGGGAGTGTGTTAACTCACAACGTACTGGTAACTCGGTGGGAATTTCCTGCATGGATGCTGTTAACGCAAGGGGAACACACGGAAGAGGACGAACATCATCATACTGACGGGGGGGGGGGGTCTTGTAAGCACCAGCCCAAGGAGCTGCTGTGCAGTAGCTACGTCCTGTGCAGTGCTTTTATGCCCAAAGACAAAGTCATTATCAGTTCTGTTACCATTTCAGGGTTCAAACAACTTCTTTTAGAATTTTTCTATACTTTTAAAAGACGAGACTATGAAATATCACCCTTTCCCTGATTGTGTCACTAATCTGTGCTTCCCGGCTTCCACAGGGGAGTAGTCAGACACCAGTTAGAAATATGCTGTTTCAGTAACATGGACTTTTGTCAGAAAAAGAATTTGTATAAAATCATAGGGATGTCTCAGTCTAATGTGCAGAGCATTTGTGCAGACTTGAGAGTTATGTAAGCACAAATCACATACCATGAGAGTCACACACACATATATATATATATACAGACACACGCTCCATAGTATTTTTAATGTCCCTTTTTTAAACATCTCCTTTTAAAGTTTCCACTCGCTGGGGACAAGGTGTACCATCCAACTGGAAATTTCACATTGATTTATTCATTTTACTGCTCCAATCTACTGTTCCTCAGAAACTTGCCATGGTAAGTCTCTGTGATACTGCTGTATATCTTCAGGCTAGATAAGCCATGTAGAATAGGGTTTGAGGCTTTCACACTACAGCACTTTTCCAAGATCATTCTGGATCTAATCTAAAGGCCAGCAAAATCAGCGGGACTCTTGACAATTTATTTAATGGGGTCTGGATCAGGCAATTTGTACAAAGACTCTTCAAAAAACATATTTGCAAAGACATTGATGAACAGATCCCTGAGACAGTTTCAACACTAGCCAGTGAAAATATGAAAAGATATGTTTGATCATACTTTTTCTTAAAAAAAAGATTTAGAAAAAATAGCAAATGATAGCCCAGAAACAGTGTCTAAATTTCTTTTTTCTAAAATTTCTTTTTTCTAATTTTTTCCATTTTTTTTTCTAAATTTTTCTAAATTTTTTCTAAAAAGTTTTAACATGACAATATTTAGTAAGAATTCTACCCTCCCTAAAGGTATAGTGAATCCATGAAATAGAAAACTGTAGCAAGCATAATATTTTCATTAAATGTTAAAGTCTGTGTCAAAAATGTATGGAAAGCTTTTAAAAATTGTATTGGACTTTATCACCAGGTCTATCTTGTCTAATGCAACATGTATCATTTCATTAAAATTAAACACATAGCCCTCCTCTCACTGCCTCATCTCTTCCCCTGCTGCTACCACTGTAGCACCACTCATGCTAAGATTTTCTGATGTAAGAGGGATTAAACTCGCACCTCCTGAGGGTATCGGATTAAAGAGCTGTGGTCATAATTCCTCATTCTACAGGGAAAACATGATCATATCTCAAAGAGCATCCTTCTTATCCTCTCATTAACACATAAAGAAATATATGCTCACACTAATACAATTACAAACACTGGCTAATCTGTATTGCTTGCTTTCCCTTTCACATATCCTTTGGGAAAGATACTGTCTTGTTCTATATATTTTTATATTCAGTATTTTTTTTTCCATTTACAATGATATTGAGTTCATCTTTTGCATAAACATTTTATTTACAGTGTTTGCTCTCTTTGGAAATTAGATTAATTTTTAACCCTATAGCTGATTACCCCTTATACACTCTGGAGTACTTGCCTGACATACACACATACACACTTATATACAAGGAGAGAGGCTTTAACTTTGCTGTATATTGGTAGAAAAGGAGTAAATAAATATTGACATTCTAGTAATTCCCAAAGCCTCCAGTGAGGACTGACAAGCTGTTGTGACTTGCAGTGTACAGAAAAGAAAATTTAATTGCATCATACAGAAAAGAAACAATAGATTTATCTCCCATCCCTAGGCAATATGTGCACTGTAGCTGGGCAAATGCATCAGTGGGCTCTTTCATGTTCAGTGGTGCAATTACATCCCATATTCTCAGAATGCAAACAATTACAGTGCATAAAATCTACAGTATAGTATTAAAAAAAAAAAAAAAAAAAAGAAGACTAAAAAGGACCTCTTGCTAAAACCTGCATACAGGATATTGTCTGTAGTATGGCACTCTTTTCCAAAATAAGTGGTTGGAGTCTTTATAAAATAATTTTGCATAATTTTAATGTTATGGAAAATACATTATCTTCTTGCTGTGCCATCCTGCTTAAAAACAAAACAAAAGCTCATCCCATTTATCTTACTCTGATGATATCGTTTGTCATTACAGCTGTAACTTTCTGTTTTACTTCTGAACCATCCATTTCAATTGTTATCATAATTATTGGCTTTTTTGTGCATGTTTTTCCTTCAGAAAAATTACAGAGCTGTTTTAGGCAGCCTTTACTGTGGACGAGCCTTTGCTGTCAGACAGTTTATCTCCTCAGCTCCTTCCCAGGCCCTGCTCTCCTGACCTTAGACAAACTGTATCCATGTGCCTTTGGTCACTCTTCAACTCTTTTGAGGTGAAGCAACTCAGGAGCTGAACCCAGGCTGGGATACAGACCACACTTCATAAACATGCCCAGCTCCCTTTGGCTACCTCAGCCCTCATCAACTAGCCCAAAAGGCTAGTTTTCAAAAGTCCTGCATCTCCCTGCCATGCCCTAGGGCAGGTAGTACATGACAGAAAAGAAAATGCGAGCGGTCTGGCAGGCTGTAACACAGCCCTTGCGTTATGCCAGACATTTTCTTTGAACTGAGGAAAATGCACAAAGCAAGCAAGCAATTATTTCCTGAGGCCATAAGCATGCTACCCAGCTCCCAAAAAGGACGTGAACTTGGTCTACAGAACGCTGTGAATGAATACAAAGTATGTTATGATTCGGCCAGGGAGCTAGGCGCCATTCCCCAGAGTAGATGCCTTTTAGCAGTGTGGATGTAGCCTAGAGGTGGAAGATGTCTGTACTGCATCATACAGGATGTGAAGGTTTCTTGGAAACCAGGCTGAACTGTCAACTGAGTTATCTCCTGCACAGGCATCTTAAAACAACCAGAGGCTGTCTGTTCTGAAGAAGGATGGGGATTTTCTGCAAGGCCCCTAAGTACCAGCAGCTTCAGAAACTGAGACACCACCCTCAGAGGTAATATCTGTGCAAAAAAAATTGGCAGTCATGGAAATGTCACGTTGGACCTTGACATCATTTATTTCCTCCTGAATCCTTTCCTGAGAAAGCTCCAAAGGGACTTGGGACCTTGTCTCATCTATGCCCTCATCCTGGGAAGTATCAGTCATGGAGATTGCTCCTGGTGGTAAGAAGGACCACCTTTTGGCCCAGAGACAGTGAAGGAGCAAATCCAGAGTGAACTCTGGAGTGACATCTGTAACAGCTGCCACAGCTCAGGAAAGGACACCACTGAGATCTGGAGTCACGGGCCAGGTCACACCAGGGGAGGAAGAACTGGGATGCTGGCTTGGGGTCTGAGTGCTCCTCTGCCAGCAGCATGGGATTCTGCTGACTCCTAGCCATGGGACACGTGTTAGGAGATATAATAGCACAGGTAAATAAACACATAAATATGTAAAAATGTGCAGAGCATTACACAGTTCTCCATACGGTTGGCATCTCATATCCATCACATAATCAGGACTGATTTTTCACTGCTATAAAGACTAGAAAGTGATAACTTTAGGCAAGATGGTCATCAATAATTTCTGACAGCAATTTCTTGGCTTGCCTCTACTGTTCTGTAGAGGCTGTGCATGGTACAAGATCAGCAGCAAGCCACTCACAGGAGCTGGATCCCACCCTGGTAGGAGCTGCATGAGCATCAGCAGGAGCTGAAGTCCCTAACAACAACAAAAGAGACATCTGACAAGGGGAGACTGGGAAATGACAGAGGGTCAGAGACATTAATTTATTTGAAAGAAACAGCCAGGCTATTAGTAGGGAAAAAAAGGACAGAGAAGCTGAGTGTCTCATCTTGATGCAGAGTCCTGTCCTACGTTTGATGTAATTTCCAGTGTATTCATAGCTTAGATGAGTAAATATATTCCATTAAGATCAGTAGCTCATGTATGTGTAAAGTGTTATTGAAGAAAGTAAGGCTTCTGTGGGAAGTGCACATGCTTTTTTCTGTGCAGTAAACAAATAAAATCCAGGTGGGGGTTTTTTTGTGTGTATGTTACTGATTCTTGAAGATCCAGGAATAGAGACAACTTTATTCCTAACTATACAAAAATAATGATGAATGCTACTTATGTTGTTACTTGAAATGACCAGCAGTTAAAATAAAAAATCATTGACTTTTTGTAAGTCTCATTTCAAGTGCTTAACTGAAGAAAAATGGGAAAATAGGCATTAAGGTTTAATTTGTAAACTATGAATAATTAAAAGTTTTTAGCAATTAAATTGTTGCCAATTAGGTAAATTAATACTATTGCAGCAGTTTAAACATAAATATGATTTTTCTGCCCTCCACAATGTTTTCATACTGGTTTAATACCACCCAATTTCAAAAGAGTTTTTATATACAAGCTGTGGCACAGACATAAATAGCATGAAGTCCATTATCCTTGCATCAAGTAATGACTATATAAAATCTATTTATGTTGCATCAAGGTAAGAGTCAATAATATCCTGTACACTTGAGATATTATGATTGACATTCATTGCCCTTCACCTACGTGTATGCATCTGCTCTGCACCCTTTGATTATTTGGAGTTGCATGGGCAACGTAGATAATTTATGACCACCTGACATAATCTGAACATCCACATTACAATGAGATGAACAGCACCATGCTTCTCTCCATTAACTATGAAAAGACCAGGTGACTACTTTAAATATATTTTTCTTATTGTCCATTTGCATAGTGTTAAACTCTAAGTGTCCTAAGCATCTTCATAATGCAGTGTCCTAACAAAAAATCAAATTTAAGACATCAAAGTTTGACATTGAAGTTCCTCTTTAAATAACATTATAATCAGTTTTAAGGTTTTTATGTCATTACTTACCATGTATAGATTTAGGTCCTTAAATGTAAAAAGAACTTTAATTTATGTTAATCTTTTTTTGTTATTAAGTATGAATAAGATCAGTGAAAGAATGGTTTTGTACTCTATTATAGTAGCTAATATTTTTATATCTTTAGGGCTTTACTTTTTCGAAGTATTTGTTTATACAAACAGCCTATACATAATACTTGTGCATCTTAACACAACCTTCAAAGAGAATTCTCTGTTGTTCCCCCAGACCTTATTGCATTTTGATTCACATCAGGGATCTATACTGGAAATGTTGCACTGGATTCCTTCCAGAGGAAACTGAGCCAGAAGATGGATTCCAGCAGCTAATAGGCATTTAGTCCATGGGAACAGTCCTGAGCTACTCTGAAATAAAATTCCTGGTGTTATATCCAGTTTCTCTGTATAAAACTGCTGTTCCTAACACACACACACACAGAGCTGGCTAATGCAGTCTTAGCCAATGACTCACTGTGCCATATTTTATCACTATATACTTCATGTGATGTAATTTTGAACTGTATTATTATTATAATTTGTATATGTGCATGCATTGAACAACTCTGGCAATTTCTGAAGAGATGATACTGCAGTTTTCCTTTACAACAGGTAGTTTTCTGCAAAGTAGAAGGGACAAAAGATGTGGACAACCATCCTTTTGGGAGCCAAGATGCCAGAATTCAACCTTCACTTTTCTTTTGTTCAAGTGCTTTTTACCCTTGTATGCCAAAGTAACTAATTTCATTAGGAAAATGGGATGATAAATAATTGCAATGCATTCACACTCCTATCTGAACTTCTGGAACACTGCATCCTCCCCCTCTATTATCCTATCAATAGAGGATATATTATAATAGAGATATATTTTTAGATATATTAGATTATATTATAATAGAGGATATATTGCCACTGCTGTTACCTGCGCTTGTGCTTTCTCCATTAGGACTCAGATCACTCAAAACATAGCACACTGCAGCACAAATTCTGACACTCCTTAAAGTATTTGAACACTAAAATCTAATTCTGCCAGCTTACACCCTTCTCTGTTCCCATGGTACATATTGTTGATGCAGATGAAAAAAATGTGTAGTGCTGTATTTTGTCAATATGTAGGTATATTTATCCTCCAAGTGCCTTCATTTGGCACTTCAGGCTGTAATTTATCTTATTTGCTTTCTTCTGCACCATGTGATAGGGAATGTGAAATTTGATTCTTGAGTTTCAGCACAGTAGCATTTTGTTGCAGACAAGCTTGACAAAGGCTGTATTATTACTTATAGCCTAATTAGGCTATTAAAATGATTCATGTGCAGTATTTCAATCACTCATTATTTTGCCTCACTGTTTTCTTCAATTGATTAAATCTCTAGTAATCAAAAATGTTGCATTTTAGGCCTTCCACTTATTTTGACTACACTTCATTGTTAGGACTGATCATTTAATAAATATCGATTGAGCAAGCTGCTCAAAATTCACCAAGTTTAATGCATAAAAATGTACTTAGATGGTAGTGGCTTTGTATAACTCTGCTCCCAGAGAATAAACAGAAATTTACGATTAACCTCATGGGAAAAGAAATAGGACAATGCCTACAGAGTTCTTCTGAAAATCGTGCTTATTTTGCCCAATAAAATGCAAGCAGAGAACAATCCCTTTGAAAACTGTTCGCTTAGAGTCCCAGAGTTATATGGTCAAAGAAAGAAGAAAGAATACAGGATCCTGTGGAAATAACTCTGCAGGATGTACTATTGGAGAGCATGCAATGTATAATAAAAATGTGTCCATAGGCTTTGTGAAATTGGCTTGTTTAATTATACTAATAATAGAAAGTAAGAGTATAATGCTGAAGTGCTGCAAGGCTCAAGATTTGTTTTCATAAAGTCCTTCTCTAGGGAAGAACATAATTATAAGCTTAGTTTTTACTGAAAGTATGGAGATCTGAAGAAAAACAGGAGTTTGAAGGAAAGTAATTAGTCTTGATCAAAGTTACTTGATTGAAAATTACAGTCTTCCTTTGCTAAATGTGCCTGCTTACAATGTAAGAAAAACAACTATATAAACTTCTATTTTGCCATCTTTCCTTAAAAGACAATAGCGTGTGTTGCTCATGACTAAATATTCTAATATTACTCTTGCAGGAAGATAACATCCTTTTGGTGAATTATCTGGTAATGCCAATTACTTACCGCAGCCACTGTATCACCATTATTTGAAGAGGCGGTAAGTTGTCAGCCACGATGGCATCCACTGTCCTTTCCAAAGTCTGGACTTGATCCCATGGCCTTCATCAGGTGTTAGTTGGTTCAGGCTATAAATATCCAATGGTTTCAGTTCACCTTCCAAAAGGAAAATTTGGGCCAGGGCTTTACTGCGTTTCACAAAAAGGTGAGTGAATGTCACTGAAGATCAGCCCCAGAAGAACGTAGTTTTGACCGTGCCCTGCAGCAGAAGCAGCCTTCGTTCAAATGGTGGCATTTGCATGTGAGGCCTCAGGGAGAGTAATTTCTAGCCATGCATCTTCCCTGGAGGCTCTGGAACAAGAAAGATTCAATTAAGAACTTGAAAATGACCATAGTATGAAGTTAGACCAGAGATAGGAGCTAAGGATTGTAAACATCACGAGAACTGCCTGTAAGCAGCGTCTGAAGTTTCTCGGTTCAGAGGCAGCATACAGAAAAGTATCAGCTTACTTGTCCTGTTATGAAAGCTACATAGTAAGCTTAAAGCTATCTATAATAACACTTGTGTGGCTACAGTGTAAGCATACACTTTGATAGGAAGCCAGAAAGAGTTCTTAAATGAAGGAATTATCATAATTTTGATAGTGCTTTGAAGTGTTTCTCTGATCAGGCAGTGCTGTTCTTCCCATGAGATCACTAACCGCTGAAATTATTGCAGCTTTGCCAAGACACTCTGACTTGAAGCAGAGCACCAGAAGTCTGGAAGAGGTGCTGTGCCATTGGATTTCTTTGTCTCCATCTTTCTCAAAGGAAAACATGCGAAGATTTTGTCGGGATCTCCCCAGATGACACTGATGTATCTCTCCGGTTGCTGTAGGGACCAAGTAACGCCTGGGAATCAGCAATGCCAAAACCTGTGAGTAACAGATGGAAGCATCAAAAAATACTGTTAGCTAACCTGGACCAGAAATAAAAGTTACCTGTTATTTCCACAGCAGAAATAGACCTCGGCCACCTTTTTACTGAGATATTTGGCAAACTCTGGGTGTGTCCAGCCCTGAGGCTGGGAAGCCAGGGAACGAACAGAGCCAGCAGCCAGCCCACCTCAACACAGAGCCCTGTGTCAAGGCTTGGCTGTCTGCACACCCAGCCAAGGGCTCACCAGCCACCAGCACGGCCCAGTGGCAGGAGCTGCTGGGAGAAGAGAGGGAGCAGAGGACTCAGGGATGGCAGTCCTAAAGCAGTCGCTTCTTGATTGCATCTGCAGTCACAGCCTGGTGGTTGTGCTGTGCCTCTCTTGAGGATGCTGGGCATTGAGCTCTTCCCCGATACAGCCCACCTGTGAGCTGAAACCTCCTTTTCCAGCCCTCTGCAAGCAGATGTGAACTGCAGCCGCAGGGCTTTTGCCCTTCCTTGACTCCTTTGACTCTTCCAGAGACATTGCTCAGCGTACTCTCCATCTTCTTTGTAAAGTATGACGAAAATCCCTCACATTAGAAGGCATCCAGGAAGGTCGGCTATCCGAGTTAATTAAACAGGGCTGCCATCAGCACAGCCACACATAGATCTTGTATGTTCCTTTTTTGCTAGAATTACATTCTCCAAGGCCAGTGCCTCTGCCAGTGATCAAGCATCTGAATTCATTTCATTTTCTCTAGTGATTTCTATTGCCCATTTTCAGAAAATATATTACTCTCAGTTCAATCTCTGGTTAGAGAGTTATAGATCACAGCTCTTTTACAACAATATTTTGGAACATTGATGCTAAATACTGAATTATTATAAAAATAATGATGGAGAATGTAATTACAAACACACTCAGGATGTTGTTGAATACACTCAACACATACCTGTCAGCCCCAAATCCATCAAATATAAGAAATCTCCATGGTAGCAGCTATTCATCTATCCATCAATTTTCACATTTTCTTTTAGCTTTCAAGTTGGAAACAGCAGTATTACCATCAACTGATAAAGACATCATGACGGTGATGGATGGAGTTCCAGAAACATATGCTGGGGATATGACCGATTTCAGAGATTTACATAAATTAAGTGAAGAGGTTGTATTCAGTCTGGTGGAGCCAGTGTCTTGATCTCCCTCACCAAAGGAATCTCACTAAGCTATGCAGTCATTTATCAGATGATATGGTAATTAAAGTAGTGTCAGAAAGGCATCTTGGCAGTCTCTACTGAATATATTGTTCGTAAATTTTTGCAGAGGTACAGTTATTGTTCCAGAATTGTCCACATGAAGGCTGTACAAAGCTGGTAGGCAGAAATAGATCTTTTATTCAACCTACTGATAGAATTGGAGGAAATATCTAAGATTTCAGGCACATGAGCCCTTCTTTAGCTTTGAAACAGAACAACCTACACACAAGTTCAGATTGCCACTTTAACTGTGTTATTTGGTAAGTCTGGGACAACAGAGAATTTTGTTCCTGAGGAAGAGAAGGGAGTACCAGCAAGCAGCCACCTTTGAACAGTGCAGCCCTGAAGCTGACAAGCTGATTGCAGAAGGGAGGGAGAACGGCCGCTGCTCCAGGTTAGGCTGTGAGCTGTGCTGGGGGGAATCTCTGCAGACATGCCTTGAAAGTCTGGGGATCTCATTAAATGCTCTGAAGGCAAGATGTGTCCCCGTGGAATCCGAAGTGTTCTTTTTGAGGAACACTTTGCATGGACATAAAGTGGTTGGGAAGGTGTTAACCTTGTGTTCCAGGGTCAGTATTAGTGATAGCTGAATAACAACTGCATCAGTGGTGGCCTTGCCAAAACACAAGGAAACCTGCTGGCAGGTACGAGCAGGAAACAAGTGCTAAGAGTGGCAGGTCATCATCTTCCTACACATTATAGCATGCAAAAGCAAGACAACTTTGTATTCGCAAAACTATTACCAAAAACTCGCTGAACTGCTTCCCACCTTTCAATACTCAGAGCTCCCAATATCCCTTGGGGGGAGTGTTATTATGCAAAAGCGAAATGACTTGCATTCTGCTAAGGATAAATGATTTGCCTAAAGACACAGAGCAAATCAGTGGCTTTGATTTATAGCTCTGATCTGGCCTGACTGCAAGGGAAGACTCTTGGATTTGCATGGAGCCCCACTGAAGTCTCCAGCCCCCACTGGAGAAAGGGCCAGTGCAGGCTCAGAATCCAAAAGTTTGAGTCTCAGTACTCAATCTAGGAGAAGGCAGTCACCCTTTTTCTTGCCCAAGGTACTGTTTGCTGAGTAATGCCTGCAATGTCTTTGCATTATGTGTTTGACAGAAAAAAAAAAAAAAAAAAGAAAAAAAGAATATAAGAAGAATACTATAATGTAATAATGTATGTTTATATGCATTGCCACTCTTCTTAAAATTGTGTTTGAGCAATCTAGCTCTAATATTTCTTGTTTCTATAGAACTCTTTGCTAGCTAATTTTGTAAGTGTGTCTGATCGGGCTCATTTAATTCATCATTTTTGTTTGACTCATTAATCTCTGCCTCTCCTTTGAAAGATAATCTGCATTTAATGGCTATGTTATGTAATATGTAGCAAGCCAGGAATATCTTGCACACTTTCAGAGGGCAATATTGTAATGTGTCGCTAGATTTATCTATGCATCAAAATCTCATTTTTAAGATGCCCAAAGAGCTTTCTATTACCAATGGGGTGAGTTTCTGAGCACTGCTATAATTTGTTTCTGGAAGAGTCTGAGGATTACAAATCAGAGTCATGTAAGAGTTTTGCAAGGTATAGCCGCAATCACACAAAAAAGCTACAGATGGAATAAATTAAAATTAAATTATGCGCTTTGTATTTTCTTATCAATAATTACTCACCCCAAAGCCATCCCTTCAGACCATCGCTATGCTCAGATTGGTCATGGGCTGATTCCAGACCCTGGCAGGGGTACAGTAAGCCCAAACCCTTCCGTTCCCTGTGCTTCTTGCAGCTCCCAGTAAGGACAGCAAGGTCTTTGCCACTCTGTTATTGGCACATAGCTGCAATTGATTTCCAGTAGCATATGTGAATCTACACACCGTTTAGCTAGTGAGTGAAGGTGTTCTTCAGATATTACCTTCCAAAGATACAAACTGACAGCAGCTGGAAAAAATTTAAAGACGCAGTCAGGGCAGTAAATCTGGCCCGATGTTGATTTCAATTCAGTCTTTGTAACGTTTTACAGAGTGGAGAGTCAATGGAAACACTGAGAGGGTACTTGCAGTCTGCTCACCTGGGTCTGGGGTTCCTCTAATTAACTTCATCCCATTACTCTTAATGGAGAATTCACACTGTTCATTCTAGGAAATTTGAGATAGCTAAACTACGGCACCTCTTCTATTCCTATTGCCTCTGAAGGAACATATTACCACAGCTGATGTAAGGATCCAAATGCTAAGCACATAAATGATCCAAAAAATTCAAGATGGCATTGCAAATACTCTTATAGGTATCAGGACTTCTCTTGTCTTCAGAGAAACATCCTGTCCTTTACTGTGTTTAGGTTACTCATGGACTGTCACTGCTCTTTCATTTAAGATTTTCTTAATTATCTTATACCTATCCATTGTGCATATAAACACATAGGCACTTTATTTTCATAGTCTCTTTGCCAAGGACTTCATTTTATTAACAAATTGAGGCAATACAGGCTGGGGGCTGACCTGCTGGGAGGCAGCTCTGCAGAGAAGGCCCTGGGAGCCCTGGTGGACAGCAAGTGCCCAGGAGCCAGCAGTGTGCCCATGGGGCCAAGAAGGCCAGTGGGATCCTGGGGTGCACTAGGGGGAGCGTGGCCAGCAGGTCAAGGGAGGTGATCCTGCCCCTCTGCTCTGACCTGGTTAGGCTGCATCTGGTGTGCTGGGTCCAGTTCTGGGCTCCCCAGTTCAAGAGAGACAGGGAAATACTGGAGAGGGTCCAGCGGAGGCTGCAAAGATGATGGGGGGACTGGAGCATTTCCCTTATGAGGGAAGGCTGAGAG
>JAVJGJ010000057.1:58899902-58921664 GCA_035590215.1 Microhierax caerulescens | reverse complement strand
GTAGGTGAACCTGCTGTAGCAAGGGGTTGGACTAGATGATCTCCAGAGGCCACTTCCAACCCTGACCGTTCTGTGATTCTGTAAGTGAATTTGAGTAAATATACTACCTTACCTATATCTAATTAGAGCAATCAAATACTATCTCCCTAAACCCTGTTTTGTTTCATATCTTGAATTCTTTCCCATTTCCTAAATTCCTTCTGAGAATGAAAAACCATATCCAATTGCAGTCAAACCAAAATTGGTAGACAAAGATTATAACTCCTTTCTAGGTGACATTATTCATTACAGTGTGATCCCATAATGATACTAGCTCATTTTGCTACTGTAACTCATTGCAAAATGTACTTGCTTTGCTCTGCTAAATCCTTTAGACTATTTTCCGCTGGTATTATTGAATTTTCCCCATTTTACTGAGTAACTGAGTTTGTGAATTATTTTTCCCAGGAGAATTAGCGTGCATTTAGACGTTAATCTTATTTCCTGCCCATTATTCAATACTTTAGGTAGGGTCTTGTAAATTTTCCCTGTCCTTACCATTGTTAACAAGTCCCTCACATGTAAATTTCATTAAGAGGCTGGTTTTTCCTTCCTTTCTGAGCAATCATTAACAATTAAAACCTGAGCAAACCCAGGCATCCACTAGATATCCCACGCAAGTCTTACAGAGGGCCACTTCTCTGTGTCTTTTGTTAACAATTTTTCAGACAATTTCAGTCCCTGTGAACACGTTTGTTCCCTGGCCAATCTGAATTAATTTTGAAAGCTTCTGTCAAATGCTTTATTAAAATACAAATAAATGATAGCTACTACTCTGAATTATCCCAATAATTTTGCAATTCTATGAGAAAAGCAATCATCAAGTTTGTCTTGCAAGATCTGTACTTGGTAAGTTCACACTACATAATGCTGTTGTTTTCATTATCCTCCAGAAGTCCAGAAATGCCTCTTTTCCCCAACAATTCTTTAGCAACCCGATGATCAAAGTTAGACTTATTAAAGGATAATACTCTGGCTGCCTAAGTATACATAATCATTGTGTGTTGCCATCTCCAATTTTCTGAAGACCAGCAGTAGGTAATAATTGTTTTAATCTATGTCTCCATTTCTATTTTGCCATTTGCCCACTGTGTTACTAATAATGGCTTGAAATGTGTGTAGGGGCTATGAAGCCTAAAGCTGCTTCTTGCTTGGTCAAAGGAAATAGTTCATCTTTATAAATAATTTCCAGATTATTGATGCTGTACTGTACTGTTCCACTTCCATACTTCTCACTCAATATCTTCCTTCTCTAAGTACCCAGTTATCTGGTGCTCTTTTCTTGTCCCAGATTAAAGTGGAATGTTAATCCATTTCAGTTTAATGCCTTTGTTCAAGGCCATGAGCACTTTTGTTATTTTTTTATATTCCTACAACCTACCTTTTTTCTTTCTACAGCCACCTTGTTCATTACTTATTGCCAGTTGCCTTCACTGAGAAGAAAATCATTGCAACACCTTACATTTGCCACCACATAGTGCTTAGATACTACTTCTGGTTTTATGAGGTAATACATTACAAACTAAAAGACACAGACAATATAAAGTATTTTCTGTATCAGGCAACAACTCCCCTACCATGTCATCAAAGAGTCAGGAAGAAATTATATTATTCATGAATAAAACAAACCAGTCTTGCTCAGAAAAATTGTGGGCTCTCTTCCCTTGGAGTACTTCAGGAGCTACACTAGTTTTAGCCAAACGCACTACTCCATGTCTGTTCTTGACTAATGTCATCAAGAAACAGTCAAACCCCAGCTACTAATGAAGTGAACAAAAGCTAATATCCCCCATGTGGTGTGGACAAAAAATATCTGGATAAATCAGGATATAAGGAAGAATCTGTTTATCAACTTTGTAGCAATTACCTGCTGTCAGAGGATTGATATCTGTCAGAACAGACAATGTCTCTCCTCAAACATATTTTGACTACAATATATTGCTTCCCATCTAACACAAGTGAGAGAGGTCTATGAAAAACAAAACAAAACAAAACAAAACAAAACAAAACAAAACAAAACAAAACAAAACAAAACAAAACAAAACAAAACAAAAAAGCCCTACTGAGGCTCCCTTGGTTTTATGGTTACTTTTTTACATTCCAGTTCTGACTAATTCCTGGAGTTGGGCTTCAATTACTTATTTCATTATAGAGTAAATGGAGACAGTTTCTCCAAGAAGTTCACCATTCACTTTAGGTTATGCCTTAAAGTTTCCTGAGTACATTATCCTACTACTGAAATTAATGATATTCACCTTTTCTATCCACCTTACTGCATTAGCTGGATATTTTATGATGTGGTTGTTTTTTTTATCCACATTGACTAAGGGATCCTCGATAACTAGCTCTGATGCAGACATCTGTCTAGTAGACAACTAAACTGAGCAAGTCTGACACACGTTGTAGAAGCCAGGCTCTTTGCCTGGTAGTGTGTTGCACTGCTTAGTCTTGGCTGTTCAAATCTCTCTAGCTCTGCTAAAATAAGACTGGATAGTACATTAATTGAATCATTACTACCAGGACACATGGAAGTCCTAGTCCTGCTGTGCCTTCAGACCAGTGGACATAATTCTTCCATCACCAACTCTGATAGAAATTAGAATTTGCTAGCAGAATGTAGAGAAAGTGAATATACTTACTTACTTACTAGGAAGACAAACTTGATCTTGCCCAGCTGAAAGTGGGTCAACTCTGCTTATTTGAGTTTGTCCACTTGTCAATACATTTCTGCACTTAACTTGCTGAAGTTTGTAGAGTCAATTCTCATTACATATTTGCCTTAATCCCTTGGTGTCAGCAAATCTCATTATTTACTTCAGTTTTTCAAATGCAGTGCAATTAGCTTGTTGTACCTTTATGCCCTGTCAGGTTTGTATCTGGTTAGCAGAAGCTGCAAGTTTAACATATGTAGGAAGGACTTCTCTCTTTTTATAGCCTAAACAAATAACTTTCAGACAGTTAAAATGTGTATCACCATTTTATACCCTATTACAAGTCCAATTGCTGAACACAAGTGAAATGTTTTTAAAATTGTAATTGCAATTGCCTACCTGATTTTAAACCCGTGACCTTCATTTTCCCATTTAGCATATGTGTAATTTTGAGTACTTAGCCTCCATAGAAATTCCATGCAGCTATATCAATTAAATATTTGCCCATTTTAATTTAGTGTAATACTGTGAACATAAAAATAGTAAAATGCAACCCCCACACAAATGTCGGTATTGGGCAAGGTCACAGAAGAATGAATTATGTAAAGACAGATGCAGAGACAGTTTTTATGGACCACAATCCTGATATTTTGTCCTTACTTTTTATCCAACTGACTATTCTTCTTAGGCTAGGCTGAACTATGAGTTACTGAAAAACACCCTCAGTGATAAGGAGATTTAAACAGAACAAAAAAAATTCCTGAGTCAACCATTTATCTGCTGCTGAGTTCTGTGAACTAATCTTAGTTCAAGCAAGAGCTCCTCTAAGCAGTTCATATATTTTAATATTGTACAAGCACTCTGTATACATGGTACAGCTTATGGCTTACACTGTTTTAAAACTAAAGGGAAAAATCTGCAGTTGCACAGCACATCAGCTGAAATCCTAACCAAGGCTCCCAGCCCACCAGACCAGACCAGTAGCAGTGAGGCACTAAGTCTCCATCTTTTACTGCCTCTCAAACCCACCACATTTAGTGGTAACCACCACCCAGAGTTTTCCTTAAGCAGAAATAACTTGTCTTACAGTTGTTGGTAACTACAGGAGGTATGTTTTAAAATGCATGGGCCTCATTAGCTTTATGATATTGGTCAGTGAAGACTAAGATAAAAACTTGAGCTCTCTCTGGTTCCTGACAATGTGAAATAATTATCTGTACATATTTTTTCAGTCTTTTAATTTAGCATTTAGCCCAAAGTGACTTTTCTGTAAGCTTTTCTTGGAGCCATAGCCCCAATTCTTGTTTGTGTCTTGGCTTTTTGTTCATTTGCTCCAGCTTCTTTGGTTGAGGTTTTCCTCTGCTTGTCCCTTACATCTGCACAAATCTTTTGAAAACAACTAAGAAAGACTCCCTTCCCCTTCCAAGTGCCTCTGCTTTCCAACCTGATGTGCTGTCTTTTGGAGTAACTCATCTGACATGGGCTTACTGACCTGCTTGGGTTAACCTGCTTTTGATAACAACCACCCAAAACCTTACAGGCATTTTGAAATGTACAGAACTGCTCTGATTTCCATCTGTACATATGGAAATACACGCTGATTTTGTGCTGACTTCTACATCATCATTACTCATACCTCCATGGAAAACATCTGAAAAGTGTCAATCAGCTAAGCAACTGAGTAGGGTGGGAAAAAATGGGTTACATCCACAATTGTAGAGTGGAAACAATATACAGTTTTGTTATTAACTATAAATAGTAGTTAATCGATCTAAAAGTGCATCTCTGAAAATAGCACCATTTATTAAAATCATATTTGTGGAGACGTTTCATCTTTTTAAGGGACAGATTCACATTTGTGCTTGTGCTTATTGCAACCTTTTGACAGTTTTATTGTTGAAAAGTTCAAGGTACATCTCATAATTGTACTAGGAACATGCATTTATCACTGGCAACAGTTCTGTGCCACATGAAACAAATTACTGTAATAGACATGTCATGTAATAGCATCTTATTATCCTCCCTCTCTTCCTCCTCTTTCTTTTTCTTAACCTTCTGCAATGAGTAGGTCAAAAATTATGGTAAGTGTAACAGACAAAAGTGATTCCTGAGTAAGTTCAAGAAGCAAAAAGATGCTTGCTAAAAGTAACGCTTTGGCAGCACAATGAGTAATTAACATCATGTTCTATATACTGCAATATGAATGTGCTGTACTAGGGATCAAGTCCTAATTCTGCTCCCCAGGCCCTAGGAGTTTAGCTAGTCCAGGTAGCGAGGCACTTTGGTGGGTCAGGGGCAGTATGGCTAGCACCACGGAAATCAAGGCCACTTAGATCTTTCTGCCCCGGTTTCTTCACTGCAGCCCTCTAATTACTGCTGAAAGGCAGCGTGATAGGAAGGCAAACCCATACAAAATACACCCAGAATCTACCTGCTGTTCCTATAGTTGCTGTGGCCTGAGAAGAACTGCAGCAGGACCATGACAGAAAGGGGAGAATGGGAGGGGTACCTGAGGATCAGGTCTCGCCACGGCCCTGCTGATGCAGTTCTCATTCAGCCTTGCACCATTAGTCCACATTCTAACAGGATGACATAGAAGAACTTGACACAGACATATAGGACAGCATGGGCTGAATTCAGTACAGAGGAGTTTCTGTAGCTTGACATCAGCACCATGATGCAAACAATCACCGCTGGTAGGGTGCCTCCTTTAAGCCATTCACCAATTTCTGCTTAAATAGATTTTGGCCACAGTAGATGTGGCTGGTGGACACAAAGACTAAGTTTCAACACACCGAGGCTTTAATTTCCCAAGCACATTCTCATTCTTTCATACCATTTCAGCTTTGCCTTCACTACGCTTTTCTGACAACTATCTTTGTGCTCATTTTCCCATCCCATCCATAATACAGCCTCAGCCATCAAAGCACGTCGTTCTCAATACTGTCTCTCTAACATGGGGTTTATGCACTTGGTTCGCAGAAAAGCCAGGATTATCACCAGCTCCCTGAGTTTCTCTCCACTCCCAAGGCCTTGGTCCTTGCAGGAGTCACAAGTGTCTCTGACAGCAGTGGGACTTTGTGTGGTGGCTTCTATGCTGAAAGTGCAGCTTAAAAGAAGCTAGATAATTTTTGCGAGGAATACGAGGAAGCAGGGAATTAGTCAGCACAAGCTGCCTTTCTGTTATTAAGATAGCAAATACTCCTAAGTCAATTTACAAACCAAAGACTGTAACTTCTCTCCCTCCTACTCCCTACAACTCAGCTGTGGAGCTTTCAAAGCAAATGGGTGCCTTTAAAGTACTGCTCTTACTGCAGACACTGAGCTGAGTGCAAATAAACAGCTCTTCATTTGGTCTTGTACAAAAATGTTCAACTTGGAAGCAGCTCAGCCACCGACTGAAGTGCTGCTGATTGCAGCAGCCACGCTGGAGAAGAAACAAGCATGTTCGTTCTGATGTTTGGTTAGAGATGTGCTGCCACTGGGATTTCAGAGGGAAGTGCCATTTCTCCCTCTGCACATTTGCCTCCCCTCCCAAGGATGCTTCCAAGGTGGCCGTGCACTTTGTCTCAGCTGTTTCAACACTCCTGCAGAGCTATAGGTAGTAGAAAAGGGAGGGACCAGACTCCTTTTGGGGGCAATATATGCTAGCCTTTCATAGTTCATCCTACATACCAGTATGCCCTCTTAATGTGAAAGTTCTCTACTGGCCCCCAAGCCACCTCCTCAGGGCTCCTGAACTCCTGCTCCAGACCTGAACTGAGAAAAAAAAAAAAGAAGTATGAGGCATACGACTCCATACTCTGCTGACATACGCCCATAGGATGGTCAATACTCAAGTCCCAGTACAATACAGTGAAGTGTTTAATGGCAGGATACTATAAACATACTCACTTAGGTCCCAGCTCTGGTCACCTGTGCTCAAAGCACCGATACTGCCTGTCGTGCTTTGCAAAATCATTCCCTTCAGCTTTTCAGCAGACTAAGATGTGCAGTACAGAGGAAAACATCTGTATTGTTAACGAAAAAGACATTCTGGTATATTTTGAAAAATACAGGTTGGCTTTTACTCCCAGTGATGTCAATGTCAAAGCTCCAATTGACTTCAGTGGGGAAATGATTGTATCCAATGGGTAAATAATTGCACATATTTCACATCTCATTGTTACTGAAAACTGTTCTTCAAAAAAGAAAAAGAATAGCCTGAATTCAAGGACTCTATTAAAAAGTCATTTGAACTGCATTCTAGTTGAAATCACTTTTACCAATGAAAAGATCTTTTTGCTTATTCAAAATTCACATAATTAGAAAAGCACAGACAGTCCTTGCTCTCCATTCTAGTCTGAGTCCTGTTAGTCTTTGAGTGCTTAAGAGTACTTCCAAGCCCAAATTTTGTATTTTCTGTGCATCTCTGCTTTCTCCTAGTCCCAGTATTTTAATGTTTTGAAAAAATCCTCATGTAAAAAAAAATACTTTTCCTTGCATGCTTTTCATTGTAAACCCTCAGTGTATCTATTCAGTATTATTAAATGTTATCTCAACTGAAATGGGAACATAATCAAAAGGCTGGGTATTATTTATCTTAGCCATGTCTCCACGTCAGAAAATTAAGACAGTGATGAATTACACATTACTATACAAAATTTTATTATCAGAGACAAAATTCAAATTTGTTCTGCTTAAAATACAGAAGATAAAGTTTCTCATTTAAAAAAAAAAATCCATTTAGTCAGTCCTTAGAGTGGAATAAAAGTTTTATGTTGAACACATAGCAGTCCCATATTTATGGAGTCATTTTTAAAGGCATATCATAGAAAAACACTGTTTTGGTAAACTGTAACAGAAATTCATATATTTTATTTGGCCAACGTTTTAAATTGCTCATTAGTTCTATATTCAATAATTAACTCAATAATTCATAATCATTAATTCAATAATTCAATGTAAGAATAATTCTGCTTTTATTCTGAAATCCTAATATGATTCAAATAATAAATGAAAAACCTTATTAAATTTGGCATTTTTAGATATACTGAGAATCAGTTAATATCTCCCCTCTATATGCAAAATATATGCTTTCCTATAAAAAAAAAAAAAAAAAGAAAAGAGAGAAGAGCAGCTGGCTCTATATAAAGTTGTGATTTTAAATTTAGCAACACATCACCATATGCACCTGAAACCTGTGCAGAAACAGGTTTCAACCTAAATCACTTTCCAGGAAGACTGTTTCAGCCATATGCATGATTTGATACATTAATTTGAAGCATGTGATTAATTCCACAGAAATCAGTGGGACTGCCTACATGCCTATATACGTGGTGAGTCATGGTCAACACAGCCTCACATCATGCCTATGTCCAACTTCTTTGCTGAGTTGAAACCTTTGAGTAAGACCTATAAATACAACCAAGCAATGAAAACTTTGTCAAAGCAAATTGTCCACAACTAGAAGCTATACATGCATGGGTACATGGTGCATCGAGAAAAAACTGTGACATTATGCAATGATCTGTATTTCCTTTCAAGGAAAACGGCATTCTGATCTTGCAAACACTCGTTTGTATGAAACCGTTGGTGAAATGTATCTGAACTGAGCTCCACCACTTACTTTACAAAGAACTGAATTGCAAAGAGTACAGATTTGAGAAGTGATGGAAA
Source organism: Microhierax caerulescens (assembly GCA_035590215.1). Taxonomy (NCBI): domain Eukaryota; kingdom Metazoa; phylum Chordata; class Aves; order Falconiformes; family Falconidae; genus Microhierax; species Microhierax caerulescens. Next base: position 58,913,316 of record JAVJGJ010000057.1, on the reverse strand, counting down.
AATATGTTCTTCTAATTACAGTATTCAAAATTAATCTAAGGCTGAGACAGAATTAATAGAGGGACTCATCCATTATAACCAGCATTAATAGCTGCAGGACTTCTTCTTTCTTCTTAAGGTGTCAAAAGTTCTTACACGTGGAGTCTCTTGGGAAAATAATGTAATTTATTATCAAGCCTTTATTTTCAATAGTATGATCCATTTATGGCATTGACGTGTGTGTGGTGGAATAGATTGTTAGTTTTCAGGGAACTGGTTTATGTTTATCTTCTGCAAAAATAGAGCAACCAAACACCTTTCTGTAAAACATCAGACAGAGAGCTACAATTTCTTTTTATAAGGCTATACATCTCACCCACACCAAAGCCTATTGTCCCTCAAACATAAAAACAACATAGCAAATTTACATGTACACATATAATAAAGCTGACTTTGTACAGGGTAGTTATACAGTAATTACAATGATGTTTCCATTAGAAACTGTCAGAATATTTTTTTTCACAGAGTGTCTAAGTCCACAGAAGTCCATCTCTGCTGAAATCTACTGTTTACAGGAAAAAAAAGAGTGGCCACACTCTTCACAGTATAGTATTCTGCAGTTCTCCAAACATTATAAAGCTTTATCACATTGTAACTGATCACAAAGTATTTTTCTAATGAAAAGAAAAAGGAAAACAAAAAAACATTTGTCATTCAGTATGTGCTACAGAAACACATATGCAAACCAATATGCAAAACCTCCTGTACACCTGCCCAGCCGTCACCTCAGGGGGCTGCTTCAAGAGCAGTGGGTTAGATCCTCAGCTGCAATTCACATCGGTCACTTCAACGGATCTACCTCACTGTGCACCAACGGAGGACCTGCGGCCACACGTGTGTCATCAGTTTGGCTACAAGTTTTTATGAAGTTACAGAAATGAACCGATTAAGTGGACTGAAACGTATCGCAGGGAGTTGAGACTGCACCTTGGCTCTTGGCCTCTTTTGTTGCACCTAGGCTATCCTGATCAGGCAAATCCAAGTGATGCTGTCCAGGAAACGCAGGGGCACTCTGGCTAAAGCCTCCTAACTCGTCACGGCTTGCTGCAGCACAGTCCCCTCTGCTCTCACAACGCTGCTCACCTCTACGTTCTACCAACATCGCTTTGACATCCTTACAAAATGGTGCACGTAAAACAAGCGAAGCATTCAGAAATACTATTTGGCATCATTGCACTAACTTCAGTGGTTACAAATCAGCCAAATATAAATGCGTTTTTTTCTGAGAAAGGACATTGGGTTTGACCACAGCACTTGCTTATGTGGGTGATTCTCCTTAAACACATCCCAATGAAACTGGCTCCACACGTCTTTTATAAGATCCGACTGACCTCAACTGTTTTACCATGTAGGGGTATTCTGAGATCAAGCTAACCTCCACTGTCAGCATGGACACAAGATGGAGCTAAGTTTAACTGGCTTCTTCAAAACATTCTTAATTTTTAAATTCTGCTCCAACTACTCCAACTAGGGCATGTGGCCTTACTTCGGTGAAAAATCCTTACACACAGCAGTCCCTTTCTCCCCTTCCCTCTCTGAAAATTAAATCGCTCATGTCAGCATTGACTACTTGCTCAAGTCGAGTGGCTTCACTGGGTTTCAGTATTAAGATAAGTGGAAGCTTCCACAGTCTTATCAGAAACAAAGTGGCCAATCTTCTACAGTTTTGTATGCAAAAAGGGAACTGCTCAGTCATTAGTGCCATACAGGTTTGGACAGGCACCTGAAGTTTTTTTTTAGTGTTAGTACAGTAGCTGCTATTACTAGTAGTACTACCACAAATAATTTGTAGTATTTTTTCATAAAGGAAAAGGCTGCCTGTGTCCTTATGCATACCTGATAAATTCAAAATATTTGACTGTTTGAAATTACTTCTGAAGAATGGACATTATATTCTAGGCCTTTACAAGCATTTTGGTCAAGACTTTCCAGCTGGGGTGACCACAGCACAGTTTTTTTCTGGGCAATGCAGGCTCACCAGCTGGACCTTTGTTTCCTGCTAGCACAAAGCAATGACACCACTCTGAATATCACCCACAACCCATGACCAGCAAAGGGATCTTCTGTTCCCCCCTGCCCCATCCAGCTGAGAGAAACCTGGATGGGTTTCACTCTGCACTTCAGTGGTTCCCAGCTGCCCTCCTGACTCAGGCTGGCAGCAGTGGCAAGTGACAGTCAACGGTTTTTAGACTGCTCCATCCAAAGCTGGGCAAACAACCTCTATTCAGGCTGCTCAGAAGCAGCATGGTCCTTTTACTCCTTCATGCTCATACTGACACTGGGGCTATAAACCCTGCTTAGGACAGGCAGCCTGACATGGTGAGTACTCGTAACAGGAGACCTACTGAGATTTTATGGGAAAATTATCACTACAGAGGATTTTTCACATGAAATATATATATGTATAAAATTTTCTTTTTTTTAGTCCTCCCTACTAAGGATTTAATTGTGTCATTCAGGATCTTTGCTGTGAAAGCACCCTTCTGCATCAGTGGAGATACTTCCTTTGACACTCTAAAGCTCAGTGAAATACCCACAACAGCCCAAAAGCTATGCAAAATTCACCTTCAGTTTCCAACACAGTATTGCAATTCTTGCTATGTTCACCGAAAAGATCATCAAAGGTCACAAATTTGGATGTACTTAAGGAGACAGGAAGTCAAAATCAATGTCCAGGTACTCCCAGTAATATCATCAGTGACATTTTGTTTCAGAACAATGTCTTCGCATTGTTCTGTTCTAGTCACAATTAGTAGCTACTATCATTTTAACAGCTATTAGCAGTGGATACATGAATAATTCTACCAGCTACAAAGTAATAGGTTGATATTTTTGTAGTGGAAAATGCTATAAAAATACAATAGATATTTTACAGTAGGAAATTATGTTATGCTGGAATAAAATCATGTCTATTCATATGCTTTCCTGTATGATTTAGCCACCCATATCAATTAATAATGGCAAAGGATCCCGAGTCATACAAAGGCTGATTAGAGATACAGGCCTCATCAAATCTCTATAAAATGACACCCAGGGCCTTGGTGAGGTCCATGTCCAGCCTGGATCTGCATTTTGCAGCATCTCCTCTCCTTAGAAAGCACAAAATTAAATCCATTTGAAAATGCTGAAAAGTTTTGGCTTCCTAATCACAATCAAAATTATAAAAATAGCGGCCATCTTTAGATAAGGACAAAGGAAGAACAGGACTGGTAACAGAGAAAGAAAATCAGTAAGATAAATAGATTTTTCTAAGCAGACTGTATTAGAGTTTTCCATGAGGTATCGACTATTCTTTAACACAGAGCTGTGTGGAACTTCTTATTAAAAACAACTTTCTAAAGTCATATAATTAAATGCAGGGAGGTTGAATATTGTAGAAAACAGCTATAGTTTTGTTGGATTTAATCCATTTAAATTTAATCCTGATTCAGTGTGAAACAGTAAAATACAAAATATAAAAAATAAAAGAATAGGGAATTATAACGGAAAGGCCAGTTCAACCTTAGCTGTAGCAGTAATATCACATTACTAGAATACAACAATTATAAGCAATACATCAGTAGGTTGTTTAATACATTTAGGGCTTGATATTTGTGGTAGACCAGTTGCTCAAGGCCACTAAAATATTAATTTACATCCAACACCAACTAAATGTGCAATAACTTCAATTCAAATGAGCAATAGTGGAAAATTCTGTGCACTCTGCATAATACACAGGCTGAAATAAACTTACAACTTCGGAACATATTGTTAGCCTGCCCTTTACCAGTGCAAAGACCAGAAACTTCTATGCACATCCTGGAAGTATGTGGTTTTAATCTGTGGTGCTGAAAAAGAAAAGTCATCAAAGACAGTCTTGAATAAAATTGCAAAGGGTCAGACCGTTACAAACTTCTTTTCTCTGAAATCCTCAAAACAATTCACGTTTGAGGGCTTGGTTTTCTGCACACTCTTTGGATATCATGATTTTGGCCTTCACTACAGGGTAGAGGTTATATTAAATAATATTTGGCTTGGTTTTTTATTATAAAAAAATCTGTATATGATTTTGTTCAGTAGAAATTAAAAATGTGACGCTACATACTGGCATTGAGGTTGAGTTTGGTCAACCACATAAAATAATACTTTGCAATTTTAAATGCCTCTCATCAGAGGATATTCAAGTGCTTTGCTAACATTAGTCAAGCCTCACAACACCCCTGTGAGGTAGGTAAAATACATAGGAGGAGAAGGAGGATTTCACTCAACTCGGACATGATAATGTCTCTGGGCACTAGGTTCACTAGCACTGCAACACAGCACAAAGGTTTAGGGCTTACTTATAAGGCAAAGAGTTAACAGTACAAGAGCACAGGACTCCCTCTTCTTTTGGCTACATGTGGTCAAGCTAATGTGGTGCCACACAGCACCAAACAGCAGAGCAAATGCCCAACACAAAGATTTCATGCACCCAATCCACAAACAGCACCCTCTGCACAGTAAAAGACATAAAATGACAGGCTCGAGATGGGTACAACAGCTTAGTTATGGGATGCATCTGCCAGTTCTTGAGGAGCAGAATACCATGGGAATGAGAGCCCCGAAAACAATACTGTCTCCACAGAACTCTGATAATATCTGAACATGCTTGGGTTTGGTTCTTTTTGCAGTAGCATACCACTTCACAACTTACTGGGGATAAGCAACTGCAATCATAAAGTGTGTTGGTAACTTCCATGCCTTGTGAAGGCAACAACCAGATAAAATGGCTGCTCTCTACTTTGGCTGGACACGTTCCGGATGTTCAGGACCATGGTGTGGTCAGATGACTGTGACAGGCTGGGATGAGATCAAAAACCCCCACTGTTGTATATCTACATTCCTCCTCTGAAGCTCCTGCAATCTGCCTCCTGAAAACTCTCCATAGTTTTGTAGGTTTTTTTCTCCATGGTATAGACATGGGAAAGTATTTAGCCCCCATCAGTTTTATCCAAATAGTCATTATACAAGTAGCAGTTCCACCATGTCACTGACCTTGATCTTTCAGATTAGGGATTGAGAAGAAAGAAATACACATATGATTAAGAAAAGCATCACTCATCTACAACAGTCTATGTGAAATTCAAGGAAATAGGAAGAAAACAGTGCTTTTGGTATTAGCCAGCACAAATAAACATACACACACACCCTTTTCTCCATATTTCACTTTTCTAAGTAGGCATTAATGGTACATCTCATATTTGCAAAAGTATTGCCCACATAGAGAATCTGACCTGTCCATCATTTTCAATCACTACAGAGGCTGGTCTACCACATGCAAGACAGCCCTCTTGGGTAATTTTATGTCTTTGCATGCAAGATATTCTCCTTTTGTGCTGATTTACATTTGAATCTTATGTTTATTTATACTTGTGCACTATCAGCTGAACAGGTTGGGTGACCTATTGCCAGTATCACTCCTTGTAAAATAGCTGAGAAGTGGTTCATGGATTCTGTGAAATCAATGCAAAGTTCCTCTCCAACACTGCATACATTCACAGCTAGAGCTACTGTTCCACTGATCAGCGGTGAATAATGTACATGATTAAAATGCATGGATGATGTCCTTTTTGTTTTCTCTCTCACCCCCGCTCCTCACCCCCTTCTCTCTTCTGTTTCTATATAGCCTGCTAATTTAAATATCGGAATATGGAGACCGCTGGTACAACAACTGGCAACTAAAAAAAAATGAGCTGGCTTCTTTGTAATGATTAAGAGACAATATGAGCGGTAGACCAACTGGCAGCTAGCAGGAAAGTTGACTTTACATCTCATACTGCCCCAAGTTGGAAGCCTTCTGCATTTCCTTTTCCTTGCTTTCCTCTTGTTCATTGCAACACTGATTGTCGTAGATAGTCTTTGTGCTTTGTATAATGCCCATCTTTGATGTAACCGGAACTCACATACAAAATGTGGCTGTCACACATAAGCATGCTAGAATACAGGCAGGGACGGTACAAGCATGCAGAAAATAGTCTTTGAAGGGGTTTCTGTTTGTTTCTCTTCAACATTTACATGCACCACTTAATATCATGTTTTGTTGTACACACTGATGACTGGATTTCACAAGCATTCATGATCTTCTCCTGAAAATCTTCTTGACAATTTCACAAGAGCCCAGTGTAAAAAAAAAAAATCCCACAGTTAAAAAAAAAAAAAAAAAAGGAAAAAAAAATCTTATCCCTGCAATCTGATCTTGTCTTCATGATTTTAATGTTGAACACTTCTAATGTGACTCATCTTCCTTTTGCAGAGTTTTCTGTTAAATGGTTGGCTGTAAAGACAGATTAGTGTGTCAAGGATTTTCTTAGCCACTGGAATAGTTCTTCTTTATAAAGCCTTTGCCACCGCACATTGGCTTCCACTGTTTCCACGGCGCGAGAGAAAGAAGCAGCAGCTCCCCCTTCATAATTCTTCATAAAGTTCTTTAGCTGGAAATACAAGTTAACAAGTTAAATTTGCAGGAACTAAAGAAAGTAAATATTTCCAGTGCATACAAAAAAGTCAGGCATTTAGGATAAACCTCCATGATCACTGTTGAAGTAAATGCTGTATCATACAGAAAGATTTAATAGGAAATGTAATAAGACAGCAGACTGTCAATTAGATGTGATGCAATTGCTTCACATTATACCAGAAGATACTGACATGTCAGTGCCGGATCACATTAATATCATTACCTCCTTCTCTCCTGCAGCACCACATAGACAGCTGGGCTGCTCTAAACTTTTATTTCTATCTAAGAAACCAAACTGGGAGCACTGGAAATGCTTCTAATTTAGGTTTATATGCAAATATCAGCAGAAGGCAGTCCTGATGTCCTTTGGTTTTATCAAGCTTCACAACGAGTTTATTTCACTTTGATTTGCAGAACCCTTTTGATGATACCATGCAGGTTGGTTGTTTAGAAAAAGAAGGGAAGATTACAGCCTGAAGAGAATGGCAAAAGAGCAAGTGGGAACTCATTTGATGATCTTTGAATGCCTGAAAAAGATTCCTTCCCTTATGAGAAAACTTTGATCTTTTTTCAGCAGACTGAAAAGGTCCTTGCTCTGTTCCTGTGTATACTCAAATTATAGCACTATCACCTGGATTATTGTAGCTGATGGCACCAGTGTGCTTTGAATTACTGGGTTTTTTAAGTGAGAACTGCAAGGCTGATCTGCACTGTAGGTTGCTGGTTATATTGACTTGTATAAAATCAGGCAGTTTTAGCAACACTTATTCACAACTAGTTAATTTTTGCTTCCTGGTGACACCAAATTCATCTTGTTTATTTAAATCTAACTTCTAACAACAACTCTTTGTGCATGGGCTCAAACTTAAAAGGCTGATCCTGCAACTGCCTCATTCCCATCACAGTTAAAAGTATGAGAGGGAGCTGGAAACTACCAAAATCAGACTTTACCTGATCTCTGTACATTACATTAAACATTATAGCAAAATGTTTACAAGGCCAGTTTCTTTTAGGGGAAGATAAACAGGCTGCCTGCCCACACTATCACGGAGGTGAAAGCTAAGAGTACAGGAGGCTTCCTTGTGCAGGGCAGATACTCAAACCTCGCCAGCCCAGCCTTTTCCACCTGGACAGTTTTGAGGAAAGCAGCTTTGAGGAAAACAGCTGCAGCTCTTCTCGAACTTCCTGAGGCCAGATGGTTGGACACAAAATATCATAACATAATCAGAGGTCAATTAATGGTGATTGTGCTGCATAGGAATCCTTTGATCCATTTGGGGTAACGTCAAGCAGTTGCTAAGCAGAGCATAACCACAGAACTACCTCAGTCAGGGCAGATGTTAAGGTAAAATGAGAAACCTTTGCAATCTAAATAAGAAGTACTTAGCATTTAGAACAAATTATTGTCATTTCATTTGGCTTTCCTCATCATGGAAATACTGTAGGCAAAAAAAACCACAAAGGGACAGGCAGCTTCTAATTTCAACACTGGGGTTTTCTAGGGCTGCCCTCTGCAGTATAAACTAATGTGGCTAGAAAGATCTCATCTTTAGTTTCTCAACAAGCAGTCAAGAGAAAAAAAACAAACCTACATATCCAGCCAAGCACAGAGCAGTGCCTGTACTACCCACGTCCTGACACCACCTCACTCACCCTGATGCACTCACCTGAGTGCCTGTGCAACCTGCTTTTCATTCTCACACTGCTCAGCTGCAGCACAGGCCTGCGACCCCAGCTGAGCAATCAGAGCTCCTCAGCAACCAACACCTCATTGCTCCTGCCCTGCTCCCTGCTTCCAACAAATACAGCCTCACGTGCCAAAAGTAATTTAGAAATTACCTCTCTTAGCTCTTCTTCGGTATTGAGGAATTCTGTGACCCCACTGATAAGCTTCGAATTCATAAATAATGCTTCTCCGTATCTGCAAGGGCAAAAAGAAGATGCATAGAATTAGTGTGAGTCCCAGGCAAGCTGAAAATTAAAAAGTAGTCTTCTATAAGCAAGGGAGAAGACATGGGACCAATTCTGGGGATCCAAGGGAATAGTACTGGAATTGGACACTGCTATTGCAGTGTTCCATGTTAAACACCTGGACTGAGACATTTTTCTAGCCTGAGTTATTTGTAGTTAACTTTCAGCCAAATGCTATTAAGCAGAATGGGTTTAACCACAGCCTCAGATGACAGCTCCAGAGGAGAGGACCAAATCACAACACCTCATGCTTAACAAAACAGCTTTCTATGTAATGACAGCAAGCAGCTCAAAATGCAGGTGCTAAAGAAGGAATGGAGCAGCAACTATGGAGAAGTATTCTGAGGAACCCTTCTAGCTGTACCATTAAAACAGACTTTTTGAAGTGCTGCAGCCTTCTCTGCATTTTGTATTCATCAATCTCATCTACATTACGAATAGCCTCTTGATAAGTGAACCAAATCAAATTTTCTTGTTCCAGTACCTGATAATTAAAATAAATAATACTGATAGGGAATAATACTGCTAAAATAATCCCCTGGGCCATGATGTAGCATCTTCAAAGAATCAAACTGGAATTAAAATTCAAAAGCTTGGGCAAGGAATATTTAAAAGGTAGAATATTCAGCAGCAATCACCAATGACCTTCTGCAGGTAGTTGCTTTGAAACTGGCCATTCAAATCCTGCTATTCCAGTTGCTTTTCCACAAGTTTTCTTTCAATCCCTCAAATGAAGTATCTACATCACCTACAAGATTAACCAGACTACTCCTGAAGTTTTGCATTTCATGTTGTAATAGTTTGTGGCAGATTTTGTTTTTCAAAGTCTCTAGCAGAAAGAATATAATTCCATTGGAAACTAAAAGCATGCCATTTGTTCAAGGTAGATGCCATTCAGCACAGCAAAAGGCACTTGACAAATACTTATCCTTATCTTTATCTGCACATACATCCAAAGCAGTATCTAGCTAATCTGAACATGACTGCTTTTAAGATAAGGAATCCAGCTCTCCTTTCAGAGATGTGTAATACCAACAGATTTCACTGTAATTAAGGTTATCGGGGGGGAACAATTCAGTTTATACCCCACTATTAAAAACTGATTTAGAGGAGGAATTCAAAGTGAAATGGACTAGCACAGCCACAGCTTTCTGTTTTGCTTCTATTAATCCTAAATTAATTACCCTTAAATGTTTAGGTAATGTAAGCCACAGTCCTTTCAAAAGGGAGAAAGAAAGAGAAAAGGAAAGGGATAGCCCCAGTGAGAGGACAGAAAGAGGCAGAGGGAGGAGAACTGGTTTTTCTTTAAGAAGATTCTGTTTTAGGGAAGGTCTACGCTGTGTTGCTTGCTACCTTGAGCTTGTGCGAGGGGAAACACAGTTATAGGTATCAAAAATCCTACTCCCTGACCACTAATAACTGAATTATTCATGGATATTTCAGCAAGTACATCTCTTTTTCCAAAACTTCAGTCACACTGACATATACAGACATCCAGAGGCAAACGCCTCCTATGGGAAGTATGGATTTCATGGTCCTTTAAGCACATTTAGGCTTTCTAACAAAGCCCTTTATTATTAAAGTCTCAGCTTAGCCTCATAATTGACTGCTTGGAAAACTGGAAGCTCCTCTTGATGGGGTCTTTTGACAAGGTTACCAATCCACTTTACAGAAGTGACCTCATAAAAACAGCTGCAGAGATTTTATTTTTCTTGCAGTCTGTACTGTAGTCACAGTGCAAACAAAAGTAGCAGAATTTCTTCCACTGAAAATGATACTTTCACAAATACCTGTGCTGATTACTGCCCATTGCATATACTTGGTAAAAAGTCGGCCACTAACAGCAATTTCTAAACAGACTCTGCTGGCAGAAATTATAGAAATGCCACCTCCCAAAACAGTATTTTGCGGGTGTGAAATGTATGAATAAACAGAAAAAGTCTTTGGTCTTGCAAATGTCAGTTTTCCCAGCCTTCACAGGAAAGACAACAGCACTGCAGAACCAGGACCTTACATGTCTGAGCTCCCTGGAACCATCCTGGAGTTATGGGCTCTCCATCTGCTCTTACTTACATTTACTTCTGGGGGTGAGAACCTCCAATGCCTCATATTTGTACAGGCTTTGGACTTGTGTGAACTCCAGTTGAGAGGCAGCATAGTCCATTTACTTTGGACAGATGTTAATGGCTTCCCAAATACTGTCAAATTCCCAAATGCTGACAAATGATTCAGCACTTGAGAATGAAGGAATTCTGTTGGATTAAATTTTCACACACAGACATGCATATGCATACAAGATTAAAATTATTTAGGAGCCAAGGTAGTGCATGCTCAAGTAACAGGAAGCCAAGCACAGTATTGTCAGTTCTCTTTTTCAGAATTTTAGCTTAGTCCCGTGGATTTCTTATGAAAGACTTGTTACACACCTCAATTTCTAATCACCTTTGTAAATGGGATATGAATGATTTTGAAGACTTTGTACATTATCAGTATCTTCCAGACAATGTGAATACAAGCATGTTGTAAAAATATAAAGGGATATCAATATTTTGTTGTCATTCTAAGTCTTTGACATGCTGTATTTCAAAGTTAGACGAAATAGCATTATAGTATAATTTAACCACCCTCAGCTACTTCATATTACTATCTCAAACATCAACACTTTTTATAATAAATTCAATGGAAAATACCATTGTGATAGCACCTTATTAAATCAATGTTTTGTATGGTGGTTTATTTTAAATAGAATTAAATAATAATTTAAATGTACTTATTTATTTAAATTCATTTAATTTATATAATTATAAATAATTGTAGAAAAAACATGCCTTGGGACAGAGTATAGCTGAACTATAATTCCGCAATAAAGCTTGTATTTTAAAAATGTGCTAATGGGGCAAGCTTAAATCAGAAGCCTAATTTTGCATCCTATCATGTCACTGTTCCACTGAACATTAAGGGCCAAGGTGTTAGACTAATTCCACCTTCTCAAAGTCTCTCTTAAAAAGTTTTAATCTATAATTACAAATTTATAAAAACAGATTTATTTTCTATATATATCACATATGTACAGCTTGTATGAACTACTTCATTCCACTGCGTTGAACCTTTTGGCAATTGCCAGAAACTCAGCTGGCCATCCCTTTCAAAATAATGCAACTGCTGCAATCCTTTTGGCAGCTCTGACTTGTGTTTGGAGATCAAACTGAATGTAGATAACATAAAGTCAGTGTTGGACAAAGAGGTAGGCTCTGTTATTTTCTTATTAGGAAGGACAGTAACAGGTTTTTGATGAGGCCTTGACAATTGTTAGGAACCAAGACAATGGTGCAAGTGAGATAAATAAAAACCAAATTTTGAGTGAAGGTAAGCTGTTTAAAATTAAAACACCAAAAATTTGGCATGTGGTACAGTTTTCTAAATCTTGTCCATTTGTCTACACTGCTTAACTTTGTCCATGTCTAAAATCACAGGTGTTAGCCAGGTTGTCAGATGAATGTACTGGCTAAGGCAGGACACAAGTACTGATTATGTATTTGTAGCAATACAGATTTTAATAGATTTATGCCTAAACTCTGTCCTAGAGGAACCTGAAAAATTATTTGCTATCCAGAGCATAACTAACTACACTGGGTTGCATAACAGTAATGGGCCTGCCATCCACTTTCTGTGTAAAAGTCCAGTTCCTGGAATAATCATGCCAGAAGCAGAGGATTCTTAATATTTAAACTCTTCAGCACTCTTAAAGCTTTTTGGAAATTGCTTTCAAAAAGTATTCTCCTGCAATATAAACTTCCAAATCCAATTCCAGCTCAGACCTATTCTTCCAGCTGAACTTCTTCTAAAATCCCACTATACTGTAAAGTATTACCCAAAACAGCATGAACAACTTTTTGAATCTTCAAGGAAACTGCAGTCTCTGAGTTTCCTTGACTCTTCTTTTGGTGCTGTGAAATCTATAGTAAGTTTGTACCTGTATTCATCAGGCACTAGGAATTAGTTGCTTAAAGACAGCATCTTAAATATATCATTTCAAATATTCTGTGATACACTAGATGGCTCCTCGTAAGTTCAAAATGGAACAGATCTCCAAGTTTTTTTGTTGACACCATGGGAGTGGTCTGGTTGAAGTTCTTGGGCACCTGCCTTTAAGAACTTGAACCTCATCTGAGCTGTGGTCTCTTCTAACCTGTCAGTATAGATGAGCTGCTGTGCAATATTTCAGACCCTCAGGCTGTCCCTAAAGAACTAAAGAAATTTGTCATTGGTTGAATTAATATCAAGATCTTCATCAAAAAGGATTTTAAAATGTTGACTGGGCTTCTGAATAGGGTCATGTAGCACTTGTTCAAAAAGAAAGAGAAGTAGGTGTAACAAAGAACCCCGTCTCCTTCCTGTTCATCTATTTTTAATTCAAAATGTTGCTCCTCTATTACTTGAAACTCACCTGAAACACAGAGAGGAGGAAAGAGGATGACATTACATTAGCATCCTTTTGAAAACAGAGCTGTTTCAAAAAGGGATGGGTGTTTTTTTCCACAGTTGAAATAATGTTCTTGAAAAGGTGTTTTTTTTCTATCAGACTTAAAGTCAGCAAAATTCCTTTGGGAAGTGCTGCTTTTTTATCTATGTAAAAGTAGAACTGCAGCAATTGACATATAGATAGAATTCATTATCATAAGCACAGACACAATACAGTAATAGATATATAAAGAAGATAGCTAAGAGATAAATGTTTCTATGCATGTGTGTGATAATCCACGAATAAATGCATTTATGACTCATATGTATGTTTTTCATATTTAAAGACACCTCTATTTCTGGATTAAAAGAGCTAAATGGACTAAATTAAATGGACTAGATTCAGGAACTTACATGACCACATATATATACAATCCTTATGTAAATTACATTTAGACTTTTTATCTT
>JAVJGJ010000057.1:58883202-58899802 GCA_035590215.1 Microhierax caerulescens | reverse complement strand
CCACGAATAAATGCATTTATGACTCATATGTATGTTTTTCATATTTAAAGACACCTCTATTTCTGGATTAAAAGAGCATGGACTAGATTCAGGAACTTACATGACCACATATATATACAATCCTTATGTAAATTACATTTAGACTTTTTATCTTTACCTAGTGTTTAATATTTTCCATTTTTCTCTGAAAAACTTCCAAGCAAGATCCCTTCCATGTGGATTTCGAGCTACATGGATTATCACATCAATTGCATCCTGATCCAGGACAACTTCTGAGTTGAGAGACAAATTCAAAAGCCTAGTGGGAGAAACAAGGACAAAAAATCTTGTCTAGCTTCACCAACACATAGTCTCACAATCGCACATCAGAAAACTCTCCGGAAACCCCCCCCACCACCACTGCCAAATGCTTTGTTTAAATCTCCAAATGAGTTCCATGGTTTATTTCTATGATTTCAAACACCAGTCACATTTATGAATCATAAAAATCTTGATGTAAAAGGATTTCAGTAAAAGCAGAGTGGAACTTTACATGTGCATTTTTATGAAAACACTAAGATCAGACAGACTGTTCAACACATTTAAATAACGGATATGCTATACCAAAAAATAACAGCAATTATTATAGGATTTCAAACAGTTCCAGTGAATACAGGAAAATTTGGAAGTGAAAAGACATAATACATGTGAATTTTCGTATGCATTAACACAAAAATAGAAGACAGTTTAAACAGACAGTAAGCCTGTGCTTGAAAAGCAAAGTTCTTTCATTTAGACCAAAGCTCAGGCGATGATCCATAAATGTTGAATTGATTACTGGTAATCAGTTACAGATACAGATATATAATATTTTTGTACCTGTTGAGCAAGTTTCTGTCATCACTGCAAGTTAAGGCTTCTAATAATATTTTCTTCTCAGACACTGCTGTGGTAGAATGAAACTTCATCCAAATGAACTCCCATACATCTTCATCCATCAGTGAAACTCCTGTACAGTAGACAATGTCTCTCACATTGAGTGGGATTCTATAAAATAAATCAGTAATAGCATTGTGGTAAATAAGCAGCCTCCTGATATTTGGAACAAAGGTGACTACACTTATAAGACTCCAGAATTAAAGTGCAACAGTAATCTTTTTTTGGAAGATTACATTTGCATCTCTTTACTGCCACCAAAATCTTCCAGGCCATCCTAATGGATTTTCTAATGAGTAATACATGTTTGCCATTCTTTTCCTAACTCAGTCACATTTGTCAGGAGACTATAAATTATGGTCATCCAGTTCATCAGCACATAATGTGCCACATAACCTGCGGGACAGGTAACATAAGCTCTCCAAATTAGCATGGGATCTTATCGCTCTGTTGCTGGGCTCTAAGCCAAATCTCCTCTTCTTGTCCTTAGTGCTGAGGTTTTAGAACAGGAGCTGATCAGCCAGAAACTCCTCCTTGCTTGCGCTGTGTAGTGCTCCATCTTCACATAGTAACATGCAAGTAAGGAAGGATGTACTGAATCAATGCTACTTAAAAATGCTGTTTTCAGGAGTGACAACAATAGAAAGATCTGTACGTTAATTCAGCATATATAGAATACCAAGAGAAAACCAGCTATGCCACAGGATGGTTGTGAACTGTGAGCACTGCTCAAGTGAGATAAACTCTGACTGGGTTAATTGAAAGCTTCTTGAAGCCAAATCCAGACCTAGAATAGGATCTACATATGTACCATTTTCTTCTAAAAAGATCTCAGCTGGGCTTTCAATTTCCTACCCTGCTTCTGTTTCCTATACAAGCATAGAACCTGAAACATTTGTGAGCTAAAGGGTATTCCTGCAGATAAAGCTAGATGCTTCTCAGAGGAATATGTTTCTCATTTGCCGGAAAGAACAAATGCCCCATTTCTTGATAAAATTTATACCAAAACACAGTTACTAATATCTGGGCTGAAACAACTCTGAAACTTCATATGCAAGGCCTCTTTAGAGAATCTAGAAGTAGATACAGCTGCTATCAGTCTCTGGGCAGGCATACAGTGGGACAAAAAATGAAATCACTTCCGTAAAATTTGATATCAAAACCGACACAACACAGAAATAAAAGGTTACATTAATACTTTAAGACTTTCACCAATGTCTTATACCATAGACAGGGCTATCTCAGTAGAAAGTAAAGAGGTTCTTTTACTTCCATCTATTCATTCTCCAGAAAAAAAAAACTTCCATCCATTGAAATATTCTATTGTTGGGCTCTGTGATGAGTGTTTTTGTTAAAAAACTTCAGCTAATCTCTTTGGATATGTCTGAGTCCCTGGAAAATGAAAACAGTGTGGTTTTTCAGCACTTCAAAGTTTTGGTTCTTCTTCAGTACTTCAGAAGGAAGCAGGCAAGGTAAGAAACCATATATTGATGGCTTTGAAGTGTTACAAACTGTTGTTGCCTCTATACGGTTAGCTGGTCCCAACAGCTATGATGGTTTCTTGAGAAAAAGAATAACAGGAATGTGTGGCTAAATTAAGGCAAAACCAGGGGAAAAAGTGCACTCCTCCTCCTCCTGGCCAAAGAACTGTGGGGAATTAATGCCTACTGGTTTTTTTGTTATGCTTTTTCTGAATAGCAAAAACATCCTGAGGTTGAGGTTTTATTCATGTTCTCTGGCAAGTGTAGTCAGCAGCTCAGGGGGTGTATCTGCAGGTTTAGATGCAGTCACATGAATTTTGCTTCTGCTGAGCTGACATACTCAGGATAGTGCTGCTTCTTAGAGATTTTTTGCAGAGTCCCACGCTAACAGAGCCACAAAGGGCTGCCTTGACTAGCATTGAGGTATTTTGCATTTGATGCAGACAAACCCAGACATTTATTCAGGAGTAAACTCTCCAAAGCAAAACTGAAATGGCAGGCAAGAGAAATATAATCCATTTTAATGTTACTAGGAATAAGAAACTTCTAACTATGCGCAGCACACACCAGTAATATTGCCTTCTAAAGGAAAATCAGAGGTGCAATGTCTTCATCCAGAAGTACTGGTGGGTCAAAGCTTAATCCTAGAGCAATTAATCAACTTGCAACTAGAGTTCGACTTGATGATCTTGAACATCTTTTCCAACCCAAATGATTCTATGATCTCTGCCATGGACTGCTTCCATCTGGCCATGCCAGACTGGTATTACAGTGAAGAACCTGGCATGTATTCAAGATCTTACTGTTTCTTCTCCTCTCATCACCAAATTGCCGTGTGAGAATATGCACATGCCAAGCCATGCCAGGCAATCAGCACTGCTATGGTTATGACCACATAGCTCAAGCAAATCCTACATGTCACCAACACATAGATGGGACCTCCAAAAAATGCATGTTCCACAGTTTCTCCCCCTTGATGCTTCCTGTTAACATCTTAGATATTTTCCCTCAATGTCCAGATGATCTAAAAAGTTTTGCATTGAAAAAGTTAGTAACTCTTCTCAGATTTACCCAGGATCAGTAGATACTGGCTTATATATGGTCTATGCAACTGTTTCTGTGGTCCCTATAGAACTGCTATGACAAGACCAAGGAAATAAGAAAATCCTTAAAGCTGACTAGATCCATTAAAAGAAATAATGTTTAAACATACATGGGCAGTAAAGAAAAAAAAGTTAAAACTTTCACCAGCCTTTCCATACTACTGAGTTTTGATTCCCCAAAACAGAGTTAACATTAGTAAAATGTGGGTTTGGTTGACATTTACAGAATTACCCATATGTGCTAGGTGCTGAATTTCCATTTCACTGAAATGGAATTTGCACTTCTTACTCAAAGTCTATCATTAAGCCCTTGTTGCAATATTTCAACAGTAATGAATATCAACAGTTTATTTTTATGCATCCAACCCTTGTTTCAAAATGTGCACGCAAATGAAACTGCATAAAATTGAGTCTATTACAGGAAATTAAGAATACATATTCAAACACAAGACATCAAGACAATAAAATTAACGGAGCAGATATTTAGGTGCTGCCTTTCTGTTGGCTTATATTAACTCAGAACGAGACTTGAAGTTTTCTAAATAACTGCACCTCTCAACACTTTGGCTCAGCAATTACAGCAACATAAATATGCAGCCATATACACATATACTGTATAGAATGTGAAAGTGATATCAATTATCACTGTGTCTTGATTTTCTGATACACTACATTATTTGTCCTTAAAGCTCAACTTCCTTACCAGCTTAAGACTTTTTTTTTGGTTTAGTTTGACATTTCATACACTGACAGCAGTCATGAGAACACATGCTAAACCCAAAGGACTAAGGGATGCTATCCTGACCATGGGACCAACCAACCCGTTGCCCCCAATCTGTCTTATCATATGATATCTGAATATGAAGAACAACTGAACCCAGTCAAGTCTTATTTCAATGAAGGAAGGACTTTATACCTTGACAAACACTAAATCATTTTCTTAGACACACACATAGTTTTTCCTGAGCTTTGCTGGCAGAAATATTATCTCTGGTTTACTACAAGAGATGCAGTTCAGCCAAGAGATACTCTAAGGAACTATAAGGCACCTGGAAAAGGTAATTCCTTTTTTGGTTGATTGCCCCATTAATTCAGGGAAGAACTGTGTGCTGGAAGGACTGTCACTCTGTGTTTGGCTAGTACAGTCAGCAGCAGAGGTACCTAGGAGTGGATGTCTAACCCCAGAAAGGTCAGCGTTGCTCACTTGTGAGGTTTACATTTTTGAAAATTACAGTGAAACGTAATGATTCAATGGGCTTTGCCAGCTACTCTATTTTTACATTCTAAGGGCCAACACTAGCAATTTTAGCAGCAGTGTGGTCAGTGAATGCAAGGTCATTTGCGTGCTCTGGCAAGGAAGGAGGACTTAAGACAAGTGATGGCACCGATCCCATGCTCATATTGTAAATGTCATTATGCTCCTTGCTAAGAAAACTCTCTTGCCACCAAATCGGTAATAGCATACTTGCAGTACTGCAGCAGATCTACTCAATAAAGTCCAACCAGTTGCTCCAGGGAAGGTTTTAAGCCTCTATCTATAAGCTAAGTCATTAGGATAATGTGAAAAAAAACCCGCCCCTACAAATCAAGACATCAAAACAAATACTGATTTTAACTGGCTTAGCTTCAGAAACCGCAAAACTTATGGTTATGAAAAACTACAAATTACTCCTGTGAGAGGCTTGTAATCAGGACTGTAGACAGGAGGGTTTTTCTTGTGGAAAGGAAAATTGTTTATGAAAATGCGAGTATCCTCAAAGTCATTTCTCTCTAACTATTGCCTCAACAAAGAGCCCTCTAACTGAATTTTCTCCATTTGTGGGGATTTTTCATTCTCTCTCCTCCAGTCATTATGGGTTTGCATTTGTTACCTAAACATGTGAAATCTCCCCAGTCTACAGATTTTTTTATTTTTATATCTTCATGGAAAATGTTCTAAGATTGCAGTTCCAAGGCACTAGATCAGCACGCAGAATGTTTTCCCTCTGTATTAACTGAATCAAGTGGATAAAATTACCATTGTTTCAGTACCGCTTAGGCAGTAACACTGCAGAACATATCCCCTTGTTATATTAAAGTTATCTGGGCCTTCAAGGCTGCTCTCATTTTTAAAGAGCTAATATGATTGATGGACACTTCAGAAGAATAAAGATAAAGATTAATTTTTGAAAGCATCATTTTAAATGGCTTTTATTTGAATACTGATCCAATTTATTTAACTTTATTTTTCTTGCTTAACAGATATGATGGTGAGAATGAAATATGTAGCTAGCAGAGCTCATGTTTAAAAATTAAACACTTTGGGAAAAAAATTAAAAATTAAACAGTTAGAAAAAAAATTAATTAAAATTGTGATGTGCCTTTACAGGGATTTTTTTTCAAGAGTGAATAATAAAACTCTACAATGAGCTAAGAATAATCTTCTAAGTTATAATTAATTGGTACATACTTGCTCCTATTTAAAGTATGTTCTTACAACTGGAGATACACTTACAAAATTGGACCATAATTATTTATCTTCTGGGCAAATTGCGTTCTATTTTTTCAAAATGTAATTGCACACAGTTTAGACAGTTCTTTGATTAAGTGACAAATTTCAATACCATTTAGGGTACTATTTGAGGAAGAAAATTAATCAGAAACATTAATTTTTATTTTTGCAACTATTTAACATTCAACTTAAGCCTATTTTTCTTGATGACTATATTTATAGTCTCGCTTAATAAGTTACAAGGCTCAGATAACAAATAACAATGAAGCACTGGTACTTTCTTGGCAGATCTGAAATACAGATTCTGTTATAAGGAACGCACCACACAGTGTTTAGTTTTTAAGATGGCAGCCCCAAAGCTTATACTCCCATTCTCTATTACAGACTCCAGGAGCCATGCTGCTGGCACCACTGCACACCGCCGACACACACCCGGTCTGAAGAGAAAGGGCAGCATTTCCCCTCGAGAACTGAGGCACAGAGCTGTCATGGGTTTGACATCCAGCTGCCTATCACGCATTGAATTCAGGGGACATTAACTGAGGATGTGGCTACTTGGTGTCTGTGGCAAAGCTATGCACAGACACATCTCCTCAATCCCAGTCCTGTGCTCCAAAGCTTCAGGTACTGCATGGGTCTGAATGAGGCAGGCAGAGAATAAATACATCATCCCTCAAGTGAAGATTACTGCTTTTGCTCCGCTCCCTTCCTACAGCATATATCCCCTGACTAACACGTGACTAGCACACTCAAGCTCTTCAACACTGATTTTAATGACTGAGTGGTGAGTTAAGCACTTCTTTCTGAGACTAATCCCTCAGCAGATACACCTTGTTTTGTCCTTTCTGGACAGTTTTTGCAACAAAAATATGGCCCTTTCTGTTCAATGGTTCTGCAGGATTGTGAAGAGATCATTCCTGAATGAGAAAATTGGAGACAAATCTATCTAACTTCTAATGATTGCAAATTAATTATTGCTAATCCATAATCGTTACACATAGGGTCACTTTATTGTGATCACACACTGAAGTCAGAAGGCAAAAGTGCTACCTGAACCATCTGCCCATGAAGCCAAGTTTTGTCGCTCACAAGACAAAATCCTCTCTCTTTTCAGACATAGTCCCCAGATGGTCTTTCAGAGCACTATCTCCTTGATTAACTCGTGCACTCAACAGTGGTTTCTTCCTTCTTAAACAGTTTTATTGACTTGAGTGCAAGATTCTACTCAAACGTTGTAACAACCTATTAATTAGTTAAATCACTTCAGCAACACTGGCTGACATTAGCTGGCAAAGTTCCAGAAACAATTCAAAATGTATGAATAGTTATGCCTGAATTTTTTCAGTAATTAAAACTTCTAGGGGTTGAGAACACAGAATAAGGGATCTATTTTATTGTTTTACATTTATCAGACATTCATGTGTGAAAAAAATGAAAATAACTCTCATTTTTTCATGTTTGCTGCTATTGATTTCCAAAAACAGCTGGTGGGCATCAAACCCGTGAAAAAAGCTAGTGCCTCTTCCAAGCAACTAACAAACATAATTAACCTGTTGGCCACGTTCCAACAAATACTTATGAGGGTGGTTAAACATAAGTATATTTATAAGTTGTTGCAAGGCTGTAGAACTAGTGTGCCCATGTGAAACAAAACAAAAAAATTATGTCTATCAAGTCATTAGAGAGAGAAATAAGGGAGAAGAAAAAATGCTTTGTTTGGAAAAACATTTGATTTTCTATCACCTAAGCCAGACTTCATTGAAATGAACTCAATTAATGACTGGTAATTTGTTAATTACCACTTCCTCAGATCTATGGTTAGTTTCATTTATAGACATGTTACAGTCTCCTGTACACTCCTGCAGTGCAATTTATTTTTCTGGTGGCATTTCTATTGAGTAGTTAAAGGTCCATCCAAATAAGCACACTGCCAATTTTAGGCAGCTGGATGGACATGAATCCATTGTTCCTTGCAGAGGAAATACAAATTCGGCACAAAAAAGGGTGGGGACTTAGTACTCTCAAATTAGGTTTGTTTGTTATCACTGTCTTTGTTCAAATTAAGTGATGGAAGTCATCTTACTTCATTACTTGCACCTTTCTTAAGACTGATAAAGAATTAGTCTTCCATAACAGTCATGGCAATGTCATGAAAGTCTTTGAAATGGCAAACAGGTCACTGGAAGAGACAATATTCACATTATTAGACTTACAAAGATTAAATGAGGTAATTGAGTACTAGGATGTAATCATCCAAGATCCCGATTTATTTTTTTAGTAACCAAAAGTAGTTCATCTATAGTGCAAAATGACATACAGAAGTGTTCTGACTTGAAACCCACGGACTGAACAGGAAAATTCATGGCATATTCTACTTTCAGAGATCTCTGGCCCCACATCAGCAGCTCAAGACTTCTCAGAACAACCTGGATGATTAGAGACCAGACCAGATTCAAAACATCTAGATTTACAGGCAGGATCGTCTGGCAGTCTCTCCTTCTCCTCATTCATGCAGACAGACAGATGTAAACTTCATTAACCCATGGGCTACAGAATGGTGGTGACTTCAGACTAATTCAGTGCAGCAGCCTGCACTCCACTGCAAACATCATCTACTCATCTGAGCACTGCTTTCCTTAAGAGATGGAAAAAAAGAGAAAGCCCATGCCTTCCTATCACTTGTGTTAGAAAGTGTAGGCTGAACATACGCTCAGAATTGCAAAAAGAAAAGAAAAACAAGTATTAGAAAGAAGCAAGTATTGAACATTAGCTCTCCTTTTCAAATAGCATAGCCAGCTTAGCTCTGTTAATCAAAGATTAGCAGATTGTTATCAACCATAAGGTCAGCGTAACAGATGCAGAGACAAGAGACACCAAATTTGCACATATCTGAATGCAACTCTCACTTTAGACAAGTTTGATGTGGTAGAATATTGGGTTTTCCCATTTTTTTTTTTTTCAATATACGGTATTTGTAAGGCAGTATTCCAAGTAAACAAAATTGATCAGAGTGCTTGTGATAGAAGAATAATAGTAAAAATAGTAAAAACTGCATGAAACCTAAAATCACCCTAAAGTGATATGAAGTCTGGATCAATCAAATCCATTTACAGTGAGTTTTCTAGGGATACTGAGGCAATTAATCAAGGTACTCTGCTTCCATTTGAAAGACAGCAACCAAGAAATAGAAATGGTTACACTTCTAAAGCAAAATAATAGTATCACCACAGCCCTACTAACAGAACCACAATAAAGCATTCCTTTTTCTGCTGAAGGCAAAATCAACTGTCTCAGTTCAGTGCAGCTCTCACATATTCACACATTCATGCTATCCTGTTGAACTTTGCCTCAAGCAAGCATACATCCGCAGTCCACTTTGCCAGCAGAAATGTGTATGTGGCAACCTGTAGCTGATGGGTGGCAGCAGCAGCTGGAAGAAAATCATGCCTGTGCCCACAGAAAGGTTTGCAAAAACGTGCTTGTGTCTACAGCTAAGTTATACTTTGAGCCATCATAGTGTGCATTCACATGTTCCCTGTTGTCAGGATATCTCTCGTCAGGAGTTTACAGATTGCAGCTCTCCACAGATACTTTCTTGAACCTCAGAAATACACATTTACTTAGTCTATCCAAGGCAGAAAGTCTGAAAATGCTAATCCTCTTAGAAACATGTTTTTCTTTCAGCATAGATACGCAGTGAAGGTTAAAGGGGTTAACAAGGCTGATCCTCAAGCTCAGGCAGTCTTTGTATGGTAATTTTGTTAATTTTTTAGGCTGAACCACAATGCTGTTATATCTAAGGAGTGTGAATAATGTATTTCTTCACACATGAAAGAGCTTCACAGGGATGAGCTCAGTTAAATGAAGGTAGAAGCAAACATCTTATTTTTCAGCCAACAGTAGCTTCTCTTGTACAGCATTCTGCTGTTGACTGAATCCCAGTAACCTTACATTCTCAAACTATAAAGGGACATGTCAACGTGCTTGTATGTTTTCTGCTAGGTTTGTATTCTTCTGAACATCAGCATGGAAGCTTCAAGGGCTTCCATTGCTCCAATACAGGAGTAGCATATATCCCAACTTAACAGATTGAAAATGTTTGCCTTCATATCAACTATCAAGTCAGCAGTCAATGCAGACTTGCAAGTAAAATGTGCTGGAGCCATCAGCCATTTAAAAAGAGCAAAATTACTTGAATTCATTGATTAAAAAGACTGTAAGACATACCCTGAACTCTAATCTCACATTTTCAGCTGAAAGAAATAATCACTTCTTTTTTTAAGAATTGCAAGGATTAAAATATGGTATGAATTCCTAAACGAGTACAAACAGTTGTCACCTTATAACCTCTTCTACGTGTAATGTTGCGTGCTTGGTTTGCTTCTTGTAGAGCCAAACTTCTTTTTCAGTTATGTTCCTTGTTTTAGCATTGTGTTTTGCCCTGCAAAAGCAGTAGTGAGCAATAATACCTAAAGCTCTTTGCATACTAAGTAATCCTGGTATTTCAGGTACCCAAGGCTCCTTCCTTCAGATGAATGCTTTCACCTTTAGGCTGGAGAGCTGTATTATTTCTCCTGCTAACAAAGTAAATCCCAGTGGCTGAGCTTCAACCAGAAGAGGAAAGTGTGTTGCAGTGTCTTAATACTGACCAAAACTCCTCAAAGACAGGTCATCGGGGTTGTATTCTGCATGTGGCAGATGCAGGGCTGAGGTACTAAGCTGAAGCTCTACCACCATCTCAGAACCACTGTTTAGATGGGGGTTAAGGAACAGCTTCTCTGCCAGCAGTGTTTGAAAAGAAAAGGAGCAGACCTTTTCCTGTTGTAGTGACAATTTTGAAAGGCAAAGTCACCTTTTGCAAGGACCTCTAACTCTATGATCACTATTTACATCCTCCTTCAATATAAGTATCTTTCTCATTGTCGTGCTGGACCCTAAGAGGGCCCACTCTCATGTTAAGAGGCCCTTCACTCAGCATAGTGGCTGCCACTAACTTTATTTAGAGGTTCCCAAATCCCCTGGTAGGAAGCGTAACTCCAAGCGTTTGATTCTGCCCTGCGAGTCGGGTATCTAAAAATGAAGCATGGCAACACCTAAGTCACTTTAGAAATTCAAGCCTTCAAGCCTCTCAGCTGACTTCCACTTTCATGCACTGAGGCTAAACTTGCAGATCACATGCATTTTGGTTTTTTTTATTAATTCCATAAGAAAATCTGCAGTGCTACAGTTAGAAATCTAATGGCTTTTTTCAAATAATGCTGGAAATATAAAGAGGACCTCTGGCTTTGTGCTATGAATGGCCATTATTTTACTTGGTGAACACTGGCAAATTATTTGCACAGTAAAGAACATGTAATTACAAAGTACCAATAGTAACTGATTATTATGATTATTTCAATCCCCTACAGTGAAGAGTAGACAGTAATTAATTTCTGGACCTACCCAACTAAATATAATTACTAAAACCCACAGCAACTGTAGACATATGCTGGTAAAACAGTTAGATGTTACTGTATTTGTTTATTACTCAACACTTTATCCATAATTAAACGCCACAAGTAAAACAGAAAAAACATTTCAAAAGAGCTTCTAAAAAGCCATGGATTAAAAATGTGGCTAAAAAGTTATGAATTTTAGTATTGCTACAGTATTATTAATTGCACATTCTCTGTTATGGTTATTTGAACTTTAACTGCAGTAACTGCCAGGCAATCAAAAACCTCCTTTACATGATTTACCACCTGTGAATTTATGTGGTATATAATACCACATATTAACTTAATAATACCCTAATTTTGTATTGATTAGAATTTTGTGACACATGCCTAATATCATAGCCTCTACTGCTTTGAAGAATTCGTGTTCCTTCCAGCATGCACTGCTTGTAAATTAGCTTACCATATGAAACATCCCATCTCCCAGAATAAGGATTTTGGGAGGGGATTGGTGGAAAGGTTGCAAATTGGCCTTTATTTTTAGTCTTATAGTCAATCTCAAATTATATCTGTATATAAAAATATCCCTGAGTTCACTATCTTTGTCCTCTGGCTATGCAAAACCCACCAAGACCAGGCATTCTGCAACACATCAGTCAGTGCCTTTGTTCTCTTTCAGAAGAGGGAAGGCCATCTACAGGAACTTTCAGAGTAGTTTTCAGCAGTTACAACTTCATTCACTGCTGATAAGGGGTAGAACACACAAGGATACATATAGTTTCAGCACCTGTCACCAGCTTTCCACACCCCGAGTTCTCAGAGAAGTCTGAAGAAAGACAATCAGTATGATTTACCCCTTCTTTGTAAGGAAATACGCTTTGAGTGGTTCCTACAGATTCTGAGGTGGCTGTTTGCAGCAAATTCACAAACAGCTGTTAAAGGCAACAAACAGCAAAACACTTGATTGATGAGAAAGAATAGAAAATGGCGCCTGTTGAGTGGGCTTTCTGCCTGTATCTCGTACTTACCTGCTTGCCCTCTGTACTTGAGATAGCTAATGTCTCTGAAGTGCTAAAAGAGGCAGAAGCATGACTCAAACACCATGTTAATTAAATTGTGATTGTAGCATCATCATAATTTTGTTAGTGGAAAAGCAGGGAAAACAGCCCTTGCTTTATTTTCAGGTTTCAGTCTGAGTTGGTTTAAACTGAGCAAAGGTGATACAGGGTACCTCTGAGGTAGCGGGGTCTGAACCTTCCTGAGAGAACACTGACAGACCCTTACAAATTTTGTTACTGGTGGATTTTATGTCTACCACTTGCTATTTCCTAGTAGCCTGCACAATTTCTTTTCAATGTTAAGTAGATACGAAATTAGTCTGCTCATATGTTAGTTACATTCAGTATGTGAGACTGCTCTGAGAACAGCAACTGGAAAATTCTGGGGTGGGGAACTGAACCAATCCTATAATCTTGAGAAATACATAAAAACACGTATCTGACTTCTTTGCAAATTGTACCACTGTTTATCATCTGACTGTCAATCTGTATTCTGTAATTACATTATTTGTTGCGACTGTTCTTCAAAACTGTGCGGTTCCTTTGGAGAAATGCCCTGCTTTAACTTGGTAGCTATTCTCTTCCTCTGCCCTGCTGTGATGTTTTTATCATAATACTTGTCATATGCTGGCAACCACAATTTTTTTGCTCGCAAGAATGGCCCCATAGAAAGGTTAAGATGAATCTTCAGATGTCTCCTTAAATGTATTTCTTTCCTTTCTTGCTATTGGTAGCAAAGCAATAAGCTTTTATTTATTTATTTATTTATTTCCCCCTGATGCCTCTTTCTTCAGTCTTGTTGGAAAGGATGAAGGCACAGGGTGGGAGAAAGCATTGCAGGGTGACAGCTTTTTAACACTGAATAATCTACTGCTGTGCATGTTAATAGATGGCACTAGGTTTGACTATTTTTGCCAATGAATATCTAAGTAAATTACTTTTGCAGATTGTTTCCAATGATTCTTTCTCTTTAATCCCCTCTTTGAATAGTTTCATACTGATTGTTGCTGCTGACAGCAAGAATTCATATAAAACCCCGGGGTATATATTTCATAGTAAATATAGCAGGTATCATCATACACAAGAAAACCTGCTCCCTCCCATACGGCTTATTTAAAGGTTCATAGTCATAATCTCAGCATTATTTTTTTTTCCAGAAGTTTCAAAGTCATATAGGAATGCAATTTCCATTCACGCCCTGTTCATGGCTGGTTTTAGGTGGCACCCAGGTACTTAATGTAACCGAGTATGCCTGTAAAGGATTTTCAAAGATTACAGAAGGACATGTTTTAATTGCAAACAAACGCCTGATTGGCTCAAGATGTCTCTGAAAAATCCTACCTGCCTCTGTATCTATAGAGATCTGATCCTTTTGCAGAGCTTGTACAAGATTGGAACTAAAAATTTAAGATTGTTTTTCTCTTCTTTTTTTCTTGGTTACTTGAAAGTACAATAATTTCCTTTAAAACAAAATATCACGTGATGTACTTACACAAGTACTTCTACACCCGCATTCCATATAATCAGAAAATCCATCATGCTTTCCCAAGTCATAGTCTTAACCTACACTCTGTACTTATCTCAGTGCCCATAGATCAATACATACTTAAATATTTGTATTTTCAGTCATATATCATTTCTGAGATGCTTGACTTTAAAAGAGAAATTTCATACACCATCCGTGGCCTGTGTTCCCTTGCCTCGGCTGAATAAACCTGTGTCTGGACAGCCTAACTTACATATCTGCTGTGTCCTGGTTCTGGCTGGGACAGAGTTTTCTTCTTAGCAGCTGGTGCAGTGCTTCATTTTGGCTTTGGTGTGAGAACAGTGCTGGTGGCACATGGATGGTTTTGGTTGTTGCTGGGTGATGTTTATACTCAGTCACAGACTTTTCAGTTTCTCAGGCCCTGCCAGGGAGAGGGCTGGAGGGACATGGAAAACTGGGAGGGGACACAGCCTGGGCCCCTGACCCGAACCAGCCAAAGGGATATTCCATACCATGGGATGTTATGCTGAGTATATAAACTGGGGGGGCCGAGTGTGGGGTGCGTGTTACTGGGGCCTTCTGCTCACTGCTCGGGGACTGGCTGGGCATCGGTCAGCAGGTGGTGAGCAGCTGTATTGTGCATCACTTGTTTTCTTTCATCCCTTCCCTTTGGATTTCATTCCCCTCCCCTCTCTTTCCTTTTCATTATAACTATTATTGTTCTTATTATTATTGTTATTTCATTTTTATTTTATTTCAATTATAAAATGGTTCTTATCTCAACCCTCGAGTTTTACCTTCCTTTCTGATTCTCCTCCCCATACCTCTGGGCGAGGGGGAAGGGAGTAAGCAGCTGCGTGGTGCTTAAATTACCAGCTGGGGTTAAACCATGGGCGTGCTGTCAAACCCCTACAGTGCTGCTCATGCTCAGCACATCAGTTATCATATTATCACATCTCTGAGACCTCACATGATGTTTTCCATGTATTCCTGCATTAATTTCCAAGTCTTCATCCTTAAGTACTTCATAATATTTCCCTAAAATAGATTGTTTTGTCTCCTTTCTTACTCCTCAGTCCTTCTGCCTCTAACCTCTCTCACTTCTTTCATCACTTAGCACTTTCTGCTCTCTTGCCCGAACACAGCCTCCGTGTTGGTCTGCCAATGTGGTGATCACTAATCTTTCTTCCTTTAAAGTCCTCCTTAGAACACATCTTCTCACCTTCTAGCATGTCAATTGCCTGACAGCAATTTATCAGGAGGGGGCAGAAGCTACCTGGCTGTCCCCTTCACCCACTCATACATGCAATGGTAAATAATTCATTCTGAAGTCCCGCAGTCATTTTTAAATAACAGCCAGTGACCTCTGCTTCCTCCCATACCACTCTGCAGAATGGGGCACCATGGATGGGGGCAGGCAGGAGAAGAAAAGAATGCCAGCTCTATTGCCTCTGAGAAGGAGAAATGGGAAATACACATTTCAGTTCCACTTACCGGTTCCTATTGCTAGAAATCCAATCCGAGATTAATGTTGCAGCCTGCTGGTGACAGTGTTTGTTACCGAAGCTGCAGGCCAACATGATGACTTCCCGATGCAACTCTCTGTCCAAATTCAAGAAAGCAATAAGGCTGCATTAATAAATGTGTTTGAATGTTTACAAAAAAGCTATTTCTTGTAACAGTGGCAAGACTGATAGTTGGGCAACATAGCAAAGATAATCTAGCTATACAAATCTCAGTGTCAGTTTAATGCCTACAGCTGCTGCAACAACTAAAGGGTTGTGGACCAAAACCAGACCCCATTTACACTATGCACTCTCCCTGACCTCTGTGGTTACATGATTCCAAGTTCTTAAATACCCAGTACGCTCAGATCCTAAATTAAGGCTTAGGAAATCATGTTCTCCAAAGTCAGGAAAGAAGAATTAATCTCACAGGATCTGCTGCTCTCCCAGAAAAGAAAAACAGGATGACAGAGTTAGGGAAGTACGGCATGCTGAAGATGACACCAAATTTTAGGAGAGTGCATTATTACAACTATATCCCACAAACAAACAAACAAAAAAAGAAATGAAACAGTACTCATGTTGGTATGATGCTTGAACAAGCGATTTGTTTAAATTATTCGTTGGCCATCCAAGCTTGAGATACATTGAGGCAACTTGTCTTAAAATATACTCCTGAGGGAGGAAAGAAAAATATATTTAATGTTAACATTTATTTTTCATTTGGAATTGAAACACTGCTGACTATTGAGTTTTTGCCTTTTTAACCTCAAATAATGTCCAACTTTCCAAAGATATCGATCTCCATTTAGCAAAGCAATGTGTCCACTTGCAATCCTCCTCCACTGCTATAGTGAGAAGTACTCTGCAGAACAATTATTTGATTAGATGCCTAGTATAAGACAATTTATTGTTATAAACCATATCAATACACAGCTGAAAAGTTGCAAGAATGGCAACAGCTTAATTTCTACTCTATGGCCAATCTTGACAGCACTGGTCATGTTCACTTTTAGAAGAATATTGTTTAATATCCATAGCCATGGTAAAAAAATTATGTAAGTACAGTCAATTGACTTCAGAATACAGAAGAATGTGGTAAGTCTGGACCAGCCACTTCAGAAAA
>JAVJGJ010000057.1:58857099-58883102 GCA_035590215.1 Microhierax caerulescens | reverse complement strand
AAGAATGTGGCCACATATAAATTTATACATTTAGTGACACTATGCTTTAAGTTCAGGTTCTTAGTGTGGTTAAAAAACAAAGCAAGCCCAAGAGCTATTTTAATTACTTTTACTTTTTACACAGGAGACATATTTACATATTCTGACCAGTCGTGAGTGAAACCACTGTCATCATATTCAATGTAATCTTTTGCCAGTGGAAATCACCCGTTTGAAGAAGAGAACTGAGATATAAAGACCTGCATAGGAGAGCATCTGTTTTATTATTGTGAAAGCAGATGCATGTATATATGATGTCAACACAAAGGGAGATTCATAGTACAGCTTTCTCTAGCATATATGTTATTCTGTGACTAAAAATATTTTTTATTTCCTCTGCTGTCACCTCTGGTTTCAAAGCTCTCATCAGCAGTAATAAAACACAACCCACCTGTGAATTTTACTGGCTTTATTTATTGAAATTCTGTTTTCTTTACACAGCCATGATTAAAAGTGAAATAGCAATGGCAAACTCATAAGAAATTTTCTGTGCAGTTAACAGCAGGCTAAACATGCCAATGATTTCAATGTAATTTTTATTATGGCTCTAGTTTCCATGTAGGCCTACATGGCAGGTTCATGAAGAATTTCATTGTGTCTTTATTAATCTGTAGTATATGTTCTACAAAAATAATTTTCTATGTCAGCAGGTGGCTTTGTGTATGTGTGTGCATCTATATACACATATGTACTTATACATATATACATACATCCAGCCACCTCTAGCTTCCTGCTGTCTGAGCATGTGTGTCTGTGGACACAGACACAAGCAAATACATGTTTAAGAAGAAAAAAAGCACTTTTATGTGCTTCTGGCTGTAGAGAGTTCCTTCATTTGAAGGGTCTATAAAATTACAGTATACTGGCCATTTAAAATATGTAGAGTACATAAAATTCATAGCAAACAAATACACCCAAGAGTTCATAATTGTCACTGGCTGCCATCACATTCTGTGTACTTCATAAAACATGCTTCATTGTAGCTATGATTTTTCTTTTTCCAGGTAAAATGTTAAAATGTTTGCCATGTCGATCTTAATTATTTGCTGCTAGCTGTTACTGCTGTCCCTTCGGACCCAATTATGAATGGGCTTTTGATTCAATGGTGATTTAATCCTTGTTAATTAAGGTAACTGCATTGAATTCACCATGTCTTTTTGCATTAAATAATTACTAAAAATCTTTCCTTCAGTTGCATGCATCCTATTCAGTTGTGCCCGCACTTGGTGTCCTTGCTGAGCTTGGGCACCAACCTAAATATCACTGTGGGGCTCCTCAAAAGAGGAAATCTGGAAATAGATTACTTTGGTTCCTTCAAGTGAAATACTTTATTTGCCATAATATTTAATAGGAGGGATAATTAGCTTTCCTTTTATTAATTATATATGCTCAAACAACAGTTATCACTGTTCAAATGCAAATGAACCAAAGCTTGACAACTGCTATGTTTAAAAAAAGAATAATTAGGAAGAAAGCTCATAACCCTAGGTCATTTACAGTATCTGACTGGGGAACAGTTCAACCCTTGGCAATGAACGGAAGGAGAGTGAGAGAAAGAAAGAAAAGGAAGAAAGGAAGCAGGCTGTGTGAAAAAAACCAGAGGAAGACAGTATCTCTTACGTTGAACATGTTGTAGTTCTCTGTGCGGTCCAGCAATTTATCTAGAGGATAAAGAGCTCGGCTGGCAGCATGCCAAGGCAGAAAATCCTTCTCCTCTGAAAGGTATCTGATAACCTCCAAAGGAATATTCTGAGGCAAATAACCAGCTCTGTACAATAAAAGAAGTTAGTATTAAATTGGTTTTGCAGAAGATACATGATGAGGCAAAAATAACTTTTTTTTTTTCCCAAATGAATCTAAGAGACCAAAAAACATGATAAACGCATCACACTGTAATGACATAAAAGTCAACATTATAAAAACCCAGCAACTCACAGTTTCTCCTGACACGTGCAAGTGTACTTACTGGATGAAGGAAGGATGAACACACATGAAAGAAAACTAGACAAGCTACGCCTACTTTATATGGATTCCAGTGACTATAGAAGACACGAACAATGAAGTAATTGACTTTAAACAAAAAACAAAAGGAAGGTGTCGCTTTGCTGCTTTGTAAGACTGAAAGCTGTCTGCATGAAATCAAAAACAACAATTTGCTTCAGAGAACACTTCTACTGGCCATGGGCGACTGGGAAGAACTAGTGGTGAAGAAGCATCTTTAATTCCATGGTTATCCTTCCCCCCACTCTTTTTTCTCTCCCTTGGAGCTGCCTTGTCTTCTATCCACCTTAAGCCACTTTGGAACGACTTATCCAGTGACATCACTTTGGTTAAGGATGTTCCAGCACTTTCCACATAAACTATGTTTTTTTCAGGTGTTTATAAATCAATCAGCTAGAACTTTGTCCCATTCTTTTACCATCATAAAAGACTTCTCCCTGCAAGGGAAAATGTGTGTGTGTGTGTGTGTGTGGGGAACGCAGGCAGTTCAGGAAGGCTTTTTAAATTAATAGCTTTACCAGTGCAATACAGACACAAGCATTTTAAAGCTGCTTTTTAAAACTGAGTACAGGAAACATCAAGCTTTAGGATTTGCTCTCATTTTCTTTTTCAGAACAGCATTTTTTCTTAACTATCCAGACTAGAGAAACAAAGTGTAACACTGTAGGCACAGACTTCCCAGAAACACACAGGTCTAGTCTTCTCTTGATGCATGTGTTTAAATCCCAGAGGAGTTCTCTATCTGCCTAGAGCGGAGATAATGATTCTGTTTTCATTAAACACTTAAAGTTAGAGGATTCCACAAGCTTAAATTTAACATAGGCTACAGTATGATATATCTTCACAGACTAGCTTTTCTCCTTGTTGGTTGCAAAGGTTCCCCTTAATTTCCATCACTGTCTGGGGAAGGGATGCATGCATATAAACAAACAAAGAAAATTACACAGATTATTATGGAAATGAACTAATACATATATGTTGATATAATTTTTTTTCTCAGTTGTAACAGCATATAAAAACTACTTTGCTGAAATATTTGAAATAGATTGTTCTTTTTGGTATGATGCAAAACCATAGTTTCCTACCACATCCACACAAGCTATTGTTTTTCACACTCTCTACTGGAAAAATTACACCCTGTTCCCTTTGTGTTCTCAAAAAAGGAGTTTATGTAACAGCTTTCAAAAGGTTCTATGCCACATCCTTATGACAATCCACTCTCCAGCCTGTCTGTCATCTTTGTCCATTTTGTCAGCAAGATTCCATTCTTAACTCCAGTCACAGCATATACTGAAGCAAGAAAACCAAGATCTCTTGGTGAGCTCACTGTCACTCAGGAACTGAGCAGATATGAAATGAGAATGGTGGAGCTCTTAGAGTGGGTGGCAGACGGAGTTCAATGCATCTGAAGAGCAAGTTACTCCATTTTATAGGTCTTTCTTATTTCTGAAGCAGCAGAATATCATTAAGATGAGTTGTAGGTCTTAATACTTCGTAAAGATGTGAAACCATAATTAATGGAGCCAGAAGCAAGCTGGATTGACTGCAGTTAAAAATCTTTGAGATAATGTTAGCAAAGAGGTAAACTAGCTTGAAG
This sequence comes from Microhierax caerulescens, assembly GCA_035590215.1. NCBI lineage: Eukaryota > Metazoa > Chordata > Aves > Falconiformes > Falconidae > Microhierax > Microhierax caerulescens. The sequence goes on along the minus strand of JAVJGJ010000057.1, from coordinate 58,879,465 downwards.
TTGCACATATGTAATTAGTTCCTAATGGGATTTGTGATTATTGTTACTGATAACTTGATTGACATGAGAAAGTGTGGAGTAAGGAACAAGAGGATTAGCTCTAGGAAACACGCTGCTTCAGGAATAAACAGATGAATGTTTATTATAGCTGCACTAATGGACATTTAGGATCATGCTTCCGAAATTAAATCTCTGTATGCTAAGTGCAAAAGAGAAATCATCACTGCAAAATAAACAGATTATTTCTTTTTAAACTTAACTTCTCCATAAAGAAACATAAGAAGTGAACTCAGAGAGATCTATCTCTTATTCCTATTCTGTTGGCCTTCCTATTAAGTTTCAAAATCGTGATTCTGAACTGATGACAATCATCCTGTTCACATCATAAGCTTTTACTCTCATCATTCACTGCTTCTGACTTCTAAAATTATCAGCCCATTCAATTCTGCCTGCCTCGCTCCTGTTCCCCACTTTTCCTATTGCTTCCCTGAGGGTACACTCCTCCTCACAAAACCAGATTGTGGCAGTCTGAGTTTTTCCTGAACTTTACTCCTGAACTTCCTTCACTTTCTGGGTATGACCCTTGAAGAGCTTATCCACAGTATCATCAAAGTCAACCTTGCACATCAATAGAATCAGTCCCAAAAGCAGGAACAGGGATGAGGGGAGGTCTTTGTGGATGACATTACTATATAAATGACAACAAAGTTATCACTTCACATCACGATTTTGAGGGAAAGTGGTTATGGCTCTTATGATCAATGTTAAATCCTGTCAGTACATGCTGGGCAGATGTGCTTCAAGTACACTGGCTAGGCTGGACCTCTGAGGGAATGTGAGCAGACATATATATCTAAAATCCTCTTACAAGTGGCAGTTAAGATTGGAGTACTTCCCTGGTGAAGACAGAGGTGCTTCAGGAACTCTGCCTTGGAAGGTTGTTCTTTATATTCTACACTACTTTATCATATGGAGGCCTAGAGAAAACCATGACAGTCCTGTTCTTTCCCCTCAGCTGCTAAGCCGTATTTATGAACCTCTTATTCAAAATACACTGCACTTCCAGACTATTTGCCATTAAATAGTTTCTGTCAAGACGCAGTGGTAAGTACATTCATTGTTTTACCTTTTTGTGTAAAATACATACACCATTAGCTAGCTGCCAACTAATTGAAATCACTTGTGTCATTTATGGAGCAGGACAATAACCAAGATGAAGAAAGAAGGCAGAACACAGAATGAGTCTGTTCTGAGTATCTCTGTGAACTCTGATGGAAAACCACAGACCCATAGAAATGTTAAACAGAAATGTTTAGCAATTATCATTACAATAATAAGAAAAGTAACAGTAGCAACTTTCCCATCAAAGGGAAAAATTTAAAATAATTTCCCTATCATGTAATCTTCTGGAAATATTTACTCAAAGGCACTATAGAGTATAAGTACATAATCTACACATGCAGCTTGATTTATCACTCTCTTCCAACAATGTGACTTAGAAGGTCAGTGACAGAAATCCTTATTTTTCATGTGTCTTTTTAGCCATCAATCATACTGCTATCCTTAAAGTCCAGCAAAATTACTATCAGATATTGCCGGCCAAAGTCCAAATGTATGGGAGCCAGGGCTAAGAGACAAGGTTATTTTCCAGCTTAGCCATCTTGGAGGAAAATGGAAATATTGTGTGCCACTTGGGCAATATCTGATTATGGGTTATACTGAAACCAGGTAACAAACACCAACACTGCAGAAATACTGTGATGTCCATTCTTATTCTGGTCTGAAACAGTTACACTGTTTCTCCAGATATGTCTCCAGTAGCCACTCGAGAATCTTAGCAAGCACCTATCTACAATAAAAAAAAATAATTCTGCAGAGGAACCTGGGATAGTCTCGGCAAGTATCTTAACAGATAAAATAATCAAATCAAACAGTGTTGATTCATAAACATTGGCTGGATGAATATCAATGTTCAGGCTAAGCGCTTCTCAAGTGCAGGTAGAAAAGTTAACTTCACCTGCAGCATCTGGAAAGAAAAGGCTGGAAACCACCTTAAGAACTCATGTACTCTCTCCCCTACCCAAAGCAGATAAATACCAATGCCATTCCTGACAGAACTTTGTCTAGTTTTGTTTAATTAGGCCTCTAGTGATGGATATCCTAGGAGCACTAGAATTTCTGTGCTTCTCTTCTCAGCTCAGAGGCATGATAAGAATATTATAACTCTGGTCTTTTGCACTGTAAGTATTCACAGAAAGGTACCAACAGATTCATTTCATGTCCTAAAATGAACTGCTGTTTATTTACCTTCAGTACAAACTACAAAAAGCAGGCATCCTTCTTTATTGTATTCTAGATTAGAGATTTTTGATTGACATCACTGTTAACATGGATAGGAGCCCAGACTCAAGAAAAGAGCCTCTACAAGCCATCTCTAAGCCAGCCTTCTCCATACTGAGTTATTAAAAAACTATGACTACAAAAACAAAAATTAACCAAAAAGATCACATTTGAGATGCTTTGTTGTTTTATTACTTTTTATATAGTTGCCCTTACCCATCCATTTATCGGCATATCAATCATTCTGTAGCCACTGTTACATGTTACACATGTTACATGTCACATGTTACACATGAGAACTCTAGCTTGCATTAGAAACACTGCACCACACAAGGTTTGTCCTATCATCCACATTCCTTATTTCACAACTGCCTGCTGAACCGAAGTGGAGAACGGGCGAACAGAAACACAGAGTAGCAAAGAGATCCCCTTTAGTTATTAGGCAAATTACCACCAGACAAACATTCTGGTCCAGCAGGTTTTTCATGCCTAAAGAGGCTGCTGACAAACTGTGGTAAAAAGGTGATATCCCATTTTTATGACAAGGGTAAAGGTGGAAAAAGAACTTTCAAAAGATAGATAGATATAGATATAAAGTGTCTTATGACATTATGTAATGCCATAAGCACCAACCTTTAGCAAGGTACTATCCTGTTTACACTGAAGAAATTGCTAGGGTGGTCATTGCTACAGAGAAAAGAGGCAAAGAACAGAAAAAGAACGTACTGAACATGTAATGAAGTATCCCTCACAGAGAATTCCCACTAAAAATCTCATCGCAATCAAAAATAATCTCTAAATTACATGAGGTTTTTTTAATACGTCAGATGAAAGCAGGAAATCTAGATTATATTATGAAACATCAGTGTGCATTCAGCTGCATTCTGACCTTGATTTGTTCTTTACACTGAGCTGCTGAACTTATGGACAGATCCCAGCACATTCATTTTCCCCTTAGGGACAAAGTACCAAATGGTAGTGTAATTGCCAAGGGAAAATTATTACTGTGTTCTGAATTATTTCTATCATAAATCCAGCACCAGTCAAACAGACTCTGTCACAAAAACGACAGGGTTGCCGTACAGTGATGAGAGTCCCACATACAAGGGCACCATAAATCCCTTAGTCCCACCACTCAACAAAGTCATTATAAGTCATGTGTTTAAATCAAAATTAGAAAATCCAAGCTGGCAGCAAACTGGTCTTCATTGTTGAAACAATGGAAATGAGGTGATTTACTTGCTGCTGGTTTAGAACTCACCCTGCATCATCTGTTTCTTATGAAATAAGTAAAGCATAACTAGCTTTTTGTCTGGGTACTTTTGAAGGAGGAAAACACAGCTCTTCAGAACATAGATGTGCAACGGATTAACTTCAGTTCTATTTCTATGCATGTGGAATATATGAATAATTAGATTATACTCATTAACCTGTAAAGGGACAGTTTAGGATTCTTATTCATTCTTTTACCTTTAAAGTCAAGTGTGTGGATTAGAATAATTCACAGAGAAACTTGGTGTCAATTTAAATGTATTTGGCTTTTTCTAACCCTGTTCATTTATTCTGGACCGACTAAGGACTGGTGTCTCTACTGATGTATTCAGGATATTCTTTCCCACACTGCTTTAGGAGCCGTTCTTTGGCAGCTGAGTAAAAAGAGGTATGTTGAACCCTGACATGTAAAAAAGGCTTCAAGCAAGGTAACCCATTGCAACAGGGAAACCAACTCTGTAGTCACAGATTTCACCTTCAACTCCTGCATGACTGGGAAGTCAAAGATTAAAAACTTATGATGACTGCCATACATGTTCAACAAGGGAAGCTGGAAAAAGAATGTTTTCTCATAGAAAACTAACAGGCAACCTGTAAAAAAGGCCCTGTGATCTCCAGTATCAAAGAATGATCTACATCATCTTCTACTGCCAGGGCTGGGCTGACTTAGGACCAGATAAGGATTCTGCTTTTCTAAGACATCCAAAGTGACTTAATGGAGGCATTATGATTTGTACCAGCTATGGACTTCCACATAAATAGGACAGGAATGCACACCTACTCTTTGATAAATACAACAGCAACTTTTGGCTTACAAGCTCATTTTAAGTACTAAATTTAATCAGCATTCAACCTCTACAACATCAAAGGATTCAGTGAGTATGATGGTTCTAAGTGAAGCCTGATTATTATTATTATGTTTTCTTACAAGCAAAATATTTGAGGACTCTTTAAGTGACATTCAACTCCACACAAGAGCATTTGAAGCATCCTACAAAGAATAGTTCAAATTCAATGTAATTATCAGAGTATCACATGGCTTAAGTTATCTTGCATGGGTTTTAGAGTTGCCACATAAGCAAAGGCTAATATTAATTTGTATTAATTACCTTTGCTTAAAACAGAAAAAAAACACCCACATTTAAAACCCCATTTGTAAAAATGCAACAAAAATGGCTTCAAATTGGAGTTCAGTATCTCTTCTTTCTCTTCTTCCCATATGAAAAAAAAATAAATTAAAAAACAGCAGTGCAAGATGAAAAGGAACAATCTTACTGCTGAAAATTAAGCAGTAAGTTAGGTATGTAGTTTTTCATCATCATGAAACTTTGATTTTTGAGAAGCATGTAATTCACACACCTAAATTAACTAAAGAAATTTGAATGTATTTCAGGGGCTAACAGATGTCAGTTTCAGATGACTCAATTATTTAGTGTTACCTGCTTTCTTTCTTGATGATTTTGTTGGGAAGAGCAGAATGAAACAGCCTTTCTATTTCTTAAGTTGTCAATAGGCAACGTTATCTATGACAGCATGTTTGAGCGAATTCAAAATTCAGTTTGTTTATTATTATGCACAATACTTTTTCATATCTCTCTTTTTTGCTGTTATAATGTTTATAATTTGCATATCAGTCAGCCAAGTGAAATATGTGTTTAAAAGCTAGAAACTTCATATGGAAAGCACAGAAGCCTGATCTTGAAAATACATATATAATCTGAATTTTGTTTTCCAGAATGTGTACAGAATTGGATAGTATTTCTGTAAAAGCAATTCCCTATAAAGATATTGATAGTAAAAGACTCTCTGAAATTCTCATAACCCCTCACCTATTCTCTTATCTCCATTCTACAGAGAGAAAACAGACACAGTTTAAGTGATTTTTACCAAGATCACCCAGAAAGTCTATAGTAGAAACAGCATCCCAAGTTTCTCTAGTCCCTGTGTAGTGCCTTGGTCATAGCATGGTCCTTTCTGTCATTTATTGTTTGATTTCTCGGTAGAGAAAGCCACACTTCTAGCTAAATAGGAAGGAGCTGAGCTAAGACAACATTGATCCCCGAGACTTCTCTAAATTTTATCAAGCAAAGGGACTTTAGTCTACATGAAATGAAGACCAAAAAACTTGAAAGCATAATCTGCACTTTGAATTCAAAAGTTCACCCTGGCAGTGTGTTCTGCCAAGCGGATAGAGCATACACCAACAAAGACCAGAGCTCTAGACAACAATCCTGGCCAAGAGCAATTGGATGAGCCCAAAAAGTAGGATTGTGTCTGAGAAGCAATGGTGCAGTCAGGTCAAAACAGCAGGCAAAGCAGTCAGTAGCCTAAGGCAGCAGACTATTTTGTTGATGCTGATGAGGCATTGGCATTGTCCTTTCTAGCTAGAAAAGTTGGCTCTTGCCATTCGTTCGTATATCCTTTGTCAGTGTTGGAAAAGGACAGGTTGTTTAAAGCAGCACCTCCAGCCTCTCAGGGTGGCTCATTGTTGCTACCTTGGCCCAGGTAGTAGCAGGGTCTTTTGCTCTCCATACTAGCCCTGCCAGAACCTCAGAAAGAAAAGTAATGGGGTTCTGGGATAAGGATAAGGAGAAAAAAAAGCTGCTTATTGTGCAAGGACAGGTAAGGGAGGTGGGGAGGAGGGCTGACCAGGCAGCTGTGGGGAAGAGCTTTTTAGCAGCCTGTGGATGAGAGGAAAGCACAGGGAAGAGGTGTATGCTAGGTAGGAAAGGATAGGTCCCCCACAGAATGGCAGAGGTGCTGGGTGAAGACTTCCCTGTGCCTCACCAACACACAGATTTGTGAAGCCATATTTGCACCTCTCAACCCTCTTTCCAATATTCAGTTGCTAAGAAGCCCTTAGCAAACTCCTTTCATGCCACTCTCCTCTTGTTTAACCTCAATCTCCAAGTTAGGTGTTCTCTTGATGTGTAATTCACACCTGGTTTAATTAATGTTCCCAAAAATAATTTCAGAGACTCTTCCCCTGCCCTGTCACTAGACAGCAGTCCCTGGCACCTGCACTGCAACACGGACACATCCATACCAAGCAAACTTCAGAGATCAGTAAAAGACCAAGACAATGGGGTGAAAAGAAAATGGGATAACAACCATTAGCTAAAAATAATTCTTTCACTCCCTTGAAACCAGAGTCATGTTTTCCTGTCAGTTTGTTCTGGGTTCAGCTAAGAATAGAGTTAATGTAGTTTACAGGATAAAACAATTGCTGCTATAATAACTCAGAAGTACCAGAAATAATTGAAGCATAGGCAAATTTTGTGGGGATGTGGATTAACATCACCCACTTCTACAGGATAGACGTATACTAGACCAAGACCTACCCCCTGCACTAAACACTCTGCAGAGAACTCAGATCTACAGTTTCTCTTTTGTATGTGCTGAAGAGTGTTCTTCAACTTCTTCCCCGGCTCTTGGCATGTTTTTCTATCATCCAGGCAGCACTGGCACTTCCCTGCAATGTACTGTACAACTTGCTTTACTGCTCTTACCTATGCAACAGGATCAGATGCACATATGATACTTACTGCAAAGGCAGAATTGACTTTAAGTGTGCTTACTCTCCAGAATTGCTTTGATTCTTCTTGTACAAACATAAGCAAATGTTAGCTGAAATGTGTATCTCCATGTAGAGCAGATATCAAGGCTGTGATATGTCACAAAACATATGGACTGACACACAGCATATGGAATGAATGATGGCTACCTTAAAACATTTGTAGCTTTCCTTTTTTTCTAAAAAAGGCACAGCTGCTCTGGCCCATTCAGAGAGTATTTATGTCAAAGGAAATCCAACAAATTCCGTAGGAAGCCATATCTAAATCAATTGCTGGTGAACCATCATCAACATTTGCCTGACAGTGAAAGAGGGTTACTATAGCATCTGCTAAAATAATTTAGATGAGGCCTCATTTATTAAAATAGTAAACCTATATCAGTATTACACAAGTGTAATACAATCTATCGATCTCATACTCACTCCATTAGCTGGTACTCAGAGACAGCAATTAAGGGAGCTGCTTAACATACCTGTTTGCCTCTGTGTTGAACTATCAGCAAATGTGATCAGGAGTAATAATGAAGACTCGAGTTAAACTGTAGTTTATTCATGTAAATAGATCCAATATGATTGTTTATAAATACCCAAGCAAAACAAGGTCAACAGCCCTGGATGTGGCTGCTGAAATTTTGAAATGTTTTGAAGTACATTAATTGGGCTAGATGAGAACTTCTACCTTTGTCACCTACTTACCATCCAGCCCCAGAATTTTAAAGGACCCTCAAATGCCTTGACTTTCCCTGACATTACACTGAACAGGACTTTAAGTAACACAAACGAGTGTAACATGAAACCAATTAGCTCATATATATTGGAAGACTTCAAATGTTATAATAAATGAAACAATCTCTGGAGAAGGAAAAGAACAGTGATGATCAGTTGAACTCCACTGTTTAGTTTGTTATTGCTGTGGTTTAACCCCAGCCAGCAACTAAGCACCATGGAGCCACTCGCTCAGTCCCTGCCATCCCGCAGCAGGATGAGGAGGAGAATTGGGGAAAAAAGTAAAACTGGTGGGTTGAGATAAGAACAATATAATAAATAAAATAAAATATTATAATAGTATCAACAACAATGACAACTGTAATGAAAAGGAGGGAGGAAGAGACAGGAATAAAACCCAAAGGAAAAAACAAGTGATTTACAACACAATTGCTCACCACGTGCTGACCCATGCCCAGCCGGCCCCTGAGCAGTGATCAGCCCCTCCTCGCCAACCCCCCCACCATGAGCATGACGTTCCATGGTATGGAAAATCCCTCTGGCTAGTTCAGGTCAGCTCTCCTGGCTCTGCTCCCTCCCGGCTTCTTGTGCAGCTGCTCACGAGCAGAGCATGGGAAACTGAAAAGTCCCTGACTTAGGGTAAGCACTACTTAGCAACCACTAAAACATTGGTGTTTTATCAAAATTATTTTCATACTAAATTCAAAACATAGCATTGTACCAACTACTATGAAGAAAATTAACTCTATCCCAGCCAAAATCAGGACAGTCATGCACATATTTCCATCAGAAACTTCAAGAAATAATTATTCCAATTTACCAGTAATAATGCTGGATTGTATATGGAAGTGTATAAACTAGAGGACTAGTTACAAGGTAACTCTCAGTTTACAGAAATGTTCTAGGCCAGGCTGGATGGGGCTTTGAGCAACCTGGTCTAGCGGAAGGTGTTGCTGCCCATGGCAGGGGCGTTGGAACTAGGTGATCGTTAAGGTCCCTTCCAACCCAAACCATTCCATGATTCTTTGATTCTGGGAGGTGGTGTTGCTTCAGGTAGCTGAATGGGTAAGATGCTGTTGTCGGAATCACAATACTTCACATCCAGGAATTAACTTAAGGAACATGCAGAGGCTTGGCTTTGATTTGTTGGTGTGTGTTTGTGTGTGTGTGTGTTGGTTTTTTTTTTATTTTTTAGAAAAAAATAAAACAAGGATATGATTTTCCAGATCTCAAAGGCTATACTTTGTTAACTGAGACTTACTTTTAAAATTAATTTCTCTGTTCAAGTTGGTGAGAAGGTGATCTGGAGTGAGCATTAGATTACTTCGGTATTTTACTTCTGGAATCAACCTTGGAGTCAAAAGCACCTGCTGTTAAAGACGAATTTGTGTCAAGGGAAAGAACCTGGATTTATATATTGAAAAGTAGTTTGGCACTGCCTTTTCCCTTACCCTCAGACTTTGGTTTCCTAGAGTCAGCAGAACTCACAGCTTAGAAAGAAGCAAGCCAAGAAGAAGTGATTAACAGCAGGAAAACAACCTTCATAACGTCATGTATCTGCACCAGGTTCCTGGATGCGGCCTGGTGAATGGAATTCTGAGGGGCGAGAACTCTCATGAAGGCCATCTCCAGCAGGGAAGCCGCTTGGGTCACAGGCAATTCTGAAGGCATGTTTTTTTGTCACTGCTTGTTTCTGACACAGCTCCCTATATTTGTGGAGTCTAGAGGGGCAGGCTTTTCTGGCCTAAAAAAAACCCTTCATCTGAAGAGAGCATAGCTCACTCTTCCCCCTCATCTGTGAAGGGGGATCCAACATGGCCATCCAGGACTGGAGCAGAAGAACAATTATTTAACAACACTGCTTCATGCTTTCTCATTAATCCAGTTATGAAAAAGCTTCCAACAAACATCAAAGAAATGCTGCTAAGAATATGCAAGAGCTACTGCCAAGCTTTATCTTTGGCCTTTGTTAACGTGTAACCAGAGTGAAGTCTTGACATGCACTGTACTGTCCCCGGGCCTACAACCCACCTGAAAAGGAAGTCAGGAAAATGGCCACGGAACTCCATCACTATCTCTTCAACCATGGAACAGAAGACAAGGTATTAATCGACAGCAAGACATATTGTCAGTATTAGAAAGGTGTCCTGAGCAACCATCACACAAACCAAGCACCTGCCGCCTTAACACAGCAAGCTGACGATGGTTCAGGCATGGTCAAAGGGCGATGAGATACACATTAGGTTTCAAGAGACAAAACCGATGGATTCTTCCAGAACTGGAAAGAACAATAACTATTTTAGATGACAGTAAAATAGGTATCCACAGTCACATGTGATCCAACACTGATTAACACTGAATACGAACCAGATCTATTTCTTTGACATAATATTGGATTAAGTCAACCGGTTTAATGAGGGGAAGAGAATATAAAGATTTAGAGCCCAGCAAGGAAGAACTAGGGATGCCACAATACTCCTGACATTAGGAGGGTAATTTATCTTATCCTGTGTGGTTAAGTGGCTGTGACAGGTCAGGTGCACGTTTCTCTCCATTAACTGCCAGCCTACGGCAAGGTGACAAGCTCAGACTTACAGGTCTATCTTTGGGATGCTTAAAGTGGGAGGCATCCCACCTCACATACTCACTAACTGACCCCTTATCCTAAGGAAAGAGAAAGACAGAAGAAGCTGACAACGTTACACTCTCAAGAAACAGTAGGATCTTTGTTATTTCCTGTAATATTACTTAATGGAGCTATCTGAACTGCCTTCTTCTCAGCTTAAGCTTAGGAGAGAACTCTCAGCTTTCACAGTAAACACATCCTATTTACTACAATATTTTTGAATTGTACTGAAATTTCACGGAAAACATACAGAACAAAAGATAAAGAATCTTCAAGAAGAATGGAGGAGAAAGCACCAAGGTGCTGTTTTTGCTCAAGAATTTGGGACATGTATTTTCATAAACTATGTTACTGCCAAGGCTATAGCTCCCCAGATCCTCAGGATGTGTGCAGTACTACAGCTGAGAACAGAATTACACCTAAAAATCTGAAAAACAAACAAGCTTGCAAGAACTCAAACACAGTGAGCAAGCTCCAGTTTTCTTTATTGTTGTTATTCAGTAAAACCCTGCTTGATTAATTTTATGGAACCAAAAAAACACCACAAAGGAAGAAGAAGGAATATATATCCATACAAAATTGGCAAAACCTTATGAAATAAAAGTTATAAAGCTTAAAATACTCCTTGAAGCTATCAATTTGTTTATGTTATTTATTTTTGAGAAGTCATTATGCTGGACACTAAGAGGCTAATAAACATTCTGGAGGAATGAAATCAAACACACCTTTTTTTTTTAAAAAAAAAAAAAAAAAAGTGGTGCTCCAAAATATATGAGCAATTTTTTTTATCTTTTTCTGGAGTTAAATAATATTAAATTTCACTGAAGGTAAGACCTGTACTTGTTCCACAAACAAAATCAGTTAGCAGTAAAACTACACAGATATATCATTTTAGGACACACCATATTAGGACCGTGAAAAGACTGAGTCAAACCTTTCTAGTGGGGACTGCACATTATCTGTATCAAGTTTAACAACACACTAGGGAGTATTTCAGAAGTTTCTAAGAAGGACAGGGTATTTTGAAGAAACACAGTCTCTTCAGTACATTAAAAAGAACTATTCATGTTAGAAATTCTTTTAGAAAGGACCAGGATGAATTTAAGAAGTTATGTTTTCATTTTTGCATTATTTTATCACTAAAAATAACAGCCAGGGATTAAAAATAAAGTATGTATTCCACAATACTCTCTCAAAATGTGTATCTTTATAGTTATAGTCAAGAAGATAACACGAGTGCAGCTAGGGACCACATCTTAGGACTAAATTACCCTTAAAGCCAGCCAGTCTTTTCTGAAGCCAGGTCTAAACTACCAATTACTACCTCCATACCTGGTCAATAAGGCTACTCACCTCTTCTCATGTCACAGTCAGAGACAGTCATATGCATTTAATCTCCCCATCATATAACATTATACGGGCAGGGAGAAACACATGCTGTGTTTAGATAAGCTGCTTTTAGGCTGATGGTGGCCTTCAGAACACTGACTTTTTGAGGAAATCGAAAGGGTCTGTGTGATTTTGACAGCCCTTGAAGCTTGTTTCAGGAACACTGTTGTGTCACGTGGGAGCACCCGACACAGCAGAGGCAGCCACACCACACTATCATGTTGGCGTGTGATTCCCCATTGACTGTCCCAACAAGAGCTTCTCCATCTGCTTCCATAATCCCAGAAGTTCAGGCACTCTGCCATCAAGGCCTGCCCCCAACACACTTCTCTTCTAAAAGTCTCTTGATGACTCTCTAGTCCTACTTGTGATAAGGGAACAGAGCAAGCAGTAGGCCCATTCCTCATCTTTCTTTGTCTGGGAGAGGGGAAATGAAACAAAAAATACCAAAATCTTTGTAAAAAGGTACCAAATAGTCAGCTAGCTAATTAGACTTACTTCAGCATAATGGTCTGGGTTTTTTTAATAGGAAAGATAATAGATGAATAAAGTAAAAAAAGAAACAAAAAAGTATACCCTATATGGCACATTTACTCAAGCCTACATATCTTATTGCTACTCTTGAAATACAGAACATAAATCTATGTTTGTAAATATGCAGATCTTTCCTCCACCCAGACTGGATTGTAAGGCATTTACTCAAGGTGACACTACTGACAGGAGTCTGTGCAGAGAGTTTAAAGAAACAGGAATCTTGCTATGTATTCCTGTTGGAGGAATATTTCCTCATAAGTAATACCTATGTATGCACATGCCTATACTCTGTAAATATTTAGCTCAACTACTTTTTTTCCATGGTGCATGAGTAGCAAATGCAGCAGCCGTCTGCTGCAGCTCGTTGTTATCAAAAGAAAGTCAAGTTTTGACAATGTGAAATCTTGTGAAAGACTTCACAGCTCTCTGGTGTAGTTACCTCTGGAAAAGCAGCAGGATCCAGTATCACCATAAAACTGCTTTGGAAAGCAAGTGGGGAATGCATTACTCATCTGATCTGTGGGTGGATTTTAGATACACAAAACTTGGCCAGACAGTGTAGGATGGGCTTGCCTTTACGCTTCATGAACAAGACATCCTAGAACACTGGCTTGGTACTGACTCAGAAAAAAACACTCACCTACAAGTACAGGTTTAAGAAACAGCTTTTTTTGGTGTCTGGATTTTCAGGGAAGCCTAGCCACTTCTGTGTGTGTTCAGTGCATGGAAAAAGAAGAAAGCACCATACTAACTCTTACTGCACACTGCTTTTCTGAGGTGCCAAACCCAAATAAAATCAGAACAGACTCTTACATCACTGAATATTTAGTGTTCTTCTGTATAGATACTTCAGAATATTCTGCAACATTCTACTAGTCTGAGAGTACACAAATCATGGTCCTTCACTGTTGCCAATGGGAAGATGCTATGAGGCAAGAATGAAGGGCAGTGCAAAAAGCAAATGGATCCTCCTTCTCTCCCCATGATGTCTCTCCCTACTATGTCTCTGGACTGTTAAGTAAGGACCATTTATTCAGTCTAGCACTGGCAGCAGGAACAGCACGGTAGGGCACACAACTGTGTTTTACTGCAGCGATACTGGAACATCACTGAGTGATAATTTTTGTGTGACACTATGCTTGAATCTCAAACATCTCTGGTGACCGTTTGTAGTGAAATGTACCTCAGTACAGCCGATTCTTGCAAGCCCCTGCTCAAATATGACTATAAATACACTAGCAAACAGGAAAGCCAGTAGTATCAGGAATTCTTTTCACACTGCCTTTGACATCAGTGTTTTATTGATGCAGTGTTCCCAAGTACCTAAGAATCAAAAAGTTTGAAATGGTCCACTACTTTCCTCTCATTTTACACTTTTACTATCAACATATTAGATGTCCTGTTTTCAAAATGGGTACAACTCCATCGCCTCAGTTCATAAAGAAGGTATTACCTAACCAGCACTGTATGCGTTAATTCTCTCTCTAATCATAATAAAACACAAAATGTTGCATAAATTCCATAAATGCTTAATGGAAATCTGATTTTTCATTCTGCATGAAAAGCATCACACAGAAAAAGAGTCTGTTCTAGCAGATTACAAGGAAAGAAAGATATTGGAGAAATGATATAAAAGTACAAGTCAGGGCAAAAAAAAATTACTGAAGCTTGAAGATGCCTTGCATCACAAATTAAATACAGCATAAGGGTCAGTTATAAAAAAAGAGAGGTGAGGCATTAGGGAGAAACAGAAGAAAAAACCCTCATTCATTAGAGAAAGAGGAAAGAGATTATTTATCTCCGAAGTGTTAAATTGAACTTGCTGCAAAATTGATCAGACCTCTCCAGACTCGGAAATACCCTACGGCAATTATTGATCAAGAGCAGTGAATGGGCTACAGACCATGTTTATGTGCCATACCAAAAAAAAAAAAAAAAACCAAACCAAAAAAAAAAGGGAGTGGAAAGGAACCAAAGTGTGTTTAAAATATATCTAAGTTTGAAATGCACTCAACTGCTGAGTTAATGACTGCATGACTTATTGCAGCAATGTGTATGAGGATAGATTATTTTCAGGAAACATACCTGGCTAGATTGAATGCATCATCGATCAAGCCTGCTCGATTACTGACAGAGATAACCTGTGAGGGGCAAGTACAAAAATTGAATCATTTAGGGTGATGAAACTGTGAAGGTTCACCTACCAAAGCAGATTTTAGGGATGAGAAGAGGAGCTTACCTCATGGTTCCTTGTTAGCTGATTAATTAGCAGCCTCCAATTCCTAATATCATAATTAACTCTAAAGTAGCCAGTCTGGTTGATGTTCCCGAGCAACCAATTTGCCTCTTCCAAAGCAGGAATTCTGTGGTGTTCTGGAAACAAAGAACAAGATGGGAAGGGGACTTTGTTTTACATTTAAAAATTCTGAAGGTGTACCTGTTAAATTTGCTCCTTATTTAAATATCCATGAAAACAGTCAAATTAATTCAAAAAATAACAAAATCATCATGACTGATTATTAATTTCCTTTATCTGTTCTATGCAGAGAGACAGCAGCTGACATTCCTATGGGGACTTTTTACCCACACAGTATTCCAAGGGTGTTTTTTTCCTGGCAAATAGTATTTATATGAGAATTGCCTATTTTAAGTCTGGTACCCTGATTCTGGCTACGCTAAAATAGCTTTCTACAACTGTAACTCAATTAATTCAATGGATGTGCTATAAAGAGAAGACTAAGCCTGTGATTAAAACAAAAAAAAAAATCTTAAGCTTTGCTGCATGTAGTCAATGGAGCTTTTATATTTGATTTTAAATTAAAGCATTTCCAAGTGCAGAGCTTCCAGCTACTAACCACTGAGAAGCTCCCCTTTAGAGCTAGACCAATTAACCTTCTATCAACTAACCTGTTCTTTCTCTTTTCCCTCTTTTTAAGTAATCAGTTCAGGGCTAAAAGTCTAAATTTAGTCTAGTATTTGTACAGTCAGGCAGGCAGTCCACAACTATTTGCAGGATTAGAGATTTCAACAACAAAAATGCCCTGAACTCACAATGCACACCTCTTTCACTACAGAAAGAATCATCACGAAATGAAGCCTCAGGTTTCTATGTCTCTTGAGGAAGCCTTCAATCTAGTAAATTATTCCAACAAAACTGATCATGAAACAGAACACTAGAAATTCAACACTTTATTTTCTACTATAATAAAATTAGTTTGTACACTGTTGACAAAAAGGAACAATCTGCTTATGCATTTTTTAAAATAAAAAAGAAATACGTAAAATTTTCTTTAAACATAATTTCATCAGGGAATTGTTTGGTGTGCTTGAATTCCCTGAAAGTAACAAATAGAAAAAAACCTTAACAATATGGTCTTAACAATTCACACATACTATCTAGTACCTAGACTTCCTTGAAAAATAGATTTGTTTTAACCTTTCCTATAAAAAAGTGGTTTCTGAGGAAATAATAGATGACTTCGACTACAGATAAAAGTTATGCTTCTGCCTGAACTAAATATCTCTAGCAAACACACAATTAACTATCATTTTAAGGTGCAAAAAATACAAAGAGCAGCAAGATCCCAATCCTAAAACCACCTAATTATATGTTTAACTTTAAACTCATGGAGTTGAATTATGCACACAAATTCACATAAAAAGCTGCAGGATTAAAAAAGAAAGTCCTCTTGTAGTTCTGACATCATTAAAATCTCTTAAAAATATGCTTCTTAGAAATATTAAACCCAGAATAACTCAGTTATTGCCTTCAATTCAACTGTTGCTGCTCTTTTAGGGTTTGTCTGACTCACACCAGTTCAATTTAATTATTTTATATAAACAAATGAGAAAAAAAAAATACAGATCCCTGGTTTTAGTTAAAATATTGATTGCATCCATTTAGTTATCTGTGATAAAGAGCCAAGCAGACACATTCTATAGGAGCCAACATATCCAACATAGAAATGGGACTGAGTGAGAACCCAAGAATTAAATGCTAGAACTCTGAGGGTTTTCCAGGCATTCATACTGTCAAAACATCTAAGCTGCTTTTGCACGCAGTCTGATTTGGAGCAAGGTTTAACACCGGGTGTCCTTCCTTCCACAAGGGTCTGTTAAACGCTGGACTACACAGTTCAGTCCTAAGCAAACTCTCTTAAGGCTGCTATAGTGAAGTTGCTCCTCTGTTTAAATCTTTTCTTCACTGAACCTGAAGTCAGAATCACCCAGTTGCTCCAGCCTACTTATGGAAGACTTGAATCCTGTTTCCTGTATAAATCACTGAATCGTCTATAAAGAAAAGTATTACTGTAGTAATACTTTAAAAAATCATTAACAATTTACAGCATAGTCATAAAGGCACCTTCTTAGAACTGGTTTGGATCTGCTGTAAAACACGGAGAGAAGGAATTTGAATCTGGATCTACCCCATCCTATTTAGTTTGCCTAGTGCAATGCTGTGGATACAGTCCATCAGCCCTAAACCTCAGCTATGTCCCTTATAAAGCCAGTGAGCTTCTGAAAAGTAATAGCAAAACTACCCAGTTCTATATCTAGGAGAGACTGTTGAGGGAAACAATGACTTTTAGAGTTTCTCTGGGTCTCCAGGGGCATATTGCCATGCGGGGTCAGGAGCATACTGTTCACACCTGGCAGAAAATCCTACCACCTTGATGCAGTAGTTTTCTGCTCATGTTTTCCTGTTGCAAACTATTAAATGCCACCATCCCTGCCACCATCTACTTCTAACTGGTTAATGCCTACATCTCAGATACCTAAAAGCATACCAAAAAGGCTATAAGCACAAATTAATCAATAACTGGATAAATAAATATATTCAATGGACATTTTCAAAATCAGATGCAATAAGAATCCTACATACATTTTTTTCTTGTCCGAGTATTTTTATTGAATTTTGATCTCCAAAATCAGGAAAATAGTTATGCTTTAATAGAGTACTGAATGATAGTTGCCAGTCAAATGCAACAAGGTCAAAATAACCTATTTCACAAGTAACTCCTCCAACACATATTGTTTTAATGGAGAACAGCATCTTTTCAAAGCTCCATTGCATTATTGCTGTTTTGGTCCATTTAAATCCAACCATAACCTCTCGTCATTATTTTTCAGTAAGAGCACCCATGTGTTGACCTCCTGAAATACAGGACAGGAATTTTTCATGCCTTTCCAGCTCATACAAGGAGGTGGTTATTTTAAGGGACTGCCTGATGCATGTGCTTCACATAGTTCTATATAATTTAGTGGAAATTGATGTTTGAGTCTATCGATTCTCATGCCTTCCTATATCTATTTTTTTTCTTTTGATGATTACAGCACCAATAACTTCTATACACCTTTCTATACACAGAAGTGGGTAAATTGTCCACTTACCACAAAGACATGTATTAGTTTCCCATTAAAAGTATTACAGTTAGGGAAAACATAGTCATTCAGTGTTAAATTCTATAATAAACCATTCATGACTTTCTAAACCACAACAAAGATTTCATTTGGGAAGAAATCTATCTTTGGTGGTTTTAGTTCACCTCTTAAAATTCAATCTAATATGTATATATATAGTTGTATTTGAGATTAAAGGGAACTTTTTTTAATCTTCTTCCATCAGAATGTTTTTCCATGGTCATGTTTTGCCCAGATGCCTCAGGAAATAACACTGCTTTGAAACTTACAGTTCTGCCACATAGATATAGGAGACATTTAGGAGGAAACAGTTAAATTTTATGGCATTTGTTTTGAAGTCAGAAAAACAGTTAGGATCTGATTCTCATTTTGTCTGCTTTGAAAGTGTGAGACACTCCTCCAGCTGGTGCTAACTGTGCGTGGTTTGAAGTTCTGAGCTCTCCCAGCTCTGGAGCAACTTCAGCTCCATCAAAACCAGCAGGAATGATGGAAGCCTGCTCCTCCACATGGCAACGTGAATGCCTTGTAAGGCAGTTCTGGGCGAAGGGCACCCCTCTGCAAGACACTAGTCCAATGCTGACAAGAGTGTGGGCTAAACACATTTCTACCACTATTTCAAATGTTCGGACTCACAGTTGGTATTTTAACTTTTCATTTTATACAACTCCTAGCATACTAGGAAATTGTTTTATGCTGGTAGGATCCCTACCGGGAGAACCGACTCCATCTTCCTGCAAAAATAACTGCACAAGAGTAGCACAATTTCATGCCAACAACAACAAGTGAATTTTTTTTCTGATGAAAATATTCCACAAGGAATTTCATCACAATCACAATTTTTTGTGGAAATATACTGGCTTCCACTAAGTTCTGCAAATCTTTTTGCAAGAACTTTTCATACAGGGAGAAGGTAAACCAGAAGGAAAAGTTCTTTCCATCTCACTTGCCATGATGCCATAGCTCAAAGTTGAAAAAACCACCAAGTTTTGGTATAACAAATAACACAACAAATGGAGCACACATCAGTAAATATGATCATGTTCTGTCTCACATACTCTTTCCTCAGACTGCTCTTCCATCCATTAACATTCCTATATGATGGAACTGCTAATGTCTGAAGTGGTACACAATGTAAGCAGCAGTCTTCTGATAGGATCTTTCCTCAGCTGTTGGGATAGGGGGAGTGATTCAGTATCACTTTCAAAACCTTGCCAGGATTGCAGGTCTTATATTCCTGGTCCTCATCATAGCTGGCGAAAGTTGTAAAGCAGGACCTGTATATTTATTTTACTTCACAGTGCTTCCCTTCCTCCTGCTTTTGAAAGACAAAAGAGCAGAGTCTGCAATCAACACAGGTCAAGTTCAACAGCTGAGTCTCAGAAAGGAAATAAAAGGGTATTTTCCTAATGCTGCACTAATGCTTCATTCCCCAGTGGGCAGCCAGCAAACCTCAGCTCAGAAGCAGCTGTCTTCTACAAGACCTTAATGGAGGAGAATCAGACTGTCAAGGGGCTTATTATCTAGTAGGAGGTGGCATAATGTAGTAAGTTGGGACTTGCTGTTTGGAAGACAATTGCCCTGTTAAACTCTCTTCCCCCCATCCCATAGCAACCCTCTGGAGAGACTAAGAGGAGTCTGAACGACAGTCACTTTACCAGAGGCAGGGAGATCCGTGAGAGGAGTATTTCCCTGGGACGTAACAAGTCAGCCAAGTTACAGGAGGTGCGGACAGAAAGGGCAGGGAGGCAGACTGTAAAGCTGCGTCAGTCACTTCAGCAGCACTTGCTGAGTCACGTGGAGATGTTTCCCACCTGGAGCCTCAGAACCAGAAAAATCATGCCCAGGGAATGGCAGGTGTGCCTTTCTGCAAAACCTTGCTCATCTGTTTGAAATGGATGCTAGCTAAACCTGAGGCTTGAGGTTAAGGTCACTTCTCCCAGATTCACAGGACAGGTGACCCTGTGCTTCCACACTTAGCATGCCTTCAGCAGCAATTGCCAACACCTTCCCGCCAGCACTGCTAAGCAGTGATTTTGTGGGGATAGGCTGAATTTAAAGATGGTCCTTGACTTGCTACCCACTACTGATTTTGGGCTCATCCCAAAACAGTGTGGACATAATGTTCATACATCATTACAGCAACCATAAAAGAAGTAACTTATCTAGGAGAAACAGAAACAAGTTTTAACAGAAACAAGCTGCTCTATATGACAGAGCAGAAGTTTCTAACACCAGTGATTTCCACAGTGCCAGTGAAATATATCATTCAGCAGACCTGCAAGACTGTAGCCCAAAGAGCATTGCAGCCAGCTTAGCATGATGTCTCTGACCTCAGCATGGCTAGGAAGGCTAATCATGAGATGTCTCCTTTGTGACTAGTTTAGTTTTCAGAGGTCTAATAGCTGTCACTGGCCTGAAGCAGAACAGCCTCATCCGTGGTTATGGGGAGTGAACATGGAAAAAGCTGGTGGTGATGTATCTGTGTAGCACTCTGAGAGCAAAAGAAACAGCTCTGTTTCACATGCCCAGACGAACTGAGCCAGTAAAAAGGTCATCTGATGGCTGGTATATGAACCGACAAGCAGAAAAATGGTTACATAAATGCTGTAGTTCACTGAGTAAGGAGAAGAGAGAGTGGCAGAAGCACTTGCAAAATGAGAACCTTCTAAAACTATGACTACATACTGTCCACAAACATGTGTGATGAGCTACACTGAATATGAAACATCTTGGGGATTATGCACTTTGTCAGACATGTTGCCAAGGCCTAGCACTATCCTCTCTATGGGATTTGTTGCAAAGGACGATGGATTACATCTCAAAAAGACACTGCATAGTTGTAATTTCCAGTGGGTCCCCCCTTCAACTTGGTGTTGTGAAGAGTGGACAGAATGAGCTCTCATGACAGCAGCTGGGATGACCTGCAATTAGCTGAACTAACGCTGCTCAGCATATTGAACAACCAGTGATCTTGTCATGGTTTAACAGATCTGTGTGCCTCACCATCTCTAGTATGTAACCAGACACGGCCAGGGTGAGTAGACAGCAGCAACTGAAGCATCCTACATTCAGTGACTCTCACAAGACTGACAGCAGCCTCTTATCCCTTGCTCATAAAAATGTCAATTGGCATCCTACAAGACCTTGATGAGATGATGGACATGGTAGCAAAGAGGATACAAAAATCAGTAATCCTCTCTCTTGTCCTTTTGGATATACATGAAGGAAGAGACTCTTCCATCAATAAATAACTATCCCTGGTGAACCCTAGTGCAAGGCAGGGGGTGTACTCTCCTGGGAAACTACCACAATAAAGGAATATTTATTGATGGCAAGCAATATATGTAACTATTTGAAAACTGCTGTGGTTTCATTTCTTTCAGGTAACATATACACAGGGTTAATTTTATTGAAAAATTTAAGTGATATGCCAAGATATCATACTGGTAGTCATTAACTTGGACCCTCTTCATTATTGGCAGCTGAAATGAGGTATGTGGCCAGTATTACTTGACAGACAACAGACAGCTGTTCATCACCTCCTATCCACTCTTCAGGTTACACTGGAAGCTTCTTCAGCACAGCAGTTTAGTCAACAAGAAGGAAATACCTGCTCCTTCCTAAAGAGGTCACGGAAATCATCCTCATGAACAGCATTTCCTCCAAATTTGAGTATCTGCATTCAATTACAATCACTTGAAGAACAATGTGACCCTCTCAATCTTCCAAATATCCTCTGGAGTAGTTTGTTTCACCTCCAGCTTGCAGAGTTGTTCCTAGACTACTTGCTGGGACAACACAGAAACTGTGTCCTCTGCACAACAGAAAGTCTTCAGGATTCTTCCTATCCACAACAATCATGCCACATCCCCATGAAACAAACATACCAGCTGCAGAAAATCCCCAGAAGTATCACAAAATCATCTATACCAGCCCCAATACATAACAGCACATACAATGAATCATACATTCAGTACGTCCAGGGATGTTCTTACTAACTTTTTTTACATTAAGGAGTTCTTCAGCTGAGCTAGACAACAATAAGTAGAAGCAAGAGGACATCCTTGCTGTAGTCATAAGTTTACAGTCTCATTTTCAGTGAGGCACAGCAAGTGAGTGAGAAAGTAATGAGGAAGGACAAGGATAATGACAATAGATCACAGTGGCATTGATTCGCTACATAGAAAACTGATGACTCAGAAAGGTTCCTCTAATTTCTATATAGCAGCCACCCCAAAATCATTGCTCACACCGGCCATCATTAATTTGTTGATTTCTTGAAGGCATTCCGATAGGAGCAGTAGATCTTAAAAGAGTGGGTAGTGGTTTTATAGACTTGTTCCTCCACAGCACTCTGCAAGTAAAAGGCAATGAAGAAGCAACTGTGCAGATAATAGTAATATACTGAACTTTCAAGGCAGGAGTGAAGGGAAGGAGGCATGCATGTACAACCTAATGAGATGAGATGAGATGAGATGAGATGA
>JAVJGJ010000057.1:58818998-58838163 GCA_035590215.1 Microhierax caerulescens | reverse complement strand
GGCAGGGGGTGCCCGAGGGAGGCTGTGGCCCCGTGGGCAGCCCACGCTGGGGCAGCTCCTGGCAGGGCCCGTGGCCCCTGGGGAGAGGAGCCCGGGCTGGGGACCCCGTGGGGACCCCCGGGGAGCAGCCTGGGCCTGAGGGGCTGCGGCCCGTGGGGGGGACCCACGCTGGGGCAGGGTGTGAGGAACTGCAGCCGTGGGAAGGACCCACGTTGGAGAAGTTCATGGAGAACTGTCTCCCACGAGAGGGTCCCCATGCTGGGGCAGGGGCAGAGTGTGAGGAGCCCCCTGAGGGGGAAGGAGCAGCAGAGACAGTGTCTGATGAACTGACCACAACTCCCCTTCCCCACATCCCTGGGCTGCTGGAGGGGAGGAGGGAGAGGAACTGGGAGTGAAGTTAAGCTCAGGAAGGAGGGAGGGGGGGGGGGAAGGTGTTTTAATTTTTTTATTATTATTTCTCATTGTCCTACTCTGATTTTGATTGGTAATAAAACTGATTTCTTCAAGTTGATTCTCTTTTGCCCATGACAGCAATTGCAGAGTCATCTCTGTCTTTATCTCGAGCCGTGAGCATTTTGTTATATTTTGTCTCTTTCTTAGCCTGGCCGGCTAAGAAAGGGAGTGATAGAGTGGCTTTGGTGGGCACCTGGCATTCAGGTTCAACCCACCACATCACCCCTGATACTCCACCTTCAATACATTTACACACCCGGTAGTCTCTACAGCAGCAGTTACTACAATCAATACTGAGTACATAGCAAATCTACTTAAGAAAGTCTCTACAATACTTAAAAGGCTTAACATCTCTGGTTTAATCAATCAAAAAACTAATAATCTCTTTTTTTTTTTTTTCTGAGTAGCGAAATCCACTCACATTACATTACATGTACATACAATTGCACAAAAGAAATTTTCAAGCGAGTGAGGGAGAATCTCTCTCACACTGCACTGAACTGTGAGTCATGAACACTTCTGACAGTCCACATTCACTTGTTTCATCTCTTTTTCAAAAAGGAACTAATTTCAGCCCTGAACTTAAACAGATGCTTAATACCCCTCTAGGTTGTTCAAATACAGCCAGAAAAACTACTATTTACAGATGTATCATGTTTGAGTTCCATAATATTAATATTCTAAAAAGTTAACAAACTTCTGAACCCCACCCAATAAATGCAATTATATTTAGGCCTTCCTCAACAGGAATATTCTATAAGCTCCAGATGTGTCAATCAAAATTTGGTATTAATTTTTACCTTTTAATGATTTAAATCTCTTGGACAAACAGGGAGTACTCAAGGTTGACAGCATGCCCTCTTTCCCACTGAGCATGAATAGGTGAACACAGAGGATTCTAAGGCTATCATGCAATTCTCTAGTATCAGCTCTATATTCTTGGCTTTAAAATATGATGGCAAAACTATTTAAACAATAAGATGAGGACTCCCCTGCATCAGCTGGGAATGTCAGATTGTCTCTGGGATGAAGGAAGTGTGTGTGGTGTGTGGAGTCAGCTGGGAGCAGGAATGAAACAATCCAAGAAATGGAAAAAGGGTAGGGGCAGAGATGCCTAAGTGACCTGATGTCAGCCAGTGTAACAGTCCCCACAGAGCCAGTTCAGCTGGCTTTAAAAATGGAACAGCTGGAACCCCCTGCCTTGTACAGAGGTCCAGTTCAGCTCTTGACTGCTTCCCATGTCAAATGAGGTATGTATCTAACACACGGTTACGTCTGCCTGCTCAATGTATGAGCATGGAGAGGACCACTCCAAAGAATTACTTTAAATTTACTTGGTTACTTCCAACCACACTCCAAATTACTTCATGGTATGTGACAAAACCAAAAGAAAAGGACAGGAAACTGATGTGTGATGTAACACAGAAGACACAGTCACAGAGTGATCTGTCAGGATGCAAATGGGGACATAAAAGCTTTAACTTGTTCTATTACTCTAATGATTTTCTTCGATTCTTTTAACTAGCTTTACTACAGTTCAAATGAAAGGGTCACTACATGCTACTGATACCAAGCAAAGCTCAGAGATTTCTAAAGAGCCATCTTCATAAAAACAGACACATGAAGCACTTACATAAACAACTACAGCCTCTTGAGTGATATTAATTGAGAAACGTAAGTACCTGTGGTCTCCAAGGGCAGGATCCTTGGGTTTAGCATCACTATCATAAACAAAACGCTCTTGGGAGATAACAACGACATTGCCTGTAGTTTCATTTCCCAAGATAGTGATAACAGGGTAACCCATCTGTAGTGTCCACTGATCCATTACTTCTTGGATATTTACTGACTTTCCAACCCTTTTTAAAGCCTTCAAGAAAAAATAAAAGTTTCAGTATGTTGAAGCAGTATCATCACCGAACATTAAAAACTTTTTTTTTTTTTGTCCCAGAGACCTTAAATTAGTTTTAGAGGTTTAAATAACCATCACACATGCACACATACGCATTTACACCCAGTACACACACACTACATGATTTAATCAACAATTTCTGTATATCTTAAAAATAAACATTGAGCAATCTTCCCAGGGAGGAGGATAGTCAGCAAGTCCCATTTCCTACATCATCCAGGCACTTTTGCTGTAACAGAAGAAACAGCCTGCTTTACAGGGTTTTAACAAGAGCCACAGAAATACTGGGTGGCTATTTCCAAAAGATATTCTTGACCATCTAAAGTTAAAAAAAAATCTCAGTGTTAGTTGATCTAGGGTACCTACAGTAAGACATATTCAAAGGGCCTGATTTGTAAAAGTACAGAGCTTCTCTGCTCTGAAAATCAAATGACTAGTTATTTGAAAATACTGTCCCTCACGTTCAATGTGAGGCTATATATACCAAGATATCCCCAGATCCTTCATAAACTGCACCTGTTACAACACAAGGAGGATTAATGCGTTCATATTTGATGCCATATGTCAATAAAAATGCTGTTTTACAAGTGGATTTTCATCTGAAACAAAAAAGAGATACTAAGGCAACATGGGGGATGAGACTGGGTATGAGAACGGCAGGTATCATTTGTTCTTCAGCAACCGAAATCTCCCTAGTTGCCTAACAGTCCTAGATCACAGACTGAGCAACCTCTGATGATTACAAGCAGAACCCAGCAAGAAGTCTTCAGAACTGAAGCTGCAATTGCAATGCATTAGGAACAAAGCAGCTGGCAACAAAAATGCTTGCAGGTAAGGAAAATGGAATTATTAGTCTTAACAATAGACTTGAGCACACAGTACAGCCATAGTGGTTATGGACCAGAATCCAGTCTCATTTTTGTTCCGTTTTATTAGCTGTGGGTTCTGCTGTTCTTTCAAGATTACATTCATCCCTCAGACCTCCCATCACCCAGAACAGCCCCAAAAGCTTTAACAGAGGAAGACAGGTGAGAAGCAAGCAAGACTTTTGCAGTGGCATTCAACATCAGATTAAGACATAAATTTAAGAGCCTGACTGTATGTTACATGTCTCAACTCTCATTAACAGTCAGCACAGACATAGGACTCAGTTCAGTTGCCCATACATAGGTGGCTAATGTCATTTGACTTTGCCCTGCCACTCCAGAAGAGTATAAATTTCCCCACAGATCTTGTGTCAAATTGATTAGACCCACCAGAATGTCTTGAACATCTTACTGTACCTAATGTGGCGCTAGTTGCCTATATTTGAACAGCGATCTCAAGTCCCTAGTCAACAGTCAGTGGTTCAGGCTCCTTATAAAATAATCATGTAGTGGCTAGTCAACTGAATTGCTCTCTATGTTCTGCTGACTATATTGACTAGGTTTCTAGGAACCCAGTTATTCCCATTCACCAAGTGTCAAATGAGTTGTCCTAAACATTCAACACATTCTCGCAGAACTGGTGGACCTACAGCAGACATGCTTATCTCCTGCAGTAGCTGGAAGCCAGGTAGGATAAATTAAGGTAAATGTTGTTACGAGGTATCTACGAACCGGCAATTGAACTGACAACTGGAGCTTGGACACCAAGCTTGTATCTATACACCTGCTCGTCCAGATAAATGCAGATGTCTGGAACTCCAGCTGAATCCTAGCTTTGGTGTCAATAGTTACAACTAGATGTCATGTTTACACATAGCTTCAGTTGGTACCTGTGCCCAAACTCCCTGACTGCACTCTACATTGTCTTGCAGTCTGTCCTTATTCTGGAGCGCCCAGACTAGCTCTGTAGGTGAGAAATTCAGGTGTGCTTGGCTTACTTTACGGAAACTAAACTCTTGCCCTTAGAGATCCCTGAACCAGGCTCCAGAAACTCAAGATGAGCTTGGGCATAGCAATCAAAGGGAGCATGGACAGCACAAATAGAAGTCTCTACAGCTCGCCAAATGTCACAGTAAACAGTTATCTGCTTACACCAAACTTCAAAGCTTTAATAGTTTTGTTCTTCACAAAAATCGTAACTCCACACAAAATCACAAACACACACGATGTAAACAGCAAAGCTCAGCACTTTCATGGGCTTCCCAGCTTATGGGCCTCAGTGTGCTGCCACTGAAGTCAATGATAGCAGATTCCATGAAGTATCTTCTACTGCACATCAGTGACAGCACAAGCAAGGAAATACATTCTAACATAACAAAGAATAGAAATGCCGCAAAAAAAAACATATTTTGATGTTGCCACTAGGTTAAACTTAAATGGAATTTCTTTGCATTGTTTTTTATATTTGCTCTGAGGTCTGAAAATCTCAATATGCACTATTCACTCCTAACCTCACCAAAAAAAACCCAACAGTAAATTCCTGCTTCTCCCTCAGTGCAATAGATTAAAGCATTTTACCTTTGAAAATGTGTTCCAGAGATCATTTCTGGCTGCATTGCCATACTTGTGAATGGTTAAATAGTCCTACAGAAATAAAATAAAAATACAAATCAGTATTACTATACACATGCCAAACACCTATAGCTGTGAATCACTGTTATTAGAAATTAAATCACATCAATGTTTAAATTTGTCAGAAATCTAGAAATACACAATATGTTCATCCTAAGGGAGTAAATAAACAGTTTCTTAAGCTAGTTTACAATGCAAAAACTGTTGCTAAAAATTTCATTTACAGCATTATTTTTTTTTCCTTCTCTGTGTAAGTCACTCCATAGGCTAAATATTTTGAATATACAGTTAACTTGTCTAATCTCAGAAGGGGTTCCTAGGTAACTCCCAGCAATGAAAGGAGAAGCTTCTGGAACACAGTTCCAGTTGCTATTTTAGCAGGCCATTCTGCACCTAGTATCAAAAATTTGCTCTCTTGGATGACAGCTAGATTTGTCACAAAAGATTTAACTGGGCAATAGCCTATCTGAACAACAAACTCTTATCTAGGGAGATACTGGAGCTTCAATGTCAACATACATCATAATGGCAACCAGGGCTGTAACAGGTTATCACAAAGGCTCTCCCTGACAGGGAGCGGTGGAAGAGAGGTGATGGGAACCCAACTTCGTGCTTGCACACAGGTACCTACATATGTGTTTTCACAACATACATAACTCAGAGTCTAAGGAGGTTATAAACTGAATGCTTTCACTGATTCAGCTGCAGTCTCAGTGTCTGAGGGTCCGTTCTTCTCCCATAGCAACCAGAAAGATAATTCCTGATAAGCTACCATCATATTAAATTAGCTTTCCAAATTAATAGTTTAAGGATATGACCAGGTCAGGTCTGGGCTTTTCAGGCACAAAACTCTTCCAATTTTTAGTGACATCTGGAGAGACAACACCATTCATTTCCCACCATCCTATGTCCCTAGATAGCAGCTCATTCAATTCCAGAAGTGACATTCAGCAATGATTATTTCAATAACATACATTTCAAGAATTTTGATTGGAAGAATTAAGTGAAAAAACACATCAGAGGTTGTAAATCAATGGGTTCTCCTGCATTTGAATTTCTACCATCTTCACTTTACATAATGGTAGGAGACAAACCCTAATTTACAGCACAATGATAAAACGGAACAAATTTGCTGACTCTATTATCTGTGCTTTGTGTGAAGTAAGGCACTTCGGGAATAATTAGTATTTGGAAAGCAAATTTTCTGAAAGACAAATTGTAGCACCTGTGACAGATTTAGCTTTTGTCAGCCAACTCATAGTACAACAAGCAGCAACTCCCATTTGATCACAGGCTAGGAAGGCTAAATGAGAACACTGACTCTGTAAATGCAGTGCTGAGCCTTAACAATGGTATGAGACTACCTTGGAAAAAAGACAAATATTATATAAGCTGCACCTACAGCACACTGTGCTTCCATTTTGTCTAAAAATACAGAATCATTTAAGGCACAGTTAAATATTCAATAGCTTTCAAAGCTTAAAAAGTTGAATTCCAAATTTAAAAGCTAAAACAGGAATAAACAAAAGTGGGATGAGGTAAATAAATAACAACAAATATACATGTGCATTTTAAGCAGTACTAGAAAATGCCACATGTATTGGTCCTTCTAAGATTTGCTTTCAGAATTGTTACACAGCAAAATAAAATGGGTGGAACACTTGAGGATTTGCTCCATCCAGGCAAAAATTCTGATTACCAATCTACCATTAGACATTAAATATTACTTTTACATTTTGCATTCAGAAAGACTGCAAAGAGATGCAATGCTTCTGCCCTTTTTTTGTGTATGTGTTGTTTTTTCCCCAATACACAGTTTGGGAGGTTTAGATGTGGCTCATCACTCTTAAAAATTTATTATCCTCCAACCTAACGTGTTTATCACACAAAGGCAAACAAAAGGAACCCTAACATTTACAATGATATAAGAAAATACAATGATAAATAAAACATATGAGTACAGTCCTGGTACCATACAATTTGATCATCCATTTTTTTATTATTTCCTGAAAGTTTCATTGAGACCATATACTTAGCATCAAATGAGGAGTGTTATTGAATGCATACTACACAAAAAACAGCCCTAAGTGACTGTGCGCATTAAAGTATGCTTCCAATAGTGAATCTAAACTGCAATCCAGTGTAGTGCGTTTTCTACAGGCACAAGAACAAAAGGTTACTGAACTAGTCCTCATATCTCAGTATCCTGTTTTTAACAACAACCAGTAGCAGACACCTAGAAAGGGTATAAAACAGGACAAGCATACAGTGATACTTCCCCCATATGCTCTCCCATTTTCCAGCACTTCATGGCACAAGGAATCCTGAGCACATTAGTATCTTTGTAGTTCACAGTTATCTTCTGTGAATGTGGCCAATTGCTTTCTAAACCCATAAAAATGTTTGGCATTTGCAACACCTTACAAAAAAGCATTTCCCACTTCAGTGATCTGCTGTGTGAAGATACCTGTTTCAAACATCTGCCCATCTGGTGAGTTTATCTGCTGCTGCTTAGCTCCAGCACTAGAAGACGCAGTGCATTGCTGTTCCCTGCTTCACTCTCCCCAAGCCACTCATGCTTTTACCATCTGTATCATATGTGTCCTCATACCAGAGTTTGGTTTTATACTCAGAACACCACCAGACAAAATCACTCCCAGATGTCCTGCAAAGTTATGTTTTGTTACCGTCATCCAAGGTGTTGACTTCAAAGATACCTAGGGTTACCATGACCCAGCCTGAACTTTCATCACCAAATTATCAGCCTCTCTTGAAATCCCTTTCATGGACAGATACTAAACTGAAAAAGGAAGGGAAAAGGCTTATACATATCAACATCAAATACATCCCAGGAACTACTAAAACAGGAGTAAAAATATATATATATACCCTGCTTCTCTGTTCCAAGGATGGACCAAGCGGGAATATAATCCATCCTTCCCCCTGGGGATCCATATCTAAGTCTTAACTAGCTTGTAAAGGGGCAGAAGACATGTCCTCATTCACTGTAATTCTCCAGGGCAGGATTAGCCACCCTTGCGCCTTCACATTGAACAGAAAAGAATCAAAGCAAACAGATGCAAGCCATGGAACAGAAAAGGAAGATGACACTGAAAACACAGCTGCCTGAATCTAAGCTGCGCTCAGCACAGCTCCAAAGGAGGTAAAGTGACTTAAAGCCACTTCCTTATAAACACATATGTCCAGAGCCATCTGGCTGCAATGCTGCTCCTCATCATAAGCTTACAGGTCTATCGCCTACAAGAGTTGCTCCACCAGCTGGAGTATGCTGGAGCATGAAGATACGCTTCAGCCACCCTCCTAACTTTCAGCTATAACCCTATGGTATGTGTGAGGAGAAAACATGGTACAAAAACCTCTTAAACAACCCAAGGCTCAGAGTGGTCTTCTACAACTCTCCCTTCCTCCTTCACTGTAATGCCACCTCTAAACTTTTTGTCATGGGGAAAGTAGAAAGAGAGTTCACAGATCCTAGTGCAGTGTCACTCAACATGAAACTTAAATATACACACAAAATTTGGTTTGCATTTTCAGCAAGCATCCTCTTGTAATATTCTTCTTAACATCTTGGCATTAAAACATGAAGCCACCTTTTGTCAAAAAATAATGGAACATGATCACTTATAGCAATAAAAAGGAATTATTCAGACAATGTGGTTTTCTGACATGTGTCTTAGCAATTTTTAACAGCAAATAAAAAAAATTATCCAGAATCTGTCACGCCATGAGAACAAAGTCAAAATAGTGTACAATCAAAACCTACAATCTTGCAAAAACTCCCAGATTTAGACCATAATATTTTGTCAAATAGTAATCTCAATCCCCTCCCCCCAAAAAATTAAAAGGCTCAATGCTTTTGAAATTATTTTATTATTTGAATGCTGAAGCAGATATCTTGAACAGTAGTAGGAGTACAGTGAAAAGTGCCAAAGGATTTTGAAAAATGTTTTTAGTAATGCTGTATTGATTAAGCTTGCCCGCCTTTTATTGTATTAGATTTCTTTAAGAAAAGGAGATTACTTAAAAGGAAAAAGTCTTTTACCCCTTTGCAATCTTAGTTCTCTCAGTACTGCTAGGGATTGAGCCTCTCAGTTTCGAAAAAATGAACAACCCTACCACCCACACATGATAACGCTCACAACTAATACAAGGTAGTGACTGATAGATGCTGCTAAATGCAAAGAGGTTCAACAAGTGTAAAGGGGACGTAAGTCTCCCAACATGTATCTTACTTTCAGGGGGACTTCAGATCTATTACCAGGAACTGAAACATCAGTTCTAGGACCAAACTCCTTTCTCAGTTTATCTGTATGAAGTTGGTTGGTTAGCTGAAGGAACAGCTCCCGACTTATATGAGTGGTGCCGAGATCTGAAACAGATTAACAGTGAATAACTTACTTCTTTTTCCCCTAAAGATAACTGGGAAATTCCACTATATAATATGAATGAGGGGAAAGTAGCAAAATATGGCATCAAATTGGCATCAAATTCTTGTGGCTACATTACTCTGAATGCCCTCATTTCTCAGGGCTCAGGAAACAGCAGTCTCGCCTTTACCTCCCTCTTTTGTATTTCATTCCTACTCCTGGGTGCACATCCTCCTCCCTTCAGCTGACAATATGTTCTTGTTGAACAGTTTTATACACAACTGCTGTATCTCACCAAAGATTTAGAGCTACTAATAAAAACATTCAGTTCAGGTGGAAATCAGGCTCTAAGGCTCCAGCTATCAAATCCGGCATGGCTTTTTCCCCAGAAATTTGTATACTTAATCTTAAACCACCGGACACCATCTGACAGATGCTGACTCGCTGACTATAACATGCCACCTTTTTTCCCCCTTTCCTTCACACTGCTAACATCAAAGCTGTTATCACATATTATCTTGACATTGCCTAACATTCAAATAGAAAAGCTTGGGCAAGGGTCAGAGGGAGGAAGGTACTGCGTATGTTTGCAACGGTGAGTGACAAACAAGAGGGAGTGAGAACCAGAGGTAAAGCACTACCAGCAAGCTACAAAGAAGTGAAGATTCCCCTATGACAGGAAGACTACTGAATAGAAAAGCTAAAATAACCAACTAGGTTTGCAGTGGTGTTTCACCTGTACAACAGATGAACCCTTGAAAAAGAGCCTTAAGAAAGAGAAGTGATCACCCTCCTGGCTGGGCAGTCAGGCAAGCAGTAGAGTACAAAATAAGGAGTAGGTAAATTCACCTTATCAGTCCTGGTAAACATTGTATAAGGCAAATCAGATGGGGGTTAGCTCTATTTGTGTCAGAATTAATTTGTACCAGCGAATCAAGCTGCAGAGCTACATCCAAACTGAAAGAACAGCTGTGTTCAGACCACTTACCAAAGCAGTGCTGCAAAGCCAGCTCAGAAAAACCTTGGAAACAGATTTTTCCAGGTCAAGTAAGCCAAGCAACTTCTCCACCTTCTACACCAGTTTTAACAAGAGTTCCCCAAACTGTTTCCAGGCAGTCTTGTCAAAAAACACCCACCTACAGAATACACTAGTCACGGAATATACTTATCTTTCATAAGTGACTTCTTCCAGAGGATCAAAAGTGTTGATATCCTTCCTACACTTTAATCTACTATTGCATTAAAATGTGTTTCTCCAACAAAGAGTAGTTACTCACCAGCTAACAAGCCTAGAATTAAACTAACTAAAAACTATATTTTTACCATTAGCTACATTAAGCACTTAAAAATTCCTAAGAGCAAGTAACATTTTCAATGTTCCCAGTGATTCTGCTGTGGTACCACAGGAAAGCATTGTTTAAAATGTCCACTGTCAGGACCTTTTCAGCTAACTTCTAGATTCAAACTCACAAATAGGCAAAAAGAAGTTAAAAAAAGAATGAAAGGTGTGCAGTATACTTCAGCTGTGTTTTGCCTACTCTTTGGACTATCATCTCTATCGATGCATAAAATCCCAGGGAAGGAAATCAGTGGAATCCCATCAACGTACACCAGCTGAAATTCCAGCCTTTTATTTTTGAAAGGTATATTTTGATGTTTTTCACACACAATAGCGATACAATGCTTGCAATCAGCAGCAACTGGAAAATATCCACTGTCAATATGTCATATCTGCAATTAAATCATTATATCCAAACAGCAAGCTATAACTACTAATCAGGAAGAGTGATACTGGAACCATATATGGAAATAAATCTTAATTTTCTCTAGAGCAAATAATGCTGAATAGTTCACATAATTATAGTATTTTACTTTGTCCTTTTTCCTTTGTAATTCCTAATTCCTTTGTGATACTTTCACGCACTCTAACAATAATCAGATCAGCAGAACTGACAGCTCTGGTATGATACGGGATTTTTAACATGGATTTCAGCGGAAGAACAATTAGAGCAATGTTGACAGTATCTCAGCCACATTGTTGGAAGTGTAACATTCATTTAGAGGACACTGATAGGACCTGCATCCTGTCCCATCCAGGTTGAGACACAAGAGAAACTAGTAAGAGAGTGGAGGAGGCAAGAGCCATCATTAAGTCAACGGGACTGCTTTCTTCATTCTACTTGCTTCTTGTCAGTAAGAGACCAGTACTGTAAATCAGAAGTTACCCAGCTGAAATCAATATGGCCTATGTCGGTTCAAGAATCAAACTTCAAACCACTGTAAGAAACACAATTTTGTAATTAATACCTCTTCTGCATTGCAACTCAGTGAATCCAATGTGAATGGGGCATCTAAAACACATTCAAAATTTGTACTCAGGCAAATTTCCAGCTACTTTAAAATATATCCTGCTTTGCTGGGAATCTTTATTAAAAGAACAGAATTATTAAATGGAGATATTTATTTCCCTTGCAAAATTTAGCTTCACCTATTAACTACTAACATGAACAGGAAGAAGGTTCCACTGAAACACAACAACAACAATTGCAGTGTGGTGGCAAAACAGTTTGCATGGGAAGTTTAAAGGGAACAGTTAGAAGGATTGCAGAGTTATTGCCTAGCAGAGTCTGATGGTATCTGCTGTGCAGTGAGACACCTGCTAGTATATTAAGCTTGGCTTTAAAGAAAAAAGTATTTGATGTATTATTTGGTAGTGGTATTAAACTACTGAGCTAAGAACAAATCTTACAGAAATAAAGTACTCCTTGAAATTGAACTGCATATATTTGACTGAACTTGTACATTCATTTTAGTTCTGCCTTGTTTGGTTATATAATACATTTGAACCTAAACCCATATATTGCTCAATAAATATATTTTTAATGCACACAAAAAATGATGGAATGTTTTCCAGAGATATCTGGATAGCACCTGCTAATTGTGACAAGCTGGCTGCTCATTCCTCTGCATTAACTTGAACTATGCCCAGGGATTGCTAACCAGGCAAAAAATCTCTGCTGTACTTTTCTTTTACACTTTTTATAGAAGCCCCAGAATTGGAGAGAAATTAATGTTACTTACTATGACAAGTTAACCGTGAATCACTCAAGAAAACTTACTGTAAGTATGATTTGCATGCCACTGTGTCTAGATCATAATGACCTGCATCATTTGTACAGTAACAATGAATAACAAATAGGAAAGCAGTAACTTTGAAGTGAAGCTTCGACTTTGCTTATAAGTTATTTGTTGTTTGTATCAACTGAGCAAATATTTCTCATGGTGCAAAAGACCAGCATGCAAAACAGTCACTAGAGCTGCATTTAATTTTGCAAAATGAAGACACCTTCTAGAATTTACATCTGGCTGTATGCTACCGTGTCTACCTAGCTACAGGAGCTGAACTTTAAGTATATATAGAGAAAGAGAAAGGAAGAGGAGGAGGAGAATGAGAAAGTTTTGCTGACAGCCTGTTTTTTCCAGTAGAGATTCAGCTTTTTTTTCTGAATGTCCTCCACTGGACTGAACAGAAGTAGATTTATTTCCAACCTGTATTAAGTGTTAACTAGGAGTTCAGTACCGCAATCTTTGTGCTGAAAATATCCCCACCAGCTTCTAAAGGGCTAACAGAAATTTTGATTGCATGAGGATGGCAGAATTGCACACAAAAGATGTACTTCCAGCACCCCGTATAGTCCACTGTGCTGCCTCATAGCAACAGAGGCGAGGTTGCCACTGGGCTTGTATCAGGAAAACTGTTTAATTTTATTCCAAAAGAATTTCTTAAATAGCTGCTCAGCCCGCTCATGTTACCTGAGAATTCATACATATCCTTCTTTCTCTTAATAATATCTATAATGAAAATGAAGGAGAATATAGTCATAACTAAATTCCACATGCAACAAAATAAGAGAAGCTCACTAAAAACACATCAAGTGAATACATATGCAGTATCTGTAATATGGCTGATTGTAACATTGTCATAAAGAGCAATCCTGTTCTAAGTTAAATAAACTTAAAAAGTTAAGTAAATAATGTGTACACTAATTGTTTTTCTTTTGTAAGAAGCTTTAGCAATGGAGCCCTAAAGCAACATTTTATCCTGGCCGAAAGACAGCATGACTTCCTTGTAATGAAAGCGACACCGGTTGTGACCTTGCTCTGAACGTGGGCACTATTGCCCACTACTGAGCTTCAGCTGCATCTCCCATCATCACTCTTCCTAACTCCCTCTGCTGGGACCTCCAGTGTGGCCAAAATGTACCTGTTTGAGCTGGAATCTTACCTTTACAAAAAAGTCCATTTCAGACTGAATTATTCTCCAAAATTTCAGCCAGCATCAGAAAGTATGGAAAAATAGCACATTCTACCTTGTCGCTCTTTCCTGTGAAAAGCTCTGGTATCCCCATGCACTGGAGGATGGGTCTAAAGGTCAGAAGGGAAGCGACGTTGTTTCAGGGACATGCTTTTTCCCAGCACTGATCAGCTTTAGGTGACCTAGCAGCTAGAGAGTCCCTTTCTCTCCCTCCGTCGATGCCTACAGATGCTTAAGCTTAGAGGGAGATGAGGGCCCTGAAGCAGAAAGCAAAAAGTCTCTCAGCAACCCCTGACAGCCAAGAAAGAAAACTGTCTGATCCAAATGCTCAGGGGACAAAGCAGAGCAGAAAGGAGGGAAAGAAGTTAATATAACCAAACGGGAATATTCTGCTAATGCAACATTTTAGGAAAAAGCTCTCTCTGAACAGCACCTACGTTATATTGGGCAAAAGTCAGCAGCAGTCATGATGGGTGGCTGCTATAATCGTGGGTGCGTTATGTTCGGCCCTGTGGCATGACCTGTAGCAGAGCTGGACTCTGTAACTGAGCATGATGCGTAGTCTGTCCTGAATATGCGAAATGGCTTATAATGCTACATCGACAGAACATCTTCTTGGGTTTCAAAATAGGTATCCAAATTTCATGGACCTTCTGTATTTTAATCACGTGGGTCCAATTTCGCCCAAAATGTGCAGGCACTCCTTTAAAGCCATATTAATTGTATGATCAACACTGTAAGAAGGCCCACCTTGGTGCCCCTTAGCTGCTGAGCTGCAGCCATGCCGAGTGCTTGCAGCTGGCCATGAAGCCAGTGGCCATGAAGCCACAAACTCTTCTGATCCATAAGTACTAAGACGTATGCGAGGGAAAAGTGCTGCACTGGGCATCTCATACTGCATGCTCCACACTTGTATAAATTTTAACATAACTTTCTGTGGGCCTAGATCTCCATTTCTAAAATGAGGCGAGCACCACCCCTTCCCTCCCTACATTTACATCTTCTGTTCACTAACTGTTGGTGATGCACTCCGACACCACACTGGATGGCTCTAAGAAAATTGCACGTAGCGGATAGGAACTGGGAGTATGAAGCAAATGAAAAGTATACAAAGCTGTTGTATAGAAGAACAGTTCGGTTAGCATGGTCCACTTTGTGAGTGGACATCTTCCTATGTAGAAAACACTGGGCAACTGCATAATTAAAAATCCTGGTTAAGGTGCATACAAAAAAGGTACAGAATGCAACAATAAAATTAACTTTAGCATTTTTCAGTCACTGTACATTTAAATTATGCAACTTCAATCACATTTTTTTCTTTAAACAGAAGCATTTTGCTGTACACATAGTACACTTAAATCCTCTTGGAGCTAGAGGAAGGACCTCCATTTTTGGTAGTGAAATCCAAGTCAGGGCTTTACTATGCTGTACATCTTCAACATTTTCAAAGGAAAAAAAAATATTGTGACACTGCAACTTACAGAAGTCTCTTATGTAAACTTTTACTGACCTACTTAAATAATGGTGGAAAAAGCTACAGAAAAAGTCCATAACACTGAATTCATTTAACAAATATAATCCTAAAATCCAGAGTGATGTAAATTAGAAGCATAAGAAATGCTGAGGGGCCAGAAAAGGTGAAAGGTTATCAATCTCATATGACACACAGTGTAGAAAATGGTAACGTCAGCTCCTGTGAGATTTCCTATGACTTCCTATGTCCTGCTTTTAACATGCTCAAGTTATCTTGTGGTCAACAGCCAGTAGAAGTGAGATGGTTTAAAAATAAAGGGATCAGTAGCAACTAACTTAAGGACAGATTGTAGCCGGTATGCTCATGGTGATACTTTAATGTTCACCAAGGTCATACATTCTGTGTTCTTCTAAGCCAGAGGAGATGGGTGCAGAATTTGCTGAAAAGTACTTTACTCAACATCTACTAAATGCACCAGCTGCAACACCAAAGGTACTCCAGCTTTAAAAATACTCCTGCCTCATGGCAAAAGTTACATCCTCCCACCAAACACAGGAAGACTCCAGGTAGTTCCACCTATACTGTTGATCCAGGGACAGCATTCCACCTCATTCCTTCACTGAGCTTGATCCTAAGGTGCCTGATTTTTTTGTTTTTTTGATTTTACAGATTTATTTATTTTTTACCAGAAAACTCTATTAAGAAGTCTCTAATGATGTCTCATTTTAACAGCATACAGCTAGCTAACTTGTGAATTAGAAATAAAGATATAATAAACAGGTATGACAAAGTGGGTACACTGTTTAATATACTAGGTAAAAAATAGATTATAAAATAATACTGTGGGAATAGATTAATAAATTTATTGTACTACTAGATTCTTGGACAGAAGTGGCAAACAATATGGAAAATAGCACATTTACTTTACACCTAGAAAGTTTCTGATAGAGTTTCACATCCACTGCCACAATTCAAACAGAACACAGGCAAGCATAGAGGTGTCTAAAAAGCAGGAAATACTAAGCAGTGTAGACGAAAGAAAGTCTAACTAGCCAGCTTTATGATAGTAAAAAGTGATTGAAATATGAATCTTGCTCTATTTAACAGCCTGCACATCACATTTCCCCAGACAGCTCCTCTGAAAGGTTGACCCATTTGTTTCAATACAGTGGCCACTCAACAGCACCAAAAAAGACTGTATATCCAAAGCACTGTATGGAAATTCTTCTTCCAAATGTACAACGTGAAGCCTACAGTACAAAAGCACTTAATTTATCACAGAAGCAGAGATTCCTACAGTAACTAATTCAAACTGCTGATGATACACTAAATCAGAGTGAGTTATGAACGCATGCATAGCAGCAAGTGAAGTTCAAAAGGATACAGATCTATGTGATCAATGAGCTGCCACACGGAAATGAAATGCAGTGTTGACAAACGTACAGTAACAGAGATGAGGCTCCAAAATAATCAAGCCAAACAGAAGAAAAATTTAAACAAACCAGTGCAGAGATGTCTTATTACAGAGCTTGAGGTGGCTCTTTACACACATCTAAGTACCAGACTTTCAAATCACTGCACTTTCTCTATATATTTAATATAAAAAAACCCCCAAAAACCAAAAACAAAAACAAAAAACCAAACCACTGATAACTTGAAGAGGTCCCTTGCCATAAAGCAGTAAAACCTTCCAGGAAATGTAATATAGTGACACCAGCCATGTAAGCAACCATCTATTTCAAGCACACAGATTGGGAACAACAGCCTACAGATGAAAATCTCACACAAATCTAATATTATATTGCATATTACTACCCTGAGTGATGACTGAATGATAAGGTCAACTTAAAACTGCTTCCTCTACCAGTCTATGCAGTTCAGAAACGTACTCAGAGCACGTGGTGCTGACCAAGCCTCTTCATACTCTAATTGCTGTCCTAGCTGATTAATGGCTTTTTGACTGAAAAGCAACACCACCCTGTAAGAACAGTACTAGCATTCTGTCATGTGCACCTCTTGAATTTCCCTGGAGCATAAAGAAACTGCACATCATGAAAGCTGTCAGGACTTCTTAAAAGAAAGAAATCACCTACTTTGAGAAGGGTTTATTAGACATTTTCTAAAAATAATAATAGCTGTGACTTCCTCATATGCAAGTGTTACCAGCTGTGACTGCTACTGTGGTTACTTTATTATTCATTACAGCCATATAAATATGTTCTCTTTTGGTTTTGTCTATGGTGTGCTATGTGAAAACAATGAGAAAGTCCTGTCTTTGTTACTAAATCTTCTGTTTGAAAATGTCATATGATTCAAGACATCATATGTCTTTGAGGGGCTTCCAGAAAATCATACATTCACTAGGTGGTCTCTTGGCTGCAGTTTTATTGTGGAACTTCCACACTATAATCCAATAGTCTTTCACAGTACATTTACTGTGATAGGAACAGGCCAGTTATTCTTGACAGTTATGAATCTCTCCAAGGCCATCTATGCTGTAAAACTGAGCATCTCTTCTACAATTTTACCTCCTTGCAGATTCCTCAACAGAACCATTTGCTGAACAGTTAGGGCTCATGTGCACCTTTTTAGATTTATTTCAGTTCATATTCATTGTTGAAGAATATCTAACAAAGAGTCCCACTCTCCTTCATCAACTTTTTTTTCTTCTTTTTGACACAATTGATTGTTTTCTTTAACATATAAGGGATTTTTCTCCTCCAAGCTATCTCTATCTGCTTTTCCCAAAGTCCACCTGCTAGGTGACAACATGTAATTAGATTAAGAAAAAAGTGGTAACGAACAAAAAAGGTCGCCATCTCATTTATTCCTGCTCTAAACCTTATCTTTCACTCTTCTTGCCCAAAGGTTAGCATATTTGTTGTATCTCTTATATAAAAGCTCTAATTCTGTAGCTCTTAATTAGATGATGAATTTTACCTTGATTTCGATGAAACCACAAATACTCAATGAAAACACAAATAAAGGGCTACTCATTTTGGTTTATGCTAGTTAATAAGACTACAGGAATGCTCTTGCCTATCACCTATGAAACACTTCAGGACATACCTGATACACTAAAAAGAACCAAAACAATATTAATACCGAAAATACAACACAGCAGGGAAGAAACAGTCTGGAAGGTTCCTGGAGTGTCTGAAAAATAACTTCCCAACACAACTGGTGAGCGAGTCAACTAGGGAAGGCACTCCACTAGACCTGTTGCCTGTTGTTTGTGAACAGAGAAGGACTTGCAAGTGATGTGATGGTTGAAGGCCATCTTGGACATAGTGATCACAAAATTGTAAGAGTTTTCAATTCTTGGAGAAGTAAGGAGGGGGCTCAGCAAAACTGCTACCTTGGACTTCCAGATGGCAGCCTCTGGTCTGTTCAGAAGATTGGTTGGCAGAGTCCCTTGGGAGGCAGTCCTGAAGGGCAAAGGAGTCCATGAAGGCTGGACATTCTTCAAGACAGAAAACTTAAAGGCACAAAAGGAGGCTGTCCCCATGTGCCAAAAGACAAGAAAACAGGGAAGACCAGCCTGGCTGAACACAGAGATTTCTCTGGAACTCAGGAAGAAAAGGAGAGTTTACGACTTTTGGAAGAAGGGGCAGCCAACTCTGGAGGACTACAAGGATGTCATGAGGTTCTGCAGCGAGAAAATTAGAAGTGTCAAGGCCTAACCTGAACTTAATCTGGCTACTGTCATAAAAGGCAGTTAAAAAGTTTCTATAAATACATGAGCAACAAAAGGAGGGCTAAGAAGAATCTCACTCCTTTATTGGATGTGGAGGGAAACTTAGTGACAAAGGAGTAGGAAAAGGCTGACGTACTTAATGCCTTCTTTGCCTCAGTCCTGTTGTTCTCCAGGTATCCAGCCCCTGGAACTGGAAGACAGGGATAAGGAGCAGAATGAAACCCCCATAATGCAAGGGAAAAAGGTTAGCAACCTGCTGCACCACTGAAACACTCACAAGTTCAAGGGTCCAGATAGTATCCACCCAAGGGAGCTGGCAGAAGTGTTCACCAAGCCACTTGTCATCGTTTGTCAGCAGTCCTGGCTAACTGGGGAGGTCCCAGAAGACTGGAGATAAACAAATGTGACACCAATCTACAAGAAGGGCC
>JAVJGJ010000057.1:58783035-58817945 GCA_035590215.1 Microhierax caerulescens | reverse complement strand
GCTGGTGTGGGGTCTAGAGCACAAGTCTGATGAGGAGCAGCTGAGGGAGCTGGGGTGGTTCAGCATGGAGAAAAGGAGTCTCAGGGGGGACCTTATCGGTCTCTACAGCTGCCTGACAGGAGGCTGTAGCCAGGTGGGGGTAAGTCCCTTCTCCCAAGTAACAAGGCATAGGACAAGAGGAAATGGCCTCAAGTTGCACCAGGGGCAGTTTAGATCAGGTATTAGGGAAAATTTCTTCACTGAAGGGGTGGTCAAGCATTGAACAGGCTGCCCAGGGAAGCGGTTGAGTCACCATCCTTGGAAGTACTTAAAAGATGTGTAGATGTGGCACTTAGGGACATGGTTAAGTGGTGGATGTGGCAATGCTAGGTTAAGGGTTGGACTCGATGACCTTAAAGGTCCTTTCCAACCTAAATGATTCCATGATTCTATGATTCTAATAACACTGATATGTTCCCTGTACTGGAAGCTAATGAAAAACAAAGTAAATATGGTAAAGCAAAGGTCCTTCAGAACTTGGTTACTCAGCAAGCCACTAGAATAACCCAGGAGGAATGAACCATCAAGTGCAATTTCAGAGTACTCATTATTTGA
Source organism: Microhierax caerulescens (assembly GCA_035590215.1). Classification (NCBI taxonomy): domain Eukaryota; kingdom Metazoa; phylum Chordata; class Aves; order Falconiformes; family Falconidae; genus Microhierax; species Microhierax caerulescens. The sequence goes on along the minus strand of JAVJGJ010000057.1, from coordinate 58,817,351 downwards.
AGAGATTTATAAATAGTAGTAATACTTGATTTTCCAGCTAACCTTGAGAAAGGCCATGACACTGAGCATTAGAATTCCATGAAAAAAAATGGATTCAAGACACCATAATGCTAAACCCCACATGATGGTACTGGGGCTAAAGAGCTAAAAAGCCTAAACCAATGCATGACAGAAAGGGTAAATTAGTACTCCAGTTCTGCTTATCATTAGCAACGTCGGCCTCCCAAATCTACAGTGCAGGAACACTATTTTGTTAGATCCACAAAACACAATGAATTAAATGACTGACAGACATTTCCAATCGCATAGCTTTTTGCTTATGAACAAGCTTATGAAATCTTATGTTTTATGTTGTTCAACTTGGACACATACACATGGAAAATCTCTATCTGGACTTCAAACATTTTTATAAAATAAGCTAGAATATCATCTTCTTACTGAACTCATGCCAAATCTTTCACTAGACAGATTTTCACAGTTAGATTTTTCAGAGACTTTTTCATTAGCAAACAGAAGAGTTTCTATTTAGAGCAGAACCGGTAAAAAGCAGAAATAATAGGAAACCACTCAAATAAAAAAACAAAGCTCCATTACAACTTTATGGTAATTATGATTATTTAATCCCTGCATAGCTCTATTCTTTGATCTGATCTTTTTTCTAAATTTGTTTCAGGACAACTTGCACACTGTTTTTTCTCAGGCAAACATAGAAGAAAATAGAAAACCAGGGTTTGAGATGTACGCATTAAAATTTTTCCTTTCTAAAACCCTGAGTGATTTTTTTTTTTTTTTTTTGGGGGGGGGGGAAGTGCTGTTGAATTTCCACATGAATGGATCTGTGCAGGCAAAAGTTTCTGGCTAGAACATGGATTTTGCTAGACTAAGGACAGAAGTCTTATTGGCTTAAATGAGATGAGGGGTTTACCCTTGACATATACAAGATTTTATGCAGGAAATTTTCAATTTCAAGATTTCTCATCTGGATAAGAAGATATCAAAGTGATCTAACTTGGTGTTACAACTAAGAAAATGATCCAACTGGGTCCTGTGAATAAGTTATGCTGCAAACACTGCATGTCCTGTAAACTCTCCAAAAAGCTGTATTTCCCCAGGTCTCCTTTAATTGCCTATTGCACAGAACACACCTTTGACATAACCAATGTGTTTATTTAACTTTTGTTTTATATTTTAGCTTCCAATTTATTTTGGTTAGAGGTAGAATTATTCTGTTAAAAAATGACCTGATCCTAGACATAGTTTATTTAAATTTCAAAATGAAAAGCTTACTAAGAACAGATAAGATTGATTGCTCTTTCCATCTTAGCATAATTGTATTTCAGGTGAACATCAATTTACTTTAAAGGACACTTCTAAGTAGCAGGCTGCATCATACATAATTCATCAATCACAGCTGCCTGTAACATGATTTATTCAAGCAGATTTCAATGGAATAGAGGGAGTTGCATTGTTTTTAACGCTTTGGCTTGTTTGTTTTTAAATAGTTTACAAAACACTCATTTGTGCTGAATTATTTCTGAAAAGAGTTCATCCTTGGTAATCAGCATATTGAATTTCTTTCTCTTCATACAGAAATGTTACCTCTCTAATTTTTTTTTTAAAGGCAGCGTGAGTTTTAAGAAAATCATTAAGGCACAGAACATCCCATGCTTATCAAAGGTAAAAATAAAGCTCAAGGATTGTGTTGTGGGGGAAGGGAAAGCAAGAGTATTTATCTAAAAATCAGTATTAGTTTTAGGGCTGTGGATTTTCTAGCTGGCTCGACATCACTTGTTATTATTTCTTAGACCAGCAAGCAAATGTAATTGAAGTAGCTCCTTCCTCAGGTAGCCCTTCATACAGTTGTCATATGGACAAAATGGCTTTCATGTGGCAATCCACACAAAACAGACACAAATGTACGCAATTGTTTGACACACCAAGAAATCCAGGTGAAACTGGGGGCACTGCCATGTGTGTTACCTACTCAGTGACTTCCATCAAATTCAGCTTCAGGGACACGTTGGTGCCTTAGATGGCCCTGAAGTAAAGAAACACTTCCACAAACAGATGCAAACATAGTTTAAAAAGAAAGCAAGAGAATCTGCTAGAAATGTACACCTACACAAAGACAAAAACGCCTTTACTTACTTGTAAGCCCATTTGAAACACAGAGTGACCCATAAAGTTAGCCAACATTCGAATTAGAGCTGCACCCTGTGGGAAATAATAGAGGAAAAAAGATGTTACTGGTTTTGCATGTCAGTTTTACGCAATAAAAACCTGAAGTAGGCATTTCCATCCAACACTATCATCTTGGAAACTTGAGATTAATACAATCTTCTTTTGTGCTGGATTGAAAAAAGAGAAAGATAAAACAATGCAAATGCTTACAAGCAAAAGTGAGGAAGCAGGCTGACTTTGTTAATATCCTGCCCCACAGACTGAATAAGGCACAGGTCATAAAACACACTCACTCCGCTGCTGGAGCACAGATGTGGCAGCTCCACAGCTGGTTGCCCCCAGCCCTTCTGCGCACTCAGCAGTACTGCACAGTTTTAAATGAGGGAAAAAAACATCCACGCTAAATCATACTATAGTGATTATTCATAATTTTACCCTCATTATACTATTGTAAAACAGGATTTAGTGATACTACTTTCCTTTGTAAAAACCTTCAAGATCTGATGATCTGGAAGTGGATCATTATCATAGGAATTTTATAATATGTATATAAACATATTTGACTTATTAATCAACAGCTTATTTCCAAGACTGTCATGCAAAGAGATAAGTACCTGTATAAAACTTTTTCTCTACTTATATTAGTTCTTAGCCCCTTCAGGCAAAGCAGAGAGATCTAAAAGATTTCTTCTCTTTCACAGGTGATTCTAATTCTCAGCACTTACACCAAGAAACAGATTTCTTTAAGGCAGATTTCTTTTCTTTTCTGTTTTCTCACTCCCTCTCAGAGACACAATTGCTGCGTGTTTTCCCCGTGCACAAGTGCTCTGTTTCAAGCACAAACATCTTTGCAGATCTGATTTGGTGATTTAGCTGTAATATCCCTCTTTGAAATCCAATTTCTAGACATCTAGCATTCCAATCCCATTAATCAAATGTTATACTTAGCACTGATCACTGCATGACACGGAGGACACTACTGATCTAAAGTCAGTGAAATCAAAGGCTGTAAGAAAACATGATGCTAGAACTCAACAATCTCAGCTACAGATAGAGGTTCAGGAATTAGGCTAATGCTCAATTAGAAAATAAAGAAAAAAAGAAACATTTCACAGACCAAAAAATTACCAGGTTCTAAAGCCAAAAGGACTATTACAACGATGTAATCTGACTTCCTGCATTAAAAGAGGTCAAACAGTAATTTAGGCAAAACCCCTACACAACAGCATCTATTTTAGGAAGATTCAAGAACAGGAAAATGTTTACATAACTTGTCACAACTAATATTTACTCTCACAGTAAAAATGTGCACCTTCTTACTAATTTGAATATCTCTAGCTTCAGCTTTCAAAACAAGATTTTATGTCTTTTCCTGCTAAAGTTCAGAATAATTTTGCAATTTAACAGTTGTCCAATTTTTAGACCATTTTATACATTCCATTGATTTTTTGTATAGAGACTGTTTTTGAAGTACTGGAGGGAATATCTGTATTAACCAACATTTGATATAATGGCATAAATCAAAAAGATTAGTAAATTACTAGTAAATTGTAAGAAAACATCACAGTTCCTTCACATAGCCAGCAACAACAAATAATACATAGTAAAGTAACTGAAGAAAAAAAAAAGAAGGAAAAAAATCATTAACTGAGGAGGTATTTGTAGTTGCTTATATAAATTGGACAGTGGATAAACCAGAAGATGGTGTTTGCATTATTAACACTGCTATGTTTTTATGGCGGTACATAATTTCACTGGGAGAGCAATCACGTCTGGAAGACACAGCAGCACAGAACATAATCCCTCGAAACAGACTATTACCTGAACAGACAAGACCATAGGTCAGGAAGCATTATTACCCTTATTTTACTAGAGGAACAGAAGGAGTAAAGTTCTCAGAGATGTTTAAGCAGATAAACAGCAGATAAATCTGTCTAAGTTGATAACGAGAAGATTAAAAAATTCTAATAGACAGATAAATCCTATTATCCTGTATGTAGCTTGGGCAGGACAACCCAAAACTTCTGTAGCAGAACCAAAAATATCTAAAATAGAAGTGATCAGCCTAAGCCCTGACATTTTTCCACTCATCACACATTCCTTTTCCTACTCCTTTGCTAGTATTCCAGGGTCCCGTTGTTTGTTTCTCACAGCTTAAATTTCACATAGTACCGACAGTCATATATTTATATAGGCATCTTAACTCTACTGATTTCTGTGAGAAGTAAGCAAGCAAATACCTTCATCTGATCTTGCCTGTAGAGTCGTCCTCTATCCAGAAACCAAGAACTGTCAGAAACACGTAAAAAATTACAAAATTCTTCTCACAGGTAATATTTAGCCACAAATTGGATGGAACTACAGCTGCCATTACACAGCAAACAAAATAAAAAATGAAAGCAAAGACCAAATAGGAGATCCAAGGCACAAAGGCAGGACTGCTCTCTTAGGATCCATCTCTTTTCAGAGCTACTTTAGAAGTACTTTCTGCCAATTAATTACCCTCAGGAAACCCAGAAGTCCTACTTGCAGATTGTAGAACAATATGCTTGTCCCAGTTCTGCCACATTCCCCGCACAGGGAAAGCAAATGCCTTCTTAATTTATTTGAGGAATGAAAAGGGATTCTAAACAAAAAGGGGAAAACAGAAAATCTGAGAACCTTAAGAGGAAAAAACTGTCTTGGCGGAAGGGGTAAGAAATGGGGGCAAATGCAGCCCTTGGTGTGGAGGGAAAAGAAATGGGAGGAAGAAAAGGGAGGGAACCGCTCACTTTACCTTTCTTGCAGTTTGAGAGCAGGCAGAACAGAGAGCACATTTGTATGAAGAACAGAAGCAATCAATATACTCCCAGCACTGGGAAGGAAAGGGAAAGGCAGCAAAGACTGCCACTCTGACTAGAGATGAAAAGAAATAAGACTTGCAGGCAGAAGGATAAAAAGCAAGAGGTATGCAGAGTAACTGACATAAAGAAGAGGGGCTTACAAAAAAGAGGAGCTTGGAGGATGACTCTAACCAGAGGGTCCTGGGAGGTAAAGGTGGTATGTGCAGTAAGTTCAGTTACAGCAGTAAGAGAATACGTAGCCTTGGGGTCATCTGAACGGCCCAACGTGCTAGCATTTTCACTGCCTATCCGCCTAGCATGCAGTAAACTAGATGGAGTCCAGAGGACCTACGCTTCAATACCTTCTGAAAGCTTCTCTGACCTAGACCTAAGCCTACAGAAAAAGCCTAAATCACAACAAATTCAACCTGCTGCAGAAGATGCCCTTTGGAACCCGTCAGCATCCTTCCCTGAACACCCTGACATGCAATTGATCTGCTCCCCACTCCACTCTCGGGGCCACTTCTGCTCTGCCAACATTTGTCCAACCAAGGAATGACATATGGAGTCTTGGGAAGTGAACCTGGCTCTCCTACAGGGCAGAACGACTATTTATTGATGATTTATACTTTCCTCCAGGCACTGGATGACTTAGTACCTTGTCAAGAGGTAGAACACATTGGTTTAACAGGTCTAGCGGAAAGCAATTATTTCCTATTCAAAAAAGGTACCTATGTTCCTGCCAGTGTAAAATCTGACTCACCTTAAGCCACTGTACCCCATCTTAATGACACTCTACTCAGACAAATACAGCAGATATCCAGTCAATGATTAACGGCACTACCTGGCTCTGGTGAAGCACTGTTCATTAGCAGATCTTGTAAGTGCTTCGTAAGACACTGATACCGATATCCTGCAAATTAAAGGAAAACTGAGGCACATCTTGATGAACTCATTTGCCAGAGATCACCCAGTATGCTCCTTATATAACCTATCCAAAAAGGCCATACTCTGATTCCCCACTCTGTTACAAAATGTCTGCACTAGTACCTTGTTCCCAAGAATTTCTGAATTGTGGAGATACAAAACTGGTGTGATGCCATCCTTTTATATATATGCAGTCGAATAACATATATTGTACCTCAGTTTATTCTACATGTCATACTTTCATATAAGAAAACCAGCAAGGGTAGGTATTCAAAAGAGGGCCCTGAAGAGAGGGTAGAGTGCTTGCTAGCTGAAGGTGGATATTCTGTACCAAGGAGACAGCAAAGAAAAGCACTTGAAATAATGAACTGGTGAAGCAATTGCAGTGAAGGGAACAATATAAAAATCAGTAAACCAGCACACAGGATTATGCAGAAGCAAGGAGGCAAGGGGCTGTGCGTGAAGAGATACAAATGAGCTAGAAACTCACTCAGCATTACTCTTTTAAGGACCAAAAATTATGCCAGTATTCTAGAAAGTGCTCATGAGAGAAAAATGTCACCAACGCAAAACAGAAACCATGAACTACAGCTGACTCTTGTGAGGGTGAAATAATCTATCATTTTGTAAATGTCTTGGAGGGGGGGAAAGAAAAGAGCCATAAAAGGCTGAGCCAGAAAAAGCATAGCTCTTCCACCCTCCTTCCCACCAAAACTTGTCATTTTTTCCTAGAACATCAACTTCTTTTTGGTTTTGCTTTTGTGTGTTTTGCTGTTCTTGTTTAAACCATAGGATTGAGGTTCATCTGAGTGAATGCAGATGCCTACACTGTAGCTATGTGATGCACACTCGGCTGCATACAGCTGAGCCAGCTGCCTAGACTCTTTAAAGGCAATGGAGAGAGAAGCAAGCACTTCAGCTCATCCTGACTCATCTCATCCAAAGACATGCATCTAAAAAAGGACACATTAATTTCACCCTAAAAGTGCCTGTTTATCTTCACTGATGATACAGGGAGGCTAGAGGACTAGTCAGTTGCAGGAGTCTAACACAGTGACTTGAACGTCCCAAGTGAGGTGACATGAATCCCTCTGAAGGTGTTTTCTTCTGCAACTGACGGAGCAACCTTAGAAAATGTGAAAAAGTAAACAGTGCAAAAACACCTCCCTGACTTTGCAAAGCCTGAAATAGCATCTTGCAGGCTCACCTATTCATTTATCTCATGTAACACCAAACATCAGTAATAATAATTACACAGACCTCAATGTATCTCCCCTTCACTGAATGTCCACCTGGTCACCCCTGTTTAGGAATGAAAGCTGTTTATTTTTATTTACTTCAGAACGATCCCTTTTGTGACATAAAAACTAAAATCACCACCACGGTACCCAAGGTGTAAGCAGGGAGTGAGGTGCTGAGAGGAGCACTGGACTACCAACAAAAATTACGTGACCAAATTTCTAAAAGAAAAATGTTAATTATGTCAATTTTCCACAAACCTCCAACCATCCATTTTGCTTCTCATTCTCTCATAAAAAAAAACAAACAACAAACCCAAGAATGAATATAGGTGATTAATTAACATTCTTCTATTGTACAGTAGGCAGTTCAAAATCAGTCTTGATTAATATGTAATAGAACCATTTGTTTTTCAAATACAATAGGCCACAGACAGGAGGCCTACAGTTATTTTTGTGTATGCTGGTACCCCCGCAATTCAAGATCAGAGTTACTTTCTAGCTGAGGGAGATGTGAGGTACTCTATCCTCTACCTCAATTACCCCAATAATTAGATTTTATTCATATTATTGTTAGAGCTATTATTATCAATAATAATTTCTTATAATCACTATCTTATTTGATTAAAACAAGGCTCAGACCACATACAGGCACTCACAAAGGTACCATACTTTCATAAAGAGCTCCTGAATTAAGATGAGAATCAATATACAAAGTCTGATGGCTACTAATACATATCTGATGTATACTAGTATTCCTTTTTTTGATCAGTCACATTACACACACATTGAACAGTTCCCTCCTTAAACTATTTACCCTGAGCTATAGGTGAGGTGCCTTGTCAAAAAATTTTTAAATCCAGAGTCTGCTGACTCCCCCCATGAACTCCAGCTGGTTAGTGAGACAGAATCTCCATTTGCAGCAGTTAAGTCCAGGCAAGGCCAATGTACTCATCCATGTGCTCGGTTATTTCACGCTTACATCCTAGAGTCCCCACCTCACTGAAGAAGGAAGTCAAACTCACCCGCCTACAGCTCCCAGGACTTCCTCTGGAGCCCCTTCTGTACATTACTCCAGCAATTCTCTGGCTCAGTGGCTGTTTGTAAGGATGGTCTACGTCCCATTGCCCAAAGTCCTGCAGCTCCACCTTCAGAAGGTGCAGACGGATACCACCCAGCTCTGCAAAGTTCCCAACAACTAATTCAGCTCTTTTAGTTAGTGTTCCCATACACCCACCTCAACTCGGTAGTTCCTGCAACCTACCCAGTCCAAAGAATAAACTGAGCATGGGAATGAACCCATTCTTCAGCAGGAAAGTCCAACACAAATAATCCATTGCACTTTGCTATATTATTAAAAATCTGAGTCCCCCTTTTACGCTTTGGCCATGACGTGGCCCCTCACCCAGAAAGCCAAAGCCATACCTGCGATATACATTCAAGTCAGGCATGAAGTACCTTAGCAGGATCACTTAAGATCACACAAAAGCTTCCAAATTTTGGCTAATATGTTTAGAAGAATGGCTGAAAAGTACCTATTCTTCATGAAATGTGCTGAAGAAAGATATTTTCAGATCTGCAAATGTAATAAAAGCAGTATACAGGTTGGGTATTTTTCTTTAAAATGTTGAACATATTTTTACAGTACTCTGTCAAACAGAAGCCTAAGCATTTCCATAATCAAATGGGTTAAGTAAATGAGTATAATTTCATTTCAGTTCAAAGATCCTGAATTCATACATTATTCTTTATTTCTCAAAATCTTAGATAATTCTGTGATTCTAAGTTCATTTCCAATATTAGAAGAGCATATTACCAGGCACTTATACAAAGAATGCACATTCGCACATTATTTTTGTAATGTGAACACTAGCCAACAAGTAATATCCAAGTCACGTTTTCCAAAACAATCATTCTTTGTTGGTACTAAGCAACCACAGCTGGATGCCCCATGAAATTTAGCTTATTGGGAAAAACACAGCATGAATTAACACGAAAGAACAATGTACATCAAACATGCAGCAAAAATGTGACTCTTTAAAAAGAACTCTTACATAAAATTAAAACCCAAAATTAAATCTGTCAAATCCTGGAGAAATTTAACACAAAAAATGTGTTTTGACCAAGTCACATTGCAGAACAGCATATAAATGAGTAAATGAATTACTTATAAACTTGGTCAACTGAGCTGCTGTGTTACACTACATGTAGTGCACTGAATTAACTGAATCGTAACACTCAGCACGTTAAAGAGGAGGACCAAGATATCAGAGAAGCCTGGCTGTAATATCTGCTGAGTGACTGGTGTGACATTAAGCAAATTAATGGATATCTCTTAGCTCCCCTGTAAGAACAACTGAAAGCTGGGTAACCACTTGCAAATCTAGGTGTTGCATTTACACCGTGCTTCCTTAAGCAAACACAGTCACCGTACACTCTTGCTTTTTTCCTTTTTCCTCAAGAGGAGAAGTCCAACCATTCCTCAGCTCCCACTCAGAAGGTCATGCTGAAATGTATTTTACCTTCCCACTTCTGCCATCTGAACCATCTTTCAAGGTATGCAGCCTTACCCTGACAGATGTGGAACAAGAGTGTCTTGTTCATGCCATCAGTTACAGCACGGTACTGCGGCAGGCTCCCGAGAGACTTCTGCTAAAGTTCTTCTATCGAGCTGTAAGAGCAGAGATAATTGCAAAGCCTTCTCTGGAATTCTTCAGCTGCCTCTATCCAAAATATCTCATCTCTGGGAACTGCAGAAGTACTCACCTAGAAATTCTTTTCAGGAAATTAATTAGACTGTATCATGAGTCACCAGCGCTAAATCCCCCTTTCATTTTCAGAAACTGAGCACTGTAATACACCAGCTTAGCTATTTTCTGTATTCTCCAATGGCACCTCCAAATACTATAAGAAAAATGAAGCTTAATGCATGTGAATTTGATGACTGTGAATACTTCCTTACTAGATTAGGATAACAGAAAGTATTTGTTTAGATGAGTAAACATGTGGCTATGATTTCCTCCCTGTGGCAGAAATGTAAGATGTTCAAATCATTCCTAGGGGCTTTCCCTTTGGAAAACCCATGTAAAAGCTGTAAGAAGTACGGAGATAGGTATATGCAGACTACGCAGCGCACTAGTACAAAACGTGACAGTATCAGCCTAATCCTGAAGGTCTTCATTCAGGCCATCATTTAGTGACACACTTAAGTACCTTAAGCATGTAAGCAACCCAACTTTAATTCCACAGCTTACACACATAAAATTAAGCAAGTAACTATGTACTCGGCTGAATTTGAGTCTGCCTGGTTTCCCTGCACCTCGTAATAAATTGTTGAAAAGTAAGGGACTACATTCATTACAAAGACCCAGAAAAACTATCCCTACTTGATTTTAACAGTACAGACTAGGAAAAAAAATAACCATTTAATTTATCTTCTTCACTTTTTAAAGTAGTACAGAATTTACAATTGACATTTGCTTATCAAGCACTGCACACCCACAAGTTAATGTGCTGATGATACTCAGCAATAAAACCAGGATATGTTTTAATGAACAAATTAAACTTACCTGATTTAAAAAATTTTATTTACAGTGTGGATGAGCCAATATTTTTAAAATCAGCAAATATACCTATAAACCTGTAATATAGTGTGCTAAATCATCAAAGATGCATAAAGGCATCTTATGTTGTTCTTATAGATGGAAAGGCCATTTATCTGATGTTAAAACATCACTGAAAAAGCAATATTATACTCAAGGAGAGCTTTTCACTGGGAAATCATAATCATTTTCTATTCTAACAAACACAGCTGTTCTAGGGCTGGATAATACCAAAATGGTGAGACGGTAAGATGAGCTTTGGTGAAATGTTTATCTTAGACATAAATTCTGTTGCAGATTTTAGGAACATGACACAAAGAACAAAATTCAAGAGTAAATGACCATAAGTAATCATGTTCTTCAGGTGAATATTGTCACATTATTTTCCTTGAACAATAAAACACTATGTCACCTACACAAAATGCTATTGGGACCCCATTTACAACAGGAGTTTTATTTAGCCTTACCACCAAAATCTCTCTTACATGTTCTGACACCACTGACAAGGACAAAAGCACGTTATATGTTTTCATTAACTACTCGTACGAGGAAATCCTCAAGGATGGACAAACACAAGAGGTTGATGGCATTATTTACACAGAAAGGCCATCATCAGAATTTAAGTAGCAAATAAACTGGTGCATCTTAAAATCCACTGTATTAAGAATCTCTTGCAATAATAAAATGGGCTCCACAAATCTGTTTTCCATTAGGAGTAACAAACAAAGATTTTCCTTTTTATGATGAACGTTTGCTGAAGTGTTTACAAGGTCACAGTTACTTCACTTCAAAGAGGAGATGCATCACCATTTTACCAACCAGCTCCACAGAGAATCCAAAAGCAAATTAAGTAAAATAAAACTCAGAATTCATGGTGATTCTCCATTGACCAGGTTTGTTTCCATGAAGCATGCAAATTAATATTACTTTTAGTTCACTAAATACCACATAAGAATCTCAAACCATTTGCCTAAGACAGATTTGCAACTAACTTTAATTAAACATGCCACTCTACTTTCTCTCTTTTAATACCTCTTTTAAGCTTCAGAAATAATCCAGTACTTAAACATACCTTTAAAAAAAGCCAACAACAAGAAAACAGTGTGGCAGAGGTTGTTCCAGACAGTTCCCTCCTGAATAGAGGGCCTGCAGGACCACATTTTGATCAAAATATCGATCATATTTTTATGTCAGGTGGTCTCCTTTAGCTCTATTTCATTACCTCCAGTTTATTTTCTATTTCTAATTCTTACAATTTGTTCCGAGTTGCTCTAATATTTGAAATCGTTGCTCTTGTTTCACTGATCTGAACGAGGATGTCTGCCAGCAAAATGCGTCCCTTGCCTTTACTCAGGCATCGCTGGTTTTTGGACTCCTTCAGGGAGAATACAGAAACTACCTCTAGAGGCTTACAAAGCTACTTTCTGCTTTTCCCTTTGCTAAAAATGACAAAGCATAAAAAAAAATATTACAAAGTATAGCCAGAGAAGCAGAAAAGGCAAGTGCATTTCAGCAACTGGTGCACAGGCTCATAACTCCATGTACACACTTATGAACACTTATGAACTTACAAAGCCATGGAAACATGAGGCACAGGCGCAGTGCTCCGTTCCTTCTACTTCCTGCCAGGGAGACATGCCGGCAGGGCACAGTGTCTGGAGCCACCGTTGCCGTTTCTTCTTTGATCGCCTCCTCCAGCCCTTGTGAGCTGCCATTTGCAGCTGCCTTTCAGCAGGGAACAGGCAGAAGGCAGCCGTACCACAACGAGTTGCATCTTCCCAATTCCCCTACCTTGACCAAGCAATCTAGTCTAACAAGCTCTACTTTAAAATCAAGCACTTTTATTAATATTTGTGCTCCATTTTTATCACTTCCAATCAAACTCACGTACAGTTCTCCCCAGCGTGGGAAACGTAATGCTCCTGAAGCACTGTAGGTGTGTAGCTGTTTATATATCATACACAGTGGTTCCCACGTTTCTTCTTCAGAAAATACTATCTCAGCATAGACTAAACAGTTTAAGGGGTTAATGACGGGGGAGGGTTGAGTCAGGAAGGTGCTCAGATGCCTTAAGGGAGGTGTTTTAAGCATCCTGAAGCACCTGCCTAGTTTTATGCGCTAGCACCCAGGGGCTGAAGTGGAACAGCCTCCATACTTTAAGTCAGGCGCTTTTGGGGCTGCTCTGAACTTGGACTTAAAGGATTCACAGACTCTGAGTTTCAACAGCTTTCACGCTGGAAGCAGTATCAACCTACAACCTTTTTATCTATACAGAAAGCAATTCTTTTCATTACAAGATACTTCCTCTGTTAAAGTGCATTACAAACAAATGGCTCCTGAAAGCATCTTCTGCAATCTGGGCACTGACCTGCTGCACTCGTAAATCGTGGAACAGAAACCAGCATCAAGCAAATGGGCACCCAGGACTTAATGGTATGCACAGGCAACATCACAGCTAACAGAGTCAGGGAGAACAAAAAGCTCTCCCTTTACACTGCAGTATGGGAGTGGGTTGTAAAGCAAACTGTATTATATCATAAGACATTTAACTAGCTGGATACCATCTTATCTTACTGATTTAGTTCAGCAATTAAAAGTAAAACCTATTTTACTATATTTTACCATTTATAACTATTTCTCTAGTATGTCTTTCACTTTTAATGAGCTGCTTTCACTTTCCTGTGGTCATTTCACAGATGCACATTGTCACAATTTCATTGCACTCATAAACTAAGTGGATGTCACACTGATATTAATCCCGGGTTTACTGGGCAGAATACACGTTTTGGGGTTTGGTTTGGTTTGGTTTTCAATTATAGTGCCAATATCCTTCTCAGTGCCTGAAGAAACAGAAGCAAAAAGCACAAAATTTTTAGAGAGCCTTTCCAGTGACTGCAGTTAGCTCTCCTGTTCTTCCACATTCTTGCAGAACATGTGCTGTAAATTTTCAAAGACAATTACACCCAAAAGGGAGAGCAAGCCACTGCTTTCAATTTCTTAAATTCTCCTTTGCCAGAACTGTTATTGCAATATACATGGAAGCTGAGCAGTTTTCTTTGTGCAAATCTTTAGCTGAACAGATTTCTTAACATAGAACATTGCCTTTGAGGGGAGGCAGGGAGCATCGTCTACTTTTATTACTATTAGAAATACATCTTTCTTCCATCACTTGACACAGAAAGCAGGAAAAAGCATTTTTAAAGAAGTGGCAAAAAGATAAGAAGGAACAGGAAACGATACATAGAAAGGTTTAGGGAATAATGAATTGTTTGTATTACAAAGCCAGGCTCAGTAACTGATCTCATTGCTGAGGTTAACTTTGCTTACAGGGAGAACAAAAAAAAAGGACTATTATTCCATATTCCAGCCATCTTCTTCCTCATTCTGATCACTGTTTGTCACTTGCCAAAACATATCCTACTGGGGGTACGTTCACAGCTACGCTCCGTCATACTGGTCTTGCTTGCTCTGCTTGCTGCCAGAACCTTCAACCAGCAATGCTTCAAAGCATGCAACAGGCTGACTGAAATAACTTCAGATATTATCTGGCTCTCTACAGTGCCCTTGGTGCCTTTTCATCCTTTCTCTTATCTGGCTGTGACTGCTCACCTAGGGCAATGACTCCTTTAGTTCTGTCTGGGATCTCTCTCCCTCACGCCACAGCTCTGGGTCTGGCCGCTCCCTCTGAAATGCAGCTGCCTTGTTTCTCCATTTTATTACAGCCAGTTGTTCCTTGCTGACTGTTGTTCCTCATGTTATTCTTGCTGCACTCTCTCCTCCTCTGTTGACGCAGCTCTCCAGGGCTATGATTCCTGCTGTCAGTGATTTCTGGTGTGGAAAGGCTGCCACGCTTTTTGCTTTGATTTAACAATTCTCAGATCCACTCTTGTGTTCAGCAGCCTATACTTCCTACTGCACTTGGGATATAACCACTTTTCCCATCATCATGGGAGGACACTATCTCACTTCCAGCTGCACTAGGAAGACATATCCACCCTGATGTAACTTGAGAGCCCTGAATCATCTACCAGTTCTGTTTATTAATGAACAATCACCACTTATTCATTTTCTCTACGTATTTGTGGCCCTAGTGGAGGATGGCATGCTTCTCTCTGAAGAATGCCTAGTATGAGGCTTCTGAAAGAGGCAAACGTTACCCTCAAGAGTGTAACTGGGAAAACATTGTGTGCTGCCAGGCTGTAGCGCCTCTTTCACTCTGCTTGTGGGATTACCTGAATGCCATTCTTCAGGGGTTTATGTCATGACATTTTTTAACATGTACAATCACCCAGGACAAGAAAGTGGAAATGAAAAATATATTCAGCTCCAAGGCATTTAAACAGCACAGTTTCAATGGTCATCTCTAAAGTGCACATCTCTAAAATGACACCTGAGTGTCTAGCAGAGATGGGTACTTTAATGGTGTCTAATTGATTTATGTCATATTGATGACAGTAAAGACAATGAAATGACAATGACATTCTATGACTGTCATTTCACTGAACAAAAATTAGACGGCACAAAGTTTCATCATTTCAATATCATGTAGAAAATCATGAAAGGAGAAAAGAGAATACATAGACAATCCAAGGTCCCAGGGATACAAAATGGACATTTTAAAAAATAATTAAAAGACAATGAAAAAAACCCAAAAAACATACTAAAATGTAGGGAGAAGATACTGGAAATAGTGCTAGACTGTCTAAAAATGAACAGTTTATTTAAGATAGTAGAACAGTCCTCACTAATGGCCCTGGAGTCAACAGAAAAAAATCCTGAGAACTTAACAGTAATTTAAAAAATCAGCCAGCAAAAAACTAAAAAGTCATCCCAGAAACACCAGCAACAATATCCCTCCAGCAGGGCTCATTTGCGAGGAGGGCTTTGGAGAACCTGAAAATACTTGAGCACACAGCCGACCAGTTAAAAGCCTTCAGTATAATTTTACAGTTTGGGTTTTATTGATATACCATTCATCACAGTATTTATATAGGCAGACACTAGAAGGCTAGAAGGATAGGCAAATGTTCTAGCTATCTAATAAACGAGCTTGTTTCCCTAGTTGATTTTAAGTTTAAGCTGTCCATGCATGCATACAAGGTTACATAGGAACGAAACAGCGTAAGATCTACAACATGTTAAATTTGCTCTAATTTATCCTCAGAAGGAAACAGTATTAGGTGTCTGGACAAAGGTACAGAAACAATGAACAAAGTAGCTACAAAGTCAGTGGGTTTCTTCTTATTAGATATTGCTTCTATCTAAAACAAAAGGATGAATGACTACAGAAAGCAAAACAGGCAGGAAAGCAAAGACTTCATAGGTGAAAGAGTGGGTCTTCTAATCTCCTCATCTATGAAGGTGTGCAAGTAAATTATTCCATTGCCATTCTTCAAAATGGTTTGCTAGATCTGGTAACTGGCTTCAGAATTTACAGGATCACGCCCTGGTATGAGCACGCACAGCATCACCTAGGGTTCAGGAGAGTTGGCCAGCACGGAAGCTGAGTGGAGATGCTGCCCTATCCACTGAACATGGCCACTGTTACACCGAAAAAGCAACCTTTAAATGGACAGACCCAAGACAGAGATTGTACTCTGATCTGCACAGAAAACAGAGGGATCCTATTAGCCTGCATAAAATAGCTAACAGAATATAGAGGCATACTGGTCCCTTATCTGTCATTTCAATGTAAATGAAAATTATTTTTCAATTACAAATCAAATGTTTGCTAAGTGTTTATATGACAAAGTGTTAAGGATTATGGTTTACTGTGTGATATAATAATAATTATTATTGTATTAATTAGAAAAAATAATTAGCTTGAAATATTAAGATACTGATGTGAGATAAGCCTCTGAACCTACCAAGGTTCAGCTATCACCAGTAAACATGACTGAAACATTTACACAAATAGAATATTTCAGTATGCTCAAAGCTGCTGGCTAATACAGCTTAATTGACCAAGAGTGATGTTTTCAAAGCCAGCAAAGGGATTTCTGAAAACGTTCCTTCAGCAACTCCAGCACTGTTAAATAATTTCCTAAGTATTTTGTGTTTGCATATTACACCCTATACCTATTACACGGACATATGCACACACCCTCTCATTTGCCCATCCTTAAAGGCATAAGATCCTTTCATGGAAGAGGATAGAGTTGAAGTTATTGCTGACTGGGAATAACTGATGACTGTAAAAGAGGACACACATCTTTTTTAGCCCAGAATGAGCACTGGATAAACTGGAGGCTTGGTAGGCCAGTCAGTGCTATGCTGCTGCTGCCTTGTAACAGCCTGATGTTAGGCAGCTAATGATGCAGGAAAAAAAATTATCAAATGCAAAGGTGATAGTTGAAAACTCGTATAACTGCATGGTCAGCAGAGAGCTCCAGTACAGTCTTCACAGCAGAAGGCTGCAGGCAGCAGCCTCCACATCACATATCAAGAGCACTGGGTCATGGCAGTAAGGCACAATATTACATATCATACCACGTAGCAGAGAATAATCACATGGTACAATGGAAACCACTAGCTTTTGGGTCAAATGCTAACAGCAAGACTAGTCATATGATGGAGAAGGTGGAAGTGTGCAGCCTTCTCACTCTGGCACAGATGCTGTTCAGCATCAAAGCTGGCCTAAAGGCTCTCTACGCATTGAAATACAATTTGAAATTGCCTGAATTTAATACATATTCCTTCAACACCCTAGAAGGCAGTTCCTCCACTCTTACTGTTCAGCAATGACTTCAGAGTTTTAATTGGCTGACAGAAAAAATCTCAGGCATAATAAAAACAGAAAACACTTTATATTTAACTTTAGCACTTGACAAGTTTTCCAGAGAGCAGAGAGTTTCAATAGGACAAAGACTACACATTCTTCTGCTTTTTAAAGCATCTAACACAATTCAGACACTGCCACACAATAAACAGTAATAAAATCCCCCAAATCTTCTTGGCTGGATTCTGACAGCCTCCCAAGTTTATTTATAACATTTAATAACACTGGATGTGTTGAATGTAAATGGCTAAAATCACTATAGTATGTTCTAAATATATTCCACAAAAATTACAAGTTTCCCAACTAGTGGGAAAGGCACTGTAAGTGTACATATTTTTACAATAGTGTTTGTTTAACAGACAACCTTCTAATAGCTACTGACATATCTAATAAGTTTAATTCATCTCACCTTTTTATAGGCAATCCAGTCAAACACCCTGTCAATGTCTGTGGCTTGCTGCACCTCCTGGGATACTGGATGTGAACTGGCCAAACCATCCAGCAGCATCACTTCATGTAGGACATCTGTCAGAAATCTCTGCTTTTCCTGAAACACAGCATATGCAGTAGTATCGCAGACAAATACACATTTACAACAATACAGAAATGATGCACAGTTACCAGAGGCAGCTGACTAATAAATATGACAGTTGACTAAAATCAGACGTTCTGGTTTGAATGTAAGCCACCACGACCTCCTACAAACTTGAACATATATAGGGAGGAGACTCTGACTTGAGATTTTTTGCTGCAATGAAACTGACTGAAATTAAGGACTACTAAATGCATGAAAATATATCTGTAGGTGCAGACTGAGATTCTGATTATGACTATTTGTTCAGTTACAAGGGGTGGGGAAAGAGGCAAAATGGCATAGTCTTCAATCACAAAAATACATGCATGCTACAAGTTGTCGAGTTCATTGCATACGGAGGGTACAAAACTTTTGACAGAGATGGGTAAATACAATTACTACTGCTTTATTTAGTGAAGCTTAAGTCACTTGGCCCTTAGTGCCAAATCCACACAGCAGGTCAGTGTGGGACAGGACAATAAACAGAGCCCATAGCAGTGTTACAGCAGATGCCTGCACTGCCTTTCAGAGCTCTGGTATAGAAACCCTTTCTCCTCAAGAACTTTACAAACTTTGTAACTTCCACCTGAAGGAAACCACAATTATTCCTCTTTACAAGCAGGACAATACTGCATGTAGAAGTTAAATGACATAGTCAAAGTCACAGCTACATCAGAGGCAAACCCAAACAACATCCAACATACTGATTTGTTTCTATTCCTTCTATAAATATGGACTGCAGGCTTAGGTCAAAACTGCCGAATATTTATTCTGGCAGCAACATTAATTAATTGTTTATATATACACTATGAACTGGGCTGCAATCACTTCTACAGTGCGACTAGATGGGACTTCTTCAGCTGAGAAATTACATGCCTTAAAAGCTCCTCATATTGCATCGATATAGATGTCTCTAATCCAAAAGACTGTGTCAGGAAAGAAGAACTTCATTTACTTGTGTTTTCAAATCAGAAATAAATGCAAAGAGTGAGTTAAAAATCATGGAAGGCTTAAATAAGCTTTTTTCACCCCAAAATGACATATCTCAAACTTTATCTAAAAGTTTGTTTACTTTTACAAGTGGGAACACCACTGTTCCCAAATTAATGTCAACCTAGTGCCATAATACAGAGAAACTCTAGGGAATGCTACATTTTTTTCAAAAGCCACCCTGATGTTCTCACATAAAATAACCACAAAATTATGTAACAGATTCTGTGTTTAATTTCTTGGGTGGCAAGGTTTTGGTATCAATGTGCTAATTTAAATTACATTTATAAGACAGTTGAAAAGCTCTTCCAGTGCTGATCCATCTAGAAATAAACATTTATGTTAAAATTCATTAGAGCACAAGAAATGCACCTTGAGCCAATTGTATATTCAGGCAATTAAAAACACGGGATGCAGGAAAGCCAATTACCCAACACACTCTTAGTGTTCTCAGCTGGCTGCACGAGGTAAGGTTTGTGAAGGGAAAAGTAATGTCTCGTTCACATTATTGTTCATTTCCAAATTTTCTCAGGCATATGTAGATAGTAACTGCCCTTTTTTTGTACGGAAAAAAAATGGTGTAGGGAAACAACTATGACAGTCCTACTCAGGGGAAAACTCCTGAGGTGTAAAAGATTGTAGATGCTTTGGTTACATCTCACTCACATTCTCTGTTAGTCAGTAACCCAGCCCCAGTTCCATCAGATGTACGGTATGTAATACGTATAGGTAAGAACACACAGAGGTATGGACCTGTCCCCAGATTCAAGTTTGGATACCACAATTGACAAACAGCTATGGCAGTGGATGGTTACTGCCTGGAATTGAGTCATTAAAAGGGCCCTCATTCATCACAGATTAATACTTTAAATACAGCACCTGGAATCAAGAAAATCAGCATGTAGGAAACAAAGTGAAGCTATAATAAAGCAAAAGATATAAAAAAGACAGGCTACATTTTGGTTTTCTGTTTCTTTGGTTATCTCCTGAAGGGCTGAAAAGGAGCATTTTACATTCATTATCGCTCATTCGAGTTACCATAGCTGAAAAGTCTTCTCTGAAATTTATGGCAGACCATCACGCTGGGATACAACAGGGTTACCTAGTATGCCTCCAAACATGGAAACCTGCATTTCAGTGAGAATTAAGAAGGCTTTTGACCTATAAAGCTAAATTTATTGATCTAAAAGGATTTCCAAAACATTCCCACCTTTTCCCTTTAGTACAAAGCCTCTGACACCAGATTTCAAAAGGAGACTGAAACACAACTCCAGGGAGACCCAGAGAGAGCAAGAGAGAGGAGTTTGCTGGGTGATGGGGGGGCTGCAGCTTGAGGAGGAAACAGGAAGCAGCAATGCAGAACAAAACTAAAACTGCCTTAAATTATGTTGAAGAAACACTATCTCAGCTATTAAAGTCATATCAGAACATTAAGGGGAAAAGGCCAGCACGTGACCAAACTGCTTACAGTGATGGAAGAGGGGCTTTCTATTCCCTGGTTATTTTAGCCTGCACAGTACAGTGGAATCGATCTGTTTTAACATGATACCTACAGGACTAAAGAGACACCTAGCACAGAAATTGTGAAGAAAATCAATCTTGGAATGCATTTAATGAGGCCAGCGGGCTGTCAACATGGTAGGTGACAGGTTTGCAGCTAGACATGAAACAATGACAAAACACTGTTCAAGATGACCCTCCTCTGAGGGAGTTCAACTGCAAAAGAAAAGGCAAAGACTCCGATCCGCCTGTAAGGAAAAGAGGGCTTCATGTGAGTCTTGAGGCTCTGCCTGGAAAGTGTCAGTAGCTGCACAGAAGTGCAGTGCTGTGCAGCACTAACACAGGGCCAGGGCTCTGAGCAGGAGCTGGTACGACAGCAGCAGAAGCCTGGTCTGAAATAAGGACAGAGGTGCTTTCCACTCAGATTTCTGCCGTTCTTTAAAGGCAAGCAAGAAGCTCCCCTGCTCCTTGACCTTCCTACTGCCCACTTGGAGTCCTGTCTCCTCATCTTCTCTCCTCAGAGCCTTCCTCGAACTGTGGACAGTCAAAGCCTGGGTGATCAGACCAGTGTTCAGAAGAAAGGACATGCCAATTATTTCTGGTTGCTTTCCCTCTTACTCTTCAGAATGCTGTTATCAGACAAACATGTCTCAAAGATTTACATTTTCAGATTATTTCCCAAACACCTGTGGTCACTAGATTCAAGTACTTGTCTCTTCATAGGAATGACTTATTTTAACCCTCACCAATAAGACCTTCTCTGTCTGGTACAAGGGTGTCTCAAAAGACTTACCCCTTCTCTGTGTTCTCCCCTCCTTACCCAACATGTAATCATCGTGAAAATTCAAATTTCACTGCTTTGGGTAAAAGCAGCACAAATCCTACAAGTTAAACCACAACACAGGGTCAGAAATTTCCCACCTATTGCAATTCTTCCACACTATGGAAATAATCTGGAGAGTTTTAAATGTGGATTTGCAGTGTAAACCATTCCATAGTGAAAAGAATCAGGAGTGAGAAACTGACTAACCACAAGAAAGCTTTCTGGTACAGGCTTATTTTCACCTTGTTCTAGGGAGGAAGGTTCATGGAAAGGTAGTGGTCACTCTTTGTATTTACCTCCAACAGGATGCCCATCATTCAACTAGTCTACCTCAAAATGGAAAGAAAGCAATCGTGAAATAACATTTTTTTGTCAGAAAAGACTGTACCTTCAAGACCCATTAAAAATTTATTGTGCATAACAGGATAACAATGATGCAATGGAAAGGGGTTGCTGCTGGTGATTTTAAAATATCATATTGAGGCATAATGTAAGAGAACAAGTTAGCATAACAATAATGTAATACTTAGAGTTAGTAAAATAAAAATAATTTCTAAAAATTAATATGAAATACCAGGGAAAATAATTAAAATGGAAAAAAAAAATCTGAAAACGTCCAACAGAGGAATAAAAGGAATAGCATAATGAAAGCCCACACTGAAAATTAGTACACAAAAGAGATCAAGGGCCTCGATATTAAAGGCATCGCCTTTGTTCTGGGACATTCAGTCAAACAGTTTATGGACTGAGAAATCTGCATGAATAAAGCTTAATAATATATGTGCAAATCTGCAAATGATTTTCCTGACAAATTTGCTGGAAATATCTTCTCCAAAATATAAAGCTTTACTAGTCATCAGGCATACAAAGGAGATAAGTGATCTCTCATGCCTGACAAAACAAGCATTTGCAAGACACAACAGTTGGGTTTTATAGGGAAAGTGCACCCTAGAGAAAAAGAAAAAGGGGCAAATTTTTAAAGCAATCGAACACCAGCATATATACACTACCAGCGGTTCAGTTACAATACAATATATTGTATATCATCTATGTATATCATCTATGAGGAAGCCTAAGGTTCAATAAAATACCTTAAGGCCAGCAAAGACCCACTGGGGGCCAAAAGCAAGTTCTTTCTGTCTGCATGCTTATAAATCCTAAGTTGTCACAGCATAGGAAGTCTCCTGAATATTTACAAATGAAAGCAATGTTTCTTTCTCTTTCTGTCTCCCTAACAGTATTTTTTTGTAAGTAGCTTGAGCAGCTTACAGATTGCTTTTTTTTTAATTTATAACTCTGCATGTGTGCTTCAGTTATGTGCATCATTCTTTGAAGGTCTGCAACACAGCCTACATTTGTCAGCTGTGAATATGTCACATATTCATACCAACCTCTTTTCTGCGTTTTCAGTCAAAGTTCTTGCAAAATATCCATCCCTGTGCTTGAGAAATGTTCACATTGACTGACATTTTTTTGTTGTTACAAAGCAACATAGATGTTCTAGGAGTGCACAGTTGAGGAAGACCAATAGCTTTGAGCATCAGGAAAGAGAGGTGGGTACGTATTTTCTTTTCAATGAAGTGCCAAACCAGATATTCATGACCATCTGCTTAAGTTACCGAGCAGATGGGTAGTTGATTCAGAGTTTTTAAGCACTTTCACCACCTCTTTCAACTACTGTTTCCTCTCACCACTCTGTTTTTCAGGTATAGCTTTGACTTGATTGTCCATTGCATCCATTACGCCAAATGGAGGCCTACAGAACGGGAGGATGCAGTATAAAAAAGGGAGCGTTAGAAAAGGAAACACCACATACTGACCACCAGCACTTAAAAAAAAAAGGCCAGTTTCACTCTCCAAGATCATGTTTTGTCACCTTGTATGTAGCTGTCTTCACAAAAATAGTCATTAAGCAAACACATGAATGCAGATCCACTGTCTCCTCATGCATTTGTCTCCAGAGCATTTTAAAATATTCGGCAACAAAGCATGAAGTTGATCCTCTAACTCAAACTCCTCTAACTCTAACTCAAACAGGGGGAATCTAGCAGAAATTCACCTCAATTCAAGAAACAGTAAATAATACTTAAATGAAATGTGGCTTTGAGATGTGTTTGGTATACTCAGTCAACTTCCAGCAACAACTGCCAGAGGTCACCATCAATGAGAATACTTTTTGGGTGCTCTGGCATTGCTGGATAGATCTTGCACACCTCGACTGTTTCAACCTGAAGGTGATGCAATTCAGTGAGCTAAGTCCTGAAGGAACCAAAGATGCTTTGCAGGCACCCCAAAAGTTACTTATCAGCTTGTGCTCCAAGTAACTACACATTGCCACAATTTTCAAATAAACAGTAGCAACACATTCAGTACAGCTAAAAAATTGAGAAACAGAGCCCTTCAGTAAGGATGCCCTCAGATACACAGCTTTGCCACCAAACATCCCATATCAACTTTACTTCCTTATGAAGTGCATACTCTTGTTTCAGTAGGGCTACTCTGCAGTGAGTCCTCACCTTGAGGCAAAAGTTGCCATAAAGTTTCTTTCTCATTTTTACTGAAGACAAAGTGGTTACTAACTTAAAATTATGTGAAATTCAGCCAGTTCACTGAAGTTTCTTCGGAAACTAAAGCTTCATCTAAACCCTGAACTCAGGAGATTTGAACTCACACGACCCAAAAACTCTCCTCATAATGTCATTTTAACTGCTTTCTCAAGATGAGCAGATAATGACATGAAGAAAGTTGAGACACTGACATTCTCCAAACCTGTACTTACTCTCTTGAATAAATGTTTCATCTAAATGTTGGTATTCATTTATGTCTGATCTCTAAATGTTAAGAGTTAACTACTTAAATTTAAGAATTCCATATATTAATCCACCTTGCCAGAGCATAAGAAAAGAAACTGTGTTAAGGAAGACCATGTGGAGATGGAAATTTAATTTCTCTAGTTATAAGCTAAACTTAGTATAAGGATTTCTAAACCGGTGCACTTTAAAAGGACTAGTAATTAGCGACCACAAGATCTTGCAGCTTACCTTCACACATCTCTTTTTTCCTGCCAAAGTCAATTATACATGAGATTCTAGTTAATTTTACATTGAAAGCTTCCCCCATAGTTAAGTTAAAACAGAAAATCATACAAGGACTGACTTCACTGAGCAGTTACTGGGGGAAAAAACACTCCATGTGGTATTAATTAAAGGCTTACTTTTTACTGGCATGGGGACCCTTTAACCATAAAAGAAGAGATGAAAGTAGTTTTAAAAAATGAGGGGTTGAATCTCTCTCAATGCTGAGCCAGTGTGATATTTATGTTGGGTTAGAAGGATCAAGCAGGCTACAGCTCAGGTTTGAAATGCCAAAATAATAATGAAATAAATCAAAAAGGCCTATGTCTTAAGTCTACTTCAAAACATATAATGATTTTCTGGGGGTTCTATGAGTTAAGCAATGCCCAGAAAAACTTCATATGTGGAAACAAACACTTTGGGAGGCAATCTGAGTCAAAGCACATTAAAGACATGCATGTGTCTAATGGCCATCTTCACTTTTATTATTTCAACCGAGTCAATGAGACAGATAGGCAATTAAGATCATTTATCAAGAACATGGGCAGCATGTTGCATGATGTTCAATGTACTTAATGTAATGAAGTTCAGTTAAATGGTTTTCTTTTAACTTCTTTAGGCGCAGGTAATTTCTTGCAGCATGTATTTTTAAAACAGGAATGTTGACATGCAGCCTCATTATTATTTTCAGCTGTCTGCAGTAATAGCAGGATCATCCAGGCTGTGGAACATAACAGTGTGAAGGAAGCACGATTCACTTTAAGAAAGATTAAAGATGCCATTTCACGTAGACACAAGGTTTTACTCCAAACACTCTAATCACAATTGTCTAATACTAAGAAAATTTCTGGCAAATATGACCACCCTTCATTATCAAAGTAGTAACCACACAAGAAAGTGGGAGATCTTCTCCCAGAGCTTCAATGGATAGAGAAGGCAGAGGATTCAAAGCTATCACTGATGTACCACACCTTGATTCAGGCAATAAAGTTGTCAGCAAAGCTAACTTTTATATAATAAAGAAAAGGGAGAAGGCAGCTGGGCTCTGTGAAATGCTTTCTCAGCATCAAGCCAGGTACTGACTGCTGAAGTATTTGACACTCACTTGATGGATGAAAGGGAAAATTACATGCCAGTAATTCCTGTTGTCATAGCCCTCAAAATCTACCCCAATACCAGAGACATTCAAGGACAAACGTGATGGTTCTTTCTACCAGAAAATAAGGAGGCAAAAGATCTGTCCATAAATTCCTGGATCTGTAAGCCTCAGTTGAATTCCTTCCTTTACAAAGCCACATACAAAGGACTTCAGGATAACAAGAGAAACAAGCACAGAGGAAGATAGAACACACAGTAGAAAATAGGCGTCTGGAAGGAGGAAGGTGAGCAGGGTAGATGAGAAAAGACAGAGCTATGAAGTGGAGATTACCAGCATGTAGGTTTCGGCTGTAATTCTCTCTTTTCTCTGATCCTAAAACTAGCAGAGGCCACCGTCCACAGAGGTTATCTACCTTGTATCGGCCGTTAAGATCTTACAGCTCACAAACTCACATCCAGTTGCTGTTGCTTTTTGATGGCTTGGAGAGACAACCAAATAGTTAAATGGTCAGCCTCTGACACAGAAACCTCATCTCTTTCTAAGTCATGAAATAGCAACAGCCAGGGAATTCACATGCAGATGACTACTTTGAGAACATGTGATCAAGTGAAATTCTCTGATCTCTTTAAGGAACAGTCTGCAGAACCAGCTTTCTTTTTGAAACCATCCTGACAATATAAAAAAAATTGCTCAAACTTCCAAGATGTTGAAGAATGAGATTTAAAAATAAGAATTTTAGAAATTTCAGAATAAGAATTCTAAAAAAATACTGATTTGAGGGATAGGCAAGGCAAGAGGCTGAAATGGGAAGAATGGTGAATTAAATTCCATGGCAAATGTCTAATGACTATATAGTAGGGACATATTTCCTGCAAAATCAGAGGTAGCCTCACCTTCAAGAGATAAAAAGTAACATACAGGGACTTATTTTTTAGGTGAGGGAAGGAAATGAGAATTTTTTAGCTTTGAACTTGAAGTAACTGAAATTTTTAAAAGTATATTAACACCAGTGATGGAACCATGAAGGGTCTCAGCACAGGAAGGTCACCTTCCTGTTTTAAAACCAGCAAAAGTTCATCCACTTCCTTAGGAGAGTTATGATGCATCTCATATTAACTGCAGCGGATAACGGACACCTCCATCAGAATGACTCTTCATTCTGTTCTTCACCCAAAATTTTAATAAAAGGATCCAGGGAATAAGGATGGCAAAGGTTTAATAAGGACTAATAATAATCTCCTTTCTCATTAAGATTATGCAACCCTGATGAAGTACATAAACACCTTCTCCACAAGACAAGAAATTCTAGACCTGCTGGAAGGCACAATAAAGTGTTACAGGTCTGTGACAGTTCAGTCAATATTGTTATCCCTCCATCTTTCCTGAAGTAAAAGAAAAGCCTAAAAAAAAATTGAAGAAAAAAATGATAAAATCAAAAACCTCAGAGGAGGAAGAAATGTTTAAGCAAGCTAAAGAACTTAGAGAAGAAAAAAGGCAGAAAACATTCAGACAAAACTCATGGCACTCTGCTTTGTGCAGAACTCAGTGCTGTGGGTCTAACCTATAGCGGTGTGAACATGCTAATGGATGTCTGTCCTTAACGATCTCAGGTTCAGTCATACCAAGTTTGTGAATGCCAGGTAAGATGGACAGTGAAACACACTTGGTTCTGCCAAAAGAGACACTTCTTCACACCAGTAGTAGCAAAACTGTAGGGGCTTACAGAGCTTTAATGGCGAAAGCTTATTTGCCTGTAGCCTATAAGCATCCAACAAGTTAGGTAGGAAGCTGTGGATAGATCTGTTTGGTTCAGATGTATCCATATCGCCCAAGCTGCATTTCCAGACAAAAGTCCTTTTTCTGGAATTGACTACTAGTCTTCTGCTTCTACATTTATCCAAAATAAAATGTGACAAAAAGTCTTTAATAAGCTAAAAATAAGATGAATTTGACATTATAGCCCATGGGCTCCTTGAGGAAACTTTCAAGGGTAACATTTCAGAACTACAAGAGAAAGATCTTCCTTTAGAAAGAAAGAGAATTTTGGCATATTACTCTCTTTTCCTGATGCAAAGAGCTGTGGTATCATACACCATAACACCTCTGTATTTTTATTCACAGGTATGAATTACTGCTGACAAAACACCACTCAGAATGTTGGAATGCTGGTCTGTTTAACCATCATTACAGAAAAGAAGGTTTGTAGTTATTGTTTTTGCAGCTGATTTATGACACTCATGCTGTATCCTTCACTTTTGAAAAAAAAAAGAAAAAAGTTGTTTGGAACAGGTTTTATTTTTATAAATGCTCACTTTTTATTTTTTCAAGTTCATAAATGTCAGTATGATCTAAACAGCAAATGCACTTTATACATAACAAAAATACCCAGCAAGCCAAATTCAGGTAAATATAACTTTTGCTTCCTCTTCCTACAATGTCTGTAACAAGGCTTAAGCATCACAGTATTGATTCCTACTCTAGTCTGAAAAAAAATGAAGCATGTTTAAATGTTTAACTCATCAAGTGTTCCATCTTGCCACCAATTTTCTAATTGTTTAAATATTTCAGTATGGTTATTTTTATATAAACAGCCAATGATAACCAAAGCCTTACGAAAAGTTTATGTCTACCTTCTTTCTAATTTAAGGGAAAACTTGACAGATGAGTATTTTTCCAGGCACCGCAATGTTACTGTAGTTAATTCTAATTTATGCAGCATGTGTCTGATTTCCCAGTTTAACTGTCATACCTTGTTCAACCCATTCGTTTTGCCTGTATTCTGCTAAGACGCCAGGATTTCACGTGATGGGCATGTCATTTGCATAACAGTGAACATTACGTTCATTCCACAGAAATCTCAAGCAAATATTCTATGTTCCAAATGACTTTTAAAGCAAAGTTATTCTGGACTTGTTAAACTGATTATGTGATGAACAAATGACTGATGATTTGAAGATAAAATTCAGTGTATAAATGTTGTCATCTATGACATTTCACTATGCTAAAATCATAAAGGACTGCCAGATTTCATTGCATTCATAATTAGAATCATTGCATTGTAATTCAGGATATGTTTTTCATAAAGATGGAAGAGAATGAGTTTTAATACAGCCAAAGCAAGGTAAACCCGACAAGCCTACCTATGCAAGACAGATGTCAGTTCAGATAAAGATTTATTTTTCTTTTCATAACACAATTATAAACCAAAATTGACATCTGAAAGAAAAAATTGAAATACTACAAAGAATTCAAACTTCACAGGACACATACCTAATGCAAAAGTACCTGTATACAACTATTTTTAGAAATTAGCTTTAACTCATAATTATAGCATCTTCACTTCATGACACGCAAAAGTTAATGGCATAAGAATACTCAACAAATCACCTAGAAATGGGGGGAAAAAATCAGAAGCTAGTATGCAAGAGTTTAAGCAAAATATTGAAGCTACAAGAAATCTCTATCAGGCAATCTGCATTTCTAACAAATAATTTGACACATAATTAAAAGATGTGTAAACACAAAAGGGTAGCAAACAGAAAAATTTCTCCAAAGGATAATAAAATCTAGACAGCAACCCTCAACATAGTCTCACACGCAGTTTCCTTGTCCTGAGGTCTCATGTCTCTTCTTTTTCTTACAATACTTCTAGACTACAGCAGTTGGTATAAACTGAGACCTGACTAGGTACAATATAAGAGAAGGACTCCAAAAGAATGCCCCAGCATGGCCTTCCCAGTCTGCTCTCAGAGAGCTACAGCACTTGCACACCAGCTGACAAAGCATGTCCAGCTGTGTACAGCTGGAAATCATACTGGAACCTAGATTCTCAATTCATTTACCCCATGTTAACTTAGTAGTACTGCTAGATGGCCAAATAAAGCAGGAAGATAAAAAGAGTAAACTTAGGGAGAAGAGCAAAGAATACTGTAAGAAAAAAAATGCTCAGTTTTACAGTATGGTTTAGACAAACACTTCTTTCCAATTTACCTTGTGTTTGTGGATAAAATTCAGTATTTGAATATTTTCAGAAACAGTCCATGTTAAATCATAACTGCTTTAATCCATAATGTTTCTGAGCAGAGAGACAGCAGTTATTTTAACGTTGGGTTATGATAGACATGACCTTATTTCTCTTGTAATAAATTAGAGGTTACACTTTTGGAAGGCTGTCAAATTATTTCACACCTAGTGATTTTGCTTCATTGGACATCTGATACTTGCATGCATCATTTGATGTTTTTCAGCAGTCCCTGTCTGTAACAAAAGCAGGAGTATAGCAGCAGAGCAACTTTTCTGTGGAGTCTCCAAATTAACAGAATAAAACTGACTTACCATGTGCCACCCTGGGTAGAGGTAGTCTGTCCCAACGAATTCAAAATAGTGAGCAAAACCTTCTTTCAACCACACATCCTCCCACCAAACTGGAGTCACAAGGTCACCAAACCACTGCAAAGAAATTCAAAATTAACAACCATTGGGAAACCATGTTTGTGTACATCTCCATTATGCAGAACATATTCTTCACAAGTTTTAATAAAAACAGTAATATATACCACCCACCGAAACTCATTAAATGTTTCTTTCACGTACTAATGAATTAGGCCTTTACAGGATGCACAAGTTACTGAAGTAAAACATTAGAAAACAACAAGCAGGGGAAAAGAAGCATTAAGGAGCGTACTCAGTTATCTAAAGCAGATGCTTACCTAGGTTTAAGGGACAAACATACACAACGGACAGAGAAAGGTTTCTACCTTGAGTAATCTGATTCATTACGTATGTATGGTGCAAATCTTGAAAAACGTGGAAGACAATCCCCACACCCTAGACGTAAATTTTAGCATTTCTTTCTCCATGATGTCTGCCCACGCTCCAGTCATTGGCTGGTTTCCTAAGGAATGCAGTTTTATACAAACATGCCATCTCTTTGTGGGTAGGATTCGGATGCCTAAAAGCAGCTAGTTGATGCCACTTAAAGAACATCTTAGGGTATCTGAGATACCACACAGGCCTAGAAAATTTCACATAAAACTTACAGGAAATCTGCAGCCTTCCCAAACAACAGTCAGAGGCAGAGGGTATCTAAAATGGCATGGGCCACCTATGTCTATGCAGAAGAAACCTACCCGAGCTGACTGACTTTCCTGCTCCCCCCAAGTCACCCTTGAATTTCCCCACTGACTTCAATCTAATTTAGAAAGAAGAACAGAGATCTCAAGGATAATTAAATTGCTACGTGAAGATCAGCAGCTGAAAAGAGGAGAAGGACCTAATCTGAGGACAAGGCAAGACAACTGCTCAGTAACTGTCAACAGCCAAAAACTTGTCACAGTGCAGGACACGTGGGTGTCAGAGGGATTTC
Organism: Microhierax caerulescens; assembly: GCA_035590215.1. NCBI lineage: Eukaryota > Metazoa > Chordata > Aves > Falconiformes > Falconidae > Microhierax > Microhierax caerulescens. Next base: position 58,786,378 of record JAVJGJ010000057.1, on the reverse strand, counting down.
AGACAGAGCTGGGATGATCATTGGAAGAAGAATGAGGACAAAAATTCTAAGAAAATCAAGCACGATCAATTCTTCAGCTGATGGACGACACTGTTTAAATGATGGCCACAGCCCTGTGCAACCAGGATCACTGTAACACAGTGGTATGGGCAGAAACCCATACGCTATTATGAAAACATATTTGACATTCCCTGCAGCATCTTCTTTGCCAAACAAATACTGAAACTTTGTTTCAGTAAAATTCTCTGCCAGTTTTTTTTTCTTAATATGAATAGAAATGAGATTAATTCATAATCAAGAGAGATAATTCTGAGCTTCCACGGAGTCGTAAGCTCTGAAAATACACAGAAGGGGAGCAGCAAATAAGTATTCCAGAGGGAAAGACTCGTGTCAGAGCAGAGGTGCTGCTGCTGATGCGGTAACGACAGTGGGGAACGAATGAAACTGAGTTGACCGCTAAGCAGTCGCTATCATGACAGTTGGCTTATTCGAAGGCTTTGTCTGGGACCTGAATGGAAGGTCTCGCTTCTGTGCATGTCTTTGTGGAGTGAGAATAGTGCCAAGGAAGGATCAATGCTGTAACGAGGACCCTTAATGAAGCAAATGCAAGGGCTCCAAAGAACAGACTACAAGAACCGAGACTACCAGACTGCCACACAATGCTCAGTAAACAGGATTTGAACAAAAAAAGTAAAGCGAAACATGACACAATGTCACTGATAACAACTTAAAAATTTAGAGAGAAAAGATGAGGCTGACAAAAGTCATATTCCTACACTAAGTGAAACCAAACTTAATGGAGACTCGGTGATCATATTGAAGGCTATAGATAAATTAGCTCTCTGCAGGACCAATGCAGATCAATCCTGATCTCATGAACACTTAACTGACAACACAAAGAACCACTGGAAATGCACTCATATAGTTAATGCACTTTTCACAATCTGAAATATTAGAGTAGCATATCACAGAGGAGTATGAAAATTATAATAGAATAGGCTGATTAAATGATTTCTAACGAAAACAGACTACAGACAATAGCAGAGAGTTTATTTCTTGAACTACAAGAGAACTGCTGAACAAGTATGAAACCAGTTACAGTTGTGGTATGCAATGACTATTCAGAGAGAGTTTTCAAAAACTAAAGGTTGTAAAGCTCATAATACATCCTTTTGTAACTCAAAGGAATTAATAACAGTAATTTATTCTGCCACAAAAGAGAATTTCTTATACTCCTTTTTGAGTTTTCCAGGTTGATATATTATCGATACAATTAAAAGTATTTGTTTAATTATCCACCTAAAGGAAGAAGTGTTTTACAGGTATTAAACCAGCATGTGATACCAATATGAAAACACAGGGAATTTCCTTAACTAGTCTTGAATAGTATCAGAGATAGTTATGAATATCAGAAATAGAGCAGCTCCAGAGTCTGCAATTAATAAAGCCAAATTTTCCAGCAGAAAGGTGTTATTATCTTCCTAGGTGTTACGTGTCTGAAAGGAAAACACATAAACAACTTCATTACTTAAGTAATTGTTTATTTATTTAATTATTTGTGTATTTGACTCTTGACACTATTTGCCTGGAGTGAAGATCATTACTTCTTTTTATTTTGGAAAAAAAAAATAATTTAAATGTATTGACTACATAAATTTCTTGTCTCCTTCAGGTATTATACTCAAGCTGACATGCAGAAGGCACTTATTTTACAGACACACTGAAGGGACACTCTTTCCTATATGCCTTCTTTACAGATTATTAAAAAAACGTTGATTTAGAAATTTTTAATTTTCCTTCCGCTTTCATGCCTCTTTAACTCAATCTGTCACACCGAATTTTGTATTCAGGTGGGAAAATTATCACAAAAAATCATGGTGCATAAATTCTAATGACTCCTTCTTCAAAGGCTGTAGGTGGGACTGAGCTGTGATACACAAATAAAACTGATTACTACCTTAATAGGATTATTTTAATAAATTAGGGTAATTATTTCAAGCTACCAACTTAAGCTGCTAGAAATATGTGTGTTTTGATCAGTATCTCATTTGTGTTTTGGAGCTTGAGGAAGAAGGTTTTATGCCAAAACACACCTTCTTCCAATTACTAGGGTTTTTAATTAAATATAAAATGTTCCAAAAGAACAATGAAGCTGCAGTATCAAGCTCTAGCACCTACAAAATCACTTAACTAAAGCTAACCATGTAACTTTAATGTGTCCCTCCTAAAACACATACCTAAAATAAATATCTAGTCAAGCAACAAAGTCACCTGTGAAGAAACCAGGTGTAAAATTCTTTCTTACAGGCCTTTTACCTGTATTTTGACGTGCACCAAATTTCTTTGTCCTTCTGCAATGCTGTCTCTCCTGAGCACTGTGCTCAAGCATTAATACCCAGCATGTTGGGGAATTCTGATTTCAAACAGTCATATCTAAAGGTAACAATCCAATTTCTTAATATTCTTCTGATTTTTCTAATCTAGGGAACAACATTAGCAAAGCAACTGCTGTGTTACTCTATCAAGGGTTTCACACAGGTCAGGTTGCTAGATGCTCAGTTATTTCCTGTAAGTCTTAAAGTCATAGGTTTAAAATCAAGAGAAATAGGACAATGATTGAATTAATTAAAAAAAAATATTTTAGAAAAACATATTTTAGGAGAGTTCCCTTTCCTTTTACCTGAAATTTTAAAGAAATCAATAAATAGAAATCAAGACTGGAGATGCGGATTCTACTTTTGGCTGTGACAGAAGTGATCTTAGTTAACCTCTATTATTCTGTGTGTAAAAATGAGTGAAGGGAAGGAATATTCATGTGCCACCCCAGGTTAGGAGGCAAGATGATGAACAGCAAAAGACAATGAAAAATGTAGTGAATAATTAACAATTAAATAGCAGAGGCAGGAGATGCTGGACCCAGCCTGGTCTCAGTTCAATACATTTTCAGCTAAACTAGTATTGTTTACAGTTCCTGCTCTATGCTATCCACAGCTACAGTTTCCTTGAGGGGCTTCTAAGTATGTTAAGATAAAAGCAGAAAAAAATGGCTAAACAAAGACACCACTGTGATGGAGGTGCCACACAGTATTCTGTGGCTTGTGGTTTTGGAGGATTTCTCCCTTTAAACATTATTTACAGATGAAAAAACCATGTTGCCTGTGACTCGATTCTGCATCTAAAAAGTAGAAATAATATTTCTTCCACCTGAATATTTTCTGTCTTGTCTAGTTATCCAGTGAAGCAGCTAAGCAAGGACCTGATCTGCACAGCACTAAAACAGAAACAGCAGCAACATTAATGGAAGAAGATACTTCTAATTAAGCTAACAGCACTGGAAGTAATA
>JAVJGJ010000057.1:58738749-58783025 GCA_035590215.1 Microhierax caerulescens | reverse complement strand
ACAGACACCAAGTAAACCTTCTTATTTGCAATTTTAAGGTCACTTAAATGCAGTCATAGAGTGCTTGGTTACCCTAAAATAAATTCAGATACAGTTTTCACCTACTTCATGATCCTCTGATACTCCCACAGCAATGAAAGAAGGCTTCAGTTTCAACGAGAACCAAATAAACAAACCTGGCAAGTTACTGATGTGATAATTGCCCACATTTGAAGTATAAATTGCTTTGGAAGCAGAGGAAATTATTAAAGCTGTGCAAAGAATGACTGGAAGTAATGGAATGACTTCACAAAAAGGAAGACAAGCTGAACGCTAGGAAAAAGTTATTGACCATCAGATTTAATCAGAAGGTTTTAAGAGAAGCGCTGTAACCCTGTAATCAGGAGCACTGAACCCAGCACTACAAAATGCACCACATGGAAAAAACTAATACTAACAGGAGCCAGAATTTGATGACCTAATATGTGTTTTCTACACCTGATTCCAAAGGGGCTGTAATTTTTCTAGCAGAATAGTGTGTGACTCTTATTGTACTGCACAATAAAGAGCATATAACAAAATCAGATGATCATATTGAGAACAAACCAGCAATAACTTTCAATAAGAATTTTGTGTTGTAGTTGAAGACCTCATATCCCAATGTGAAACGTGAATATGAACCAAATATTATTTCCAGGTTCATCTACCAGAACTCCACTAAAAAAGCTCCCTTTTATATGGTACTTTTTATTTTCAGAAAGTGTTAAGAATTTGCATTGCCTTTTGAAGAATACTGTGTAAAGTCACAGATGTAAGCCATGCTGATTACACAGTAGGATTTCATTCATTTTAACCTGAAGGCTATGATTATGCCTCTTACGAGTGCAAGAAAGGGTTTCCTGCCCTGCAGCACATTTCTTCAATAACATTTGCATTCAACTCAGTATTATTAAACACTCGTAATGTGTTTAGGTTGAGATAAGAAGATGGAAGAAATATAAAATAAATTGTAATATGGGTTTATTATCAAGTTTTCTTATTGATACAGAAGTTTCTGTATACATAAAGACTCAGTTTTCCACTGTTAGTGAACAGAGGGTCAGTATTAAATTAAAAAACAAAATGAAAAGAAAAATAAAGTGGAAGTATGTGTATATGTGATAGAAGAGGACAACTACCAAACTGATTTCAGCCAAAACAGTTTTTACATGAACACAGAACTCAGCATTACTCTGCTGTTGTTCTGCCATAAATAACTTTCTACAGTTATTAACATGTTTAGTCTACATATCAACAGCACACACACACAAACATACAAAATATAATCATACAGAAGATATGGAAGTTGTTCATTGCTACTAACTTTCTCTTCTATCCCCATAGTCTTCCCGGTTTCAGGATTGCAGTGATGTGTCTTACATATCTCCATATTATTTGGACTCTAGTTACAATGAAAGTTGCAGTTATGCACAACAAAAAGTCATTTTCAGTTTCAAAAAGGAATGCATGGTTTCTGACATAAATATCTGAACACCTTTAATACCTGATGACATAGCTCATGTACAATGACCATCGTGACATCCAGTAGGTATGATATAGAAGAAATGCTTGGATCTAGCAGTATCCTTTGCTCCACAAAAACACTCAGTCCCCAGTTCTCCATAGCAGCATACGGATGCTTAGGCACAGCTAACAGATCTAGAAATAGAAAAAATACGTTAACTCCTTGTGGGAGCTACTATGCTGAAGAGCTATTTGAAGTAAGGCCATAAATGATTGCAAAAAGCATTTTAAATAACATATATGTAAAAAACAAAACTCAATTTCAGCTCTCTTGTAATGTTACTTAGGAAACATTGATAAAATATTCATTTTTTTATCTTATGCCACTATCAATTCACACATGATTACCATGTTATGGCTGTAACACAGTACTTAGTATTTCTAACTGTAGTTTTCTATACAGAATCCAGCTTATTTTCAATACTTCATTGATTTACTTCTGGGTTTGATACTGCTTCTCATTGTTTACTATACAATATCAATGCAGTAAAACAGACTTCTACCACAAGTATTTTTTATCTTTTCATTAAAGTGACTTTTTTATGAACATCTTGAACATCAGACCATAAGGACCGACATTAAGGGTAGCACTGAAGAAACACTGTTTCAAAACAACCAGAAAGATGGTGAATGGTTCAGAATCGCCAGTTCTTACAAAACAAGGCATCCTTCAGTGTGCACTAGTGCTAGCATGTGTCCTCTGAGAACAGAAGTGCTGACAGTCACCTCCCAGCCCTGCAGGCTGCAACAACGGTGCTATATACAACGTCAGGGGTATTCAGTTTTGTATTCAGCCAGTGACAAAGTATTAGGAAGAAGATGGGAAGATCCTTCATCAGGTAAAAAAAGCAGTGGGGAATTTCTCTCAGTGGAATGAGGTTGAACAAGACAATATTACAGTGTCTATCCGTGTGTTAGAAAAATCATACTGCTGAAGATTGAAAAGGAACTAAAACTGACTATTTTATATTGACTGGAAAAAAAATTAAAATTACAGTAAATTGACACAGGCAATAAACCAAAACACAACCTGGCAAAAACATCTGAAAAAGCCCAGAAACAACTTGTATGTGTACAAGAAGCCCAGTACAACCTGTGTACAAATCAGCCAGAATTTTGGAAGCTACACTGTCACATCAGCGTGGTGCTCCCTCCAGTCAAACTAATTAGCCTGGCTTCTTAATTAAGTAGCCTGGCTGCCACACTCCTCTCATTTGGCTGTACTACTTCTGGTTCCAAAGTTTGTTCATTCACAGTTAACACAAGTATCTCTCAGTGGTGCTGCGCTGGGTGGGATGAAAGGTCTCTGGGTTGACTTCCTAACCTGAAGAAAAATTCTGACCAGCTTATTCTAAATAACACTCTAAATTATATCACAGCACTGACACATCTCCCAAGTTTGTCTGTCTTGGCTTGCTGATACATGTGGTGGAATTGGCTTGGAGAACAACCTGACAGCAGGACCTTTACTTCAGGATTCACAGGAGGTTGCCACTGAAATACCAGGAATGGAAAAATTGGGTATTTTCCAGCACTCCCAAAAAGGGCCTGCTCCAAGAAGCATAAAAATATCAGCCTTCTAGTGGAAGCACAGAGAGGCTAGCAGCTACTTCCAAATAAAGCAAACCGAAAATATCCAAATTGCAAACAGACAAACTACAAATGGTAAAGAATAAATATTTTATATAAAAGCAGACACTAGAACAAGAGCCTAATTAAAGAAAATACAGTAAAAATCTGAAACGTGGTGTTCAAGGTTAGATATGCTAGTAACTTCAAAAATACTTGGTGTACTTATTTTTTAGAATAACTGCAATTTTTTTTATAAATTACATGCAAAATGAAAAACTCCTGTCTGCTATACAAAGAAGGAGTAAGGATAAAAAAAAAAAAAAAGGGGGACACAAAGGCTGCTGGGTGAAATCATGAAGTTAATAGCTAATCTTCTTTAACATTAAACAACAGGCTCTCTCCCATTCCCAGCTCTGTAAAGAAAGTCGTAACTCCTCCTACAGTGATGAAACTCTCTTCCAGAAGGCATCGTCAGAAGAATGCAGAAATATCCTGTTCTTACACTGACTGAATTTTCAGCAACTCCCCTCAAATAAGCAAGGCAACATTATAATCCAACTAGCATGAAGGTAAAACTAGCATGAAAAAGAAAAAAGTTCCCTACTTTTAAACTGATCCTTTTGTTTCTTTTCTCTCCTTTGGGTTCATTTGTGGCTTTTGGTCTTTCTTCCCAGTCATAAAGAATAGATTTTGTCGATGTCAGCCAGTTATAAACTGGAACAACTCTGCGGAACTGCAAAACTAGGGTGAGGTCCTATAGTAAACACCTTTACAGGCTAATTACAGACTGTCTTTCACTATTTGTGTCATTGGTATTGGTGTGCTGGTTTAGACCGATACTTTATAGCACTGACATAGCAATAAAACCTTCCAATCTGATGGACGGCTTACTGCCTTGCAGGTAGACAACTGCAGAGGGATATTCTAAATCACTTTAATCCAACACAGCCCTGTTGCTCTGCAAGGCTGGAAACTCCTCTCATGCATCAGCTAATGCTTAAAGGGCTTTTCTGAACAGGCAAAACAAAACGTCACAGAAAACCTGCTGGTTTCCAGAATGCAAACCCTTGCAGGTGACATGAGCATCCCAATAGCTCCGAATGAATCAAGAAGCGTACTGCAACACATGGACACACTCCCACCTTTTCCTATTGCACAGTCTGATGCACTGCACTTTAATGCCAAAGAAGAGACTTTCTTAATCTCCAGTGACTGACAGAACAGACTCTGAACATATTCATTATCACAAAATGAGAAATCTTTTCCTTCTCATTGTTTATGTCTAAACTCTGAATGTCCACTTCCTGGCGTTAATTTAGAAATTAAATTCTTCAGCAGTTGGTCTTGATTGCTCCACTATCTTTAAATAAGATTCCAAACATGCCTAGTTTTGTGGTAAAAGACACAATGATCTATATCTTTCTCTGGGGAGTCATAAATGTTTGATTTCAGAGGGACAATGCTTGATGTTCAAGTCTCAACATGAGAATTTATATTTCCCCTCTGTTTATCATGCCATTAGAGCACTGAGGAAGGTATCCTGTGCTCCTGGAGTGACATCTGTTAAGGTTTTAGTGTAATTTTTAAGGAGCAAAGTACAAGAGGAGGGGTGGATGATGCACGATTTGATAGAAATACCATTCACATATATTACTGTTCAAAGTGTTCGGCACTAACCGCAAAACATGAACTACTGAATATATAACAGCTCGTGTGCATGCTGCATCCAGTTACTTTGCACACTATTTAATTAAATTCTTTGTAAAGCACTTGTGAATGTTTGATTATGTGGATATTGCTGGGGAAATAGAAATGCATGTTATTGCTTGCAGAGAATAATATCCTCATATATCATAAAACTGTTACTTGAGATTTCCTGATACAGCAGTGCAGAGAGTTCTGTGTACTGCTGGAATAATAGAGGGTTTCCACCTCTTGGCCTTCACAGAGACTAAATTCATGACCAAGAAGTAAAAACTATACAGCTAAAATAAAATTGCCAGAAAAGCCATCAGGACAAAAACGTGTTGGAACTTCACACTAACTTACTACACTGGTACAATTACTCGAATACTAGCAGAGCATTTGGACGGTTTTTAAAATCTATTTCTGTATGAATCTCATGAATAACATTTCAAGTTACAAAAACTGTACATATCTCAACAGCTTCTTTTATTTCCAAACATTTAATTAAGGCATCATAACTATGTGAGCTTACATCAAAACATAATTGTCTGACATTATTAGCAAGTATCATCATAGCGCAGAATAGAAATCAGCAATTTAACACCTAAGCTGGTCACAAAGCAAATCAACATTTGATGTTTTTTTAACTTTATCTACGAACCTGGTATCTGTGCAATTCAAACAAATGATACTGCTTTTCTTTTCCCCCCACTCAGTTACTGTATTTTCTAGGCACCCTTAAAAACCATTGAATTCCCCAAAACATGCAACTGGAACATCACTCTTGTGTTAAGAGAGGGGTCAGAACTGAACAGGATTAATGTGAAACAAGATCCATCTCTCCCATGCAGAGTACCCTGAATCTGGGGGTCCTCCCCCCTTTTATCATCCTACTCTTTCACAAATATCAAAGCACCTTTTCTACCAATGTGATTGCACTGGTATAACAGACACACATCCTTACTATACATGTAAATATGAGTGTATGAATAAACACAGAAAGAGAGATGGACATCCACATACATAAATTTCTAATGCTCAAGATGAAAGATAAAAAGCACCCACCTGGGGGGAGGGGGGGGAGTAACTACCTAAATGTGTAAACTATTTCTGCAAATTTTCTGTTATCATACATGATAAGTCACCCAAATAAATTTGCATCCTGACACACTGCAACTTGTGAATGAGAACACACAGTGAGAAACAAGAACGTTCTATCAAGCATTTTAGACACACATTTTCCTTAATAAAAGCAGGAGGCACACAGCGATGAACTGTTCACTCCATTTTCCCTCAAAATCCCTGGTTTCATTACAAAAATGGCACTACGAAAATAATTTGAATTTACCTATGTGCTTCTGACAACATTATTTACATTCATTTCTTCACAGAGGGTTTCTTCAAGGTTTCAGATGTACATTTTTGCAACCAGGTATTTCACTTTTTTGACAATAACTTTGATAATTTAAGAGAAAGCATGGACTAACATCGGTTCATTTTAGTCTTGACAAATGAAAACCCAAAGTATGGTTTTGCTCTTTCCTAATGCTGCACAATGCAATGAATAGCTTTATTAAATCTCTTTAAAGGTCATGTGCAATTTCCTAAATGAATGTTGTTGTACAACAAAAAAAAGAACTATTTACTAAAAGGGTTTATATTTCTGCCACTCAAATTCCTTAATCAAAGCCATTTCTTTTACTAAGTAGAAGGTGCTTTTCAGTAACAGAATACCATTTAATGATTTATGCAGATTTCAAGGAACAAAGCAACTACAAAAAGTGACAGCTCTGGTTAAAAACCATTAAGTCAAACAGTAGTTATTGTAAAAAAAAAAATATCTGAATTTTCTGTTAACATATTTATAAGAAATATCTAAGCTGGCTACTGAAAAACTTTCTTTTCTGCCCTGTTTGCTTAGTATATGACAGAGAAGTTTACACTGGAAACCAAGTTTTCCTTGTATATATTTCATCCCCTTAAAGAATTATTTAGGAAGGAAAAAAAACCCCAAAACCCAAGCATCCCAGGACCTGGTGAAAGCTCTCTGAAGCCAACAGAGAGGTCCCCAACTGACTGCAACAGCAGAACAAAACACAACTAATAGATTTGAATGTTCATTTTGAAACGCCTGATTTTCAGAAAATACAGAGTGCATGTTTCCAGAAAAGTAAACTATTTCACTATCTCACTTTTGTCACTTAGGACCTAGCTACCATAAATTAGCTGTCTTTTAGCTATTATTTTTATTTAAACCATAGCTTAATAGTATTCTTCTATCTTCTCTCACTAGATGCAAAGTATTCAAATACACAAAAGTCACAAAAACCTGGATGATAGCCCCATGGGAAATCTTCAGCTAGCATTTCTGTTTATCCAAACGGTTGTTCTGGCACACGTCAGATTTTATCTCTGGGACTACACCACAAATACCCTTCTGTGAGCATGACACTTACTAACCCACACGGACGTTATCCTGCAGAGTTAATGCAAAGGTCTAAAACTGTTTGCCATTATTTCAGTCAAATCAAATGGCTTGTTGCAGACCCTGAGGAGAAATCACTGACACACAGCGGTTTATTGCTGGGGGTTTTATTGCTTCTTATTGCTGTACAAAGTATTACTTAACATTAACTGACATAAACAATGGATGGATTTTCAGAGTGTTTGATACAAATAGCAGATGTTTAATGCAATGTGAATAGTAAAGAATCCAAGAAGGAAGAAAAAAAAATGTGGGAGAGAAAGCTGGGGAGCATAAGGGGGAAGAACAAGCAGTAATATAGAAAGAAAAATTTTGCAATTTTTTCAAGCAACTGAGCCTTGACAGTGGGTGATGGCTAGTTTTCAGTTTAAGAAAATAAAATAGAAACCAGTTGATTTTATTTGACATGAAATTGCTTTCAATTTTCATAACCCAAATCTATAGATCACTGCTTTGTTATTTCAAAGTGTATCAAATGATTCAATGTTAAAATGAAAAATGAATGCAATTGCCCATTGAGGCTAGATTATGTATCACCTGGGTTGTATCAATCTCTACATGAGCAATGCCTTCCTTTTAAGTAGCACCTGGTCAGATCATTAGTAATTGCTGTGCAGTAACAAACAAGGCGGGGAAAAGTCTTTCACAAAGTTTCTTTAGAAATATAAACCTTTTTTCCCATCCTTTGGTCTATTGTGGGTATTCTAGAGTCAGACATACATTAGAACAAAGAGTTACACAGAACAAACCGGGAGAGAGTGAAATTCAGGTTTCTGTTACCCTAAGTTACAGGGGTAGTACTGTATGTGCATCCCTTACAGTATATACACAACACATGAACTGAGAAAATATATTCCAACTCTCAACACCGGAAGATCCGGAGAGAAGACAAAACAAGAAAGACTTTTGTTGCCTTCATAAATACTGTCTCCAATATAAATAAGAGCATTGACATGATGGAAAATTGCCAACAGCCATTTTCCTACCACCACAGTTAATAGAGCATGAGGATGCTACGGCTGAAAACAACACACCACTGATTACCGAGCACTCCCAGTATGAGTAGTGCTGCAAAGAAAACGATCAAGTGCCACTGCCATACTCCTTCCGTTCGCTGCAAAGCTGAGGTGCAGGTACACAGAAAGCTCCAGAAATCAATACTACTTAAGGATTATAATGAGGTAAAATAATTCTTTTCATCTGGTATACAGAACACTGATTTGCATCACAGTAATAAAGATATGAATGTTTCCATTAGCACAACACTCCATACACCCAGATTTACCTCTTTTATGTTTGCTTTAAAGTGAGATCGTATTCATGGGCAACGGGCACAGTTTAGCAGCGAAAGTAGAACGTAATTTTGGGAAGACAGGCAGGTATTTCACATTACCAGTGCCTCAAAAATATGTATCACGGCATTCCAGTTGGAGATAAAATTACAATATAACTAGTCGTATGCGCTACATCTGAAGGCAATGTTTTTGTGGGGACTGTATCTATTTATCTTCGCCTATTGTCCAGAGCAAGATGAAAGAAATACAGATGGACTGTCCTTGATAGCTCCTGAGATATTGTTTTTAGGTCTTGCTGTTTATACTAAACCCTAAAATAAAGTTTAGATCACATTGTTATGCAAATTCTTTAAATAATATTACATCAGGATAATTTTTTACTATCTTAATAGTAAAAATAGTAATCTATTCATTATTTTATACACCAAGAACCAATATCTTTCTGTGACATATCACAAAAAAAACCCCACAATCCTGAATTCTAGAGAAACACGAATAACAGAGGACTCACTCTGTTCTCATGCAACCCTATGCTTTCTCCTCCCCACTCATGCCCATAAGGATGTAACCACTTAAACTCTTCTCACAGAGTCCGTATCGACACTTACACAAGGCTCACAGGAACACCCCAATGGATCAGTGGGATCAAAAAGTTAAAGCTGAACTTCTTAGTCCATTTAGACATCCTTGAGAGATTTAACTAAGGGAATTTACTCCTTCATTCTGTTCCAGGTCAGCACAGGCACAGGCTGCCAGCAACAAGCTGTACAGTTACCCATCACAGGTTAAAAACCACAGTTAAAAAGCAGGCGTGCAAGATTGTGACCGAAAAAAAGTTATCCTTCTCTACACAGTTACCTCAAATCTCCCACAATAAAATGCAGCACCAGAACCTGAACTTCTAGGAAGCTTTGCTTTCCTGGCACAGGAAAGCTGAGCTACAGATTCCACTCAGCCCACGTCCTGGTACGCAGAGGCAAGCAACGTCTCTGAATAAAGAGTCTTTTTTAAGCATCTTGGGCCAGGAGTTACTCCTAAATCTCACATGCTTATCAGCAGGGGGTAGGGGGGTAGGGGAAGGATTTAAAATAAATAAGCAGGATGAAAAAGTAGAAAAAAAAAAGCAGTTGAAACCTCCACCAGAGCAGAAAATCTCTCTAAGCATGGAAAACAATGGGAAAAGATGGAAATGGTGTTTCACTCTGCATCTAGAAGCAATAGGTACTAGTAACAAGAAAGAAAATAATTAGAAAGTAGCCTTATTCCTGACAGTTGTGGTTTCAGCCATACTTGAAGTATTTACTAGTTTCAATTAACTTGGAGAGTGGAACCCAAACATGAAAGTGTGATACTGAAATGGAAGAATAATGCAAACCATGTAAAAACGAAGCTCTAGAAAGAAATGCTTTTAATCTGAAATTACAAAATAAAAGTGACACACTAAAGAGAGGCGGGTGACTGACACAAACTGAACTGTACTGTTGAAGTTTGGCAAGGAGCTAACAAGAGCTGAGAACAGAAGAGGCTGTGACAGACCTGGGACAAGTACTTCAACAACAGACTACTGGGAGACTCAGAAAGAAGGAAAAGCAGAGCCTGACAAACAACAGGAGTCACCCCGTCCAGAACAAAGTTTATAGAGATCAGTCAGATCTCTGACACGGTAAGATTGATAATCCAATATCCCACCAGAAAAGAAACCCGACAGAAAATCATGCAGAACTCTGAGAACACGCAGAGCTGCACACACGATGACAGCCTGGACAAGTGACAGTCCTCTTCAGCGTTGGGGAAGAAATACTGGAAAAGTGATGGATTAAATCTCTTCTCTCCACTGACGGAGTGACTATACTTGACAAGGGGGCTGATGACTGCAACACCAACTCCTATTAGTATTTGCTGGGTACCTTTACAATACACAAATGCCCTAGGGTACGGTACTGCTCCACTGCTGTATAAAATATGCTTTATTTGTTCCTTTAAATCACATTAAGCCAAATTAAGGTCAAAAATCAGAAACATATTTTATCGATAACTTTCAAAACAGACACGTTGTAACAAATGCTTATGAAATTTACCACCAAATAGACAAAATCTATGCTTTAACATATTTACACTGATCCATACTCACATCCATATTCAGCTGGCACTGACAAGCAGGCAATCACAGCTCCAGTCCTCGTGCACACCTTGTTTAATGTTTTCCCTATCGTCAAAAAATTAATCAGAAGTCCTGGTCTAAGAATGCATCTGCAAGAGATGAACTTCCCACAGAACACTTTCAGGTGCACTCCTCCACTCCCTCTTAGATCTTTATATTCCTGCATGTCCCTTGGTTAAACCACAACAGCCTTTTACCAATCCCACCCTTGAAACGTTCCTGCGATCTAAACAGACTTGATCTTTCATCCTGACTCATTTCGTTTCCCCCATCTTCAAGACACTGTCTGTCCATTTTTCTTAATAGTGCTTGTTCACTTCCTTAGATATGCAAATATCTGTTTGTTGGACTAGAAATTATCTTCCATACTAAACTGGCTGGTAAGCAGCTTCTTACTTCAATGACTTCAATGTGGGGATAAAAACATTTCCCCCTCCCTTTGGTAATTCATTTGCATTTTTCAGTGTCTAATGTGACCTCCACTGGAGCTTACATTCTGTATCAATCTCTACCTGCATTATACAAAGATCTAAATAGAATAAAATGTATGCAGCTCATTACTGACTGCTAACTGAGACCAGTAATGCTAACACACAGGTAATGAACCACTTTGGGATAGCAGAGGGCTTGCAGCGACTGATCGATCCCCATTGCAGCCTCACTGCTCTCAAAGCCAGAGAGCAGAGTAAGACAACTGCAGGATATAACAAATAAGAAAATATAAAGATGGTACGTCTTCCCTTCCTTCTGCACAAGGCAGAACTCGCGTAAAATTGGAACTTTTTTTTTTTTTATTGCCTACAAGGGGAGATGTTTTGAGAGACCATGGATGTCAAACATTTCTGGTTTAGATGAATGCGCAAAACTCTAGCAGATGCCATTTGAAAAGGTTATGCATTCATCTTGTGATGGCACAGGCAGAGCATCCAGTTTTACACAATAGCAACTGATAAGGGAAAACACAGGAAGGGAGAGTGGCAAGGGGCTCTGGACATCTTTGAAAAGATTTAAAAAATCTTAACAAAAACTTAACACACAAAAAGGCATAAAGGGCATACAACAGAAGTACTGCACTTGATCTTGTTTTTTGTTAGAAAAAGGTGAGAGTGTCTCCCCTTTTCTTCCAGAAGATACAACTGAGGGTTTTTTGTGTGTGCTACAAATGTATGAATGCTAATTCAAATCTTTGTAGTTTCAGCAAATGAGACAAATGCTCTGGATTAACGGACAGATAGTCAGGGAACAACATCTAGAGCTGTGCTGTCTATACCAACAACAAAAAGGTTGTTATCAGAGAAAATATGGCCTGTGACTGCCAAAGAACTGAAGCCTTTCAGAAAGTAATCAATGCTTTTAGGATAGGATAGCCAAGGCAACATATTGCTGTGACTCCAGACACTTATTTACTGAGGACAAAGAGGCACACTTTCTACAGTTCCCTAAAAGAACGAAGAAATAAGAAATTTGGTAATCAAAAAACCTAAGCAATCAATCCACAATGAATTAACTATCTCCACACCGGCAAAATACCAGTATTTTATGGTAAAGTTATTAATTTGAGCAGATCAGAGATTAACAGCACACTTTTCCTAAATTTGGTTCATGAGTATGGTTAAAAAATTCTTAAGTGATTGGTGAATTTATGTCATCTGAATACCCCTGTTATGTTATTATTGAATTAAAACCAGACGGTGAGAATTTTAGTTATAAGTGGTTCTGCTTCCCAGACAAAATTATAAGTAGGACTCAGACTAAGTCCATGTTCTGGTCAGAAGAGGAAGATCCAGGCACATCTGTGCAGACAGGCCATCCTGAATTTTACATGATGCACATAACAGATACTTCTACATCTAAACCTATAGGCAAGACACTGCCTCCGTGGCATTTTTTGGTGAATGAATGCTGGAGGCTACGTGCCTCCCAGCTGAAAGCTATGGATACAGTCAAGGTCTCTGTTCTTCACTCTTACCCTATGCTCCTCATCAACCTCATTTTACCAGGGCCAAGACCTTACCCACAGGAACTCTACCCCATGCTAGAGACCTCACTGCAAGCTGTCACTGTAGTCCGTGAGCACACTCCTCCTCTCATGGCCTCTCTCTTCTACCACAGTCCCCCAGCCCCCCTTCCCATTTGGGGAACTGACTCCAGGTGCATGAAGGCAGTATTGCTCAGCTCTTGACAAAGAAAAGGCTTGGAGGGAGGTCAAGCCAGGCAGGGTAAAAAAGACCCAGGTACAAGACTATTATAACAAATAAAGCAAGAGCATCAACATCTAATAACCTGTAATATATACCTTTTATACAACCATTCTGTTGATGTATCGCCCATCACTGCTCTCTATAGGGTATGAATTAAACCAGTTTCTTCAATCAGTGTCTTTTGACTTCTGAACTAATAAATCTCACCCCCTCAAATTTAGTTCTTCAACATAAATTGAATAACAGCAGTCAGCTTTGCTGGTATTTCAACTCTGTGTTGAACAAGTCAAGGAACTAAACAGAATAAATCAACATAAATAAAACTTTATTCTTCCAATAGCACAAGAAGCTATAACTACCCAAAAGTCATACAACACTTCAACATTCTTTTTTCATGGGGTTTAGAAAGCTACCTTTCCAAATTTAGTAGTGTGTCATTTTTCAAGGGTTCAGCAGAACAGGAAACTATTTGGATATTACCTCAAATTTAAATTTGCACAGAACACAGATCAGTCAGACCACCAAAAATCCACTACACTTACAAGCTGAGTTCAAAAGAGAATATTTTATACTTAAAATCTGATTCAAACTTTGAAAAATCTGATTTAAATTACATTTTAAATAACAGCATTTGGTAAATTTTTACTAATACACTCGCTATAAAATGTCTTTCTGTCAGTGTGCACGCTTTACTCAGAACGCTACTCTGGAGTAAACATGGAACTCTTCATGTCCAAATGAAGTCATATTTTTCTGCACTCAACAACCGTAAGAACTGCAGACAAAGAGGCTACTGCTACCTCTTCTCCAGGTATTTTGTGTTTTGCAAATTTCAGGTTGATGACCAAAGAGCCAAGAAGGTAGCTTCGAACACCAGAAAAGCATTAGCTTGTGCTAAAAAAACCTGCCTAGATTACTTCCAAAGAAAAGATTAACTGCTAATGGAACAGAAAGGTCCTGCCTCAGAGTACCAAAACATGCAGTGGAAAAAGTTGAAAAGTATTGCCAGAAGCCTTGAGACACACAGTTGAAATAGCTGAGAAACACTGACAAACTGAGAAACAAGTCAAATGCGTGAAAAATCCGACACAGCTAGTAAAAGCCTAGAAGCTGAGGAAATGTTGCTAAAGGGACTATGAATACAAAGAGAAGAAACATTTGAGGGGATGAAGAAAAGAGGGAGCAACTGAATGCAGAAAGAGAATACATGTTTAATCCCGAGTACACGATTTAATTACACTTATTTGAATACACCTTGCAAGAGCACATTTGTAATTTCTCAGATGCCTTCCAATAAGGTTTTGCATATCTTCAGGGCATAGAACAAAAGGAAACAAAAAACCTGTGGAAAAGCTCACCTTTTCCACTGCTCAAGTATAGAGAGTTGAAGGTTCATGATATTGAAATAACTCACTTCAACTGCCTGGTGATTAACTAGAGATGTCAACACTTTAGATGTTCACGCACTCTGCCTTTCTGGAGAACTTTACATGGCCAGAAGGGCTGGAGAGAAGTTCTCAGGAACTCTGGAAATTAATAAAACCTTGGGAGAACTGGAGCTTGACGATTACTGAAGGAACAGCTTTACATGTTGGAGTCATATTTGAAGGCGAGCTATAGTTTTTAAGGCAGTGACCAAGAGAATTCAATGACCACATGAGCACCAAAGATGTTGAAGGAAAAAAACGTAAGTAAGCTGAAATAGTAAAAGAAGCCATAAAAAAAATAATTTGAGTAAAGTTAATGTAAAGCAGACAGAAATTCAATACGACCAATTGCACCTACCAGGTAACAGAAGCTGAGAACTTTCCTGATCATCCCTTTTATTGGCAATAAGAGAGCACAACAGATGAAGCCCATTCTTTTCCTAAGAAAGCACTACTTGTCCAAGTACAATCTTGTCTGTGTTCCATGTTATACTGTGGCATCACAAAGTCATGGAGATAAATGTCTGCTCTAAGTACTATTAGCCCACTGAATACATAAACTTTTCCAATTATACAGAAATCAGAATGGTTTCCCTAAGTAGAATTTCATTCCCTGCATCATAGATTTAAACATTAAAGTTATATTAAAGATATATTAAAGAACCATAGCAAAGTTAGGTTCACAATCCTCATCTAAACTTGATAACCTATGAATAATTTACAATAAAATAATATAGTTTTCATTTTAAAGTGTTTCTATTATGATGATTTTTCTCATTTAGAATCATATTTTTCCATATCATCTTGATTCATTATTATTTACAGAAAAAACAATTTCTGATCATTCCACTTAAAAGAAAAAGAATCCAATTAAAGATTTTGTTGCACCAGTAATGGTTGACAAAGACCATGAAAGAGCATACAGGATTTTCTTTCCAGAAAATATGAGTAATTTGCACAAAGTAAGTATTGCAATGTCTATTAAAACCAAGAGAATAACCTGCTAGATCTTCAAAATAATAAAAGGCATAAAAGAACAACTAGTATGGGATCTGGACCTAATAGTCCTTGAACATAGAAAAAATGTTTGCCTCCCGTCAACACAGTTCAGGTCACACAGATAGCTCAATATGCACCAGAGAAGCATTCTTAAAAATCTTAATAATACCATGCAGTGGACCATTGCAGTCCTTTAGTGAACTTAGTAAACCAGCACGCCAAATCATCAAATCATCTGCACTGGAAATATGCAAGATTCACACTGAAGCCTACAAACCAAGTTCTCCTTTACACTGAAGACATCACCTTCTTCCAAAAGACAGACTATAAAAGAACCTTAATTAAATAGTATTTTCATGTGATTCCTGGCTCCTTTTCAGTGCTGGAACAATGTGTAATAGTGTTGGTTCAAATGTAAATCAGATTCAAAAGGACTAAGGACTTGCTTAAAGCAAATGATTAAGTATGTGGAAGATCAAAGCCTAGCACTTCACTGACATCTAAGAATGCAAATGAGAGATGCAGAAGAGGACGAAGAAAAACAAAGGAGAACAGGGAGGATTCTTTCTTGGTGCAAGCATTAAAAATCTACTGGTTTAAATTGAACAATAACAACTGTATCAATGCAGGAACCCTCTCCTTATCTCATGGCTTTACTTGATGAAAGACACATTATAGTATTTCTGTAAGAGGACAGTTTGTTTTGTTTTTTCATGCTATTATTTTGATACTCCCTCAAGAAAATGTTTTACTCTTAAAGCAAATTTTGTTCTCTCTCATTTAGCAAACACTTCCACCCCACACCCCCACCTGCATTTCAAGTAGAGCTAAAACAAGCAAGGCTGGTTTTGTTTAATACCTTCAAAGGTGCTGAATCTCCTCTAGCTATCTGGAATAAAAATCCACAGATGTGACTAGTTATTTCTGGATATTCCAATCCCAATTTCTTCTTCTTCAAAGATTTAGTAACTGTTTAAAAGAAGTACAGCGCATCCTTCTTCAAAGATGACAGCACAGGTACTGCACTTTGCATTACTATAGGTGATCTCAGTACATTCCCCGCTGTCTACTCCGCCTGGGAATTCAGCTTGCAGATCGTACAGCAATGACCAAACACAGTCTTTCACAGAGACAAACTGCTAGGGGCTTCAAGAATACCAGCTACCCTGCCAGCAAGAAAAAATGAAATACTTATTTATCAAAAGGCGCTTTTGTCTCTTGCCACAGCTATATGCTATGCAAGGCAGTGCTATTTAATTTACAAGTGAATATTTGTCGTTGTAGCGACAACGCAGATTTCAGTGAATGGAGTAATATGCTTGACAGAGTGTTGAAGAACAAGATTATAACCCGCCCTTTCAAACTTCTGCACTTGAAGTAACCAATGGAAAACTCCAGAAGCATCAGACAAAAGATGAATAGTTCCAGCCATTACTTTAAGATCCAGAACACATTCATCCATTTGGCATTTAACATCCTAGATATCCTCTTCCACAGACATTCTCTCATATAAGTTATTTTACATAATAAACTTATGGATTGGTTTAATTTGAAAACAAATGTCCAAACACAATGAATGAATTGTATGCAATCTATAATACACATAAATGCATGGATTACAGAAATACATTCTAGCAACTAATGAAGAAAGGCAAAAACCCCTCACGGTAACAGAAGTTATCACAGAATTTTGCTACTTAGTCTACGCAGTAGAAGTCCCTCTGACAGTGGCAAAGGCTGTCATTCCTAGAGATTCCTCTTGAAGTGTTTTTTCAGTCAGAGAAATGTCTTCATTTGTATCAGGATGCAATCTGATAGCAATAATACTGCTGAAATCACAGTTAAGAGAGCATGCCCCAGGCATGTGAAACCCCATAATGGCCTCTTCACTCAGCCTACAGAAAATTCAAACTTCTCCAGACCTTCTGGCCTCCCCATAACTCTCATTTATCAATTCCAGCATATCTGTTCCAGGTCAAGTTATTTGTTAACTCCTCTCCTCTTCTAGTACTTTAATGATGCTTCCCTCTTGATCAAAACCCTTTACTCCCTTTTTACCTATAACAGACTATTGCCTTTCACATGCTTAGGTGTATTTGCTATTTACCATGTTTGGGTGCTGTAAGGTACTAAAGAGAAAACTGAAGAAAGAACTGAACCTTGTGCAACTCCATGCAGAAGAAAAGTATTGGTGTCATCAATCCCCAAAAATCCTTTGTGTGTAGGTAGTCATGGACCCAAAGGAATAACCTATGTAACAGCTTTATCAGCCTTTATTAGGCATCATCATCAATTGCATCTTTTTGCCACCCTGTTAATGTAGCACACTGACATGCCAGGAACCTTTCCCTAAGTCACACTGGCACAGGTCAATAGTATTTTTTCTAATCTAGTCTATGTAATGAGCTATAATTAGCTTACCAGGCTCATAGGGGAAATTGTTTAACACATTTCCAGGTACAATAAAGATTTAGACCTCTTGGTCCCTCCTGCTTTCTTTGCAACTTTTGAGGCTTTTACCTTTTGTACTCAAGATTTTAAGTATGCTAAAAGCAGCTGGGAAGTATTTTGTGGTTTCCTCTGAACTAAAGGACTATTAAGTAGCCATCTGCAATTGAAGGTGACTAGATTAGTTTCTTCAATTGGTTTCTTGCAGGTCTGATAACTTTTGATCCCTCCCTCTTCCTCCAGCATAGGATATCAGAAAACCACAGATATAACTGTGATCAGATGTGAGTTGAAGGTTACACACTGATGTTGACATAAAACTATAATTACCTGCCACTTCCTAGACTTCATACTCTTTTGAGATCTACTTTTTTTTTCAGTGGTCTATTGAATTTGCAGGAATCTGTGTGTAGTTTTGGTTGAAGCACAGCCATCAATTGTTCTTCCTCCTTGCAATACAGTGTGTCTACAAGAGTGGTCCTGCTATAATGTGCTTTTTCTTGACTCGAGTCAAGGTCCTGTATAGGTACATGAACAAAGCTAGTGCTGATGAAGTAGAAGAGGGCTCAGGAAAAACACTAAGCACATACTTGAAGCAGCACTTGCCTGAACAGTCCCAGGGTACATTGTCTTCCCTTGGCAGCAAAGCCACCTGATGCAGACCTGTGTCTGCCAGCCCACATAGGAAGTATGTTGAAGATGACTGAATGGCTCACCCAAATACGCTGAAGTGGCAGGCACTGCCACCTCACTGTAATTTTGCATCAATAAATCAACAGTTAAAATGCATATAATACGAGGTGATTTGAAGTGGCTGTCATTAATTATGTTCTATCTTTTGCTTAGTAGCCACCACAACAGTCTTCAATAAAACGAATCCCAATTACAGTTTGACAAGTTTCCCAAATTATCCTTATGATTTATTTTAGCATGACAGTTTTGGAAACTACAAGAGCTGTTTATTTCCTTTTTATTTCACAAGTATATCAAGCACAGGTATGATCAGAGATAAACACACACACAAAAAGTGCCAATTGAACCCCCAGGAGCCAGCAAAGCCAGAGTCAGAAGACGCCAGTGTATCCAGAAAATATTAAAAATTAAATTTGTAGTAACCACAGTAGTAGTTTTGGAAACTGGTAAAAAACTGGCAATGTCCTTCTGATCTCTTATTAGAGCAAAGTGATCAAAAATTCTCTTCTGTACTTCACTAGACACTCTGTAAAAACGTGTTTTCTGTTATCTGTCCTAAACCAATCTCCTACCACTTTCATTAAGTGCCACATGTAGCAGTGTCCCTTGCAGGATTTGATGAACTGCAGTTGATCATCATTCTTTTAGTTTTTTTTTTCCCTTTAATAAACTCTCTGTGAAGAATCCCCACAAGAACATAATTTGTACTCGCAAAGTCAAAACAGTTTTGGATAAAACCAGGGAAAAAGGGAGAAAGATTGTTACAAGTAGTTTTTAATTTTAAATTCAGTCTCTCAGAATAATTCTTATCTGAACCATTTCAATGTTGCAAAATACATTTTTCTTCATTGCTACACTCCTTTTCTCCTGAAAACAAGGGAATAAAAAAAGACATTGTCATGATTGAAACCCCAGCTAGCAACTAAGCACCATGCAGCTACTCACTCACTCCAGCCTCAACCCTTCCCACCAGGATGGGGATGAGAATCGTGAAAAAGGTAAAACTCATGGGCTGAGAGAAGAACAATTTAATTATTAAAATAAATTAAGATATAATAATACTAACAGCAACAACAATTGTAATGAAAAGGAAAGAGAGGGAGAAAAAAAAAAAAAACAAAAAAACCCATAATGCACAATACAATTGCTCAGCACCTGCTGACCGATGCTCAACCAGACCCTGGGCATTGGTTGGCAGCCCCCAGACAACTCCCCCCAGTTTATATACTCATTCTATAGTGTGTAATGTCAGTGTCCTAGCTCTGTCCCCTCCCAATTTCTTGTGCCCCTCCAGCCCTCTCCCTGGCAGGGCCTGAGAAACTGAAAAGTCCCTGATTTAGTATAAACATTAGTTAGCAGACTTAGCAACAACTAAAAACATCAGTGTGTTATTAACTTCTCATACTAAATCCAAAACACAGCAGTGTAGCAGCTACTAAGAAGAAAATTAACTCTATCCCAGCCAAAACCAGGACAGGTGTTACTGGTTTTGTCCAGACCAGGACAAAAAAATTTCAGGATGAAATACTACAACAGAGGAAAAGAAATCAGTCTTCACTGCTGAAAGGTACAGCCAAATCTAGAGAGCTGTGTTTATGTAACACAGCTTTATAAACTCTTAATAGCATACCAACTAGCTCTCTAAACTCCTGTGAGCAGGACAGGAACCTTCATTCCTGAAAAAAATGGCAGTCAGAATTAAATAAAACCTTTTAATTCAGGTGTTACAAGAACTTTACAATCACACTTCGTAATCACAAGTAGGCAGCTAATGAAGGAATTGTCACATCACCTGTATTCTCTGGTGACCCATACCTGACACTGTTCCTGCAAAAGGCAGAATCCTTGATTTGGCTCACAGCTGACTGCTGTTCTGCTCTCAGCTTTGGTAGAAAATGGGTTAATTATTAAAAAACAAAAGATAAAATATTCTCTCTGCCTTCAGTTTGAAGTGTACACACATCAGCTTTTTCTATACATTTTTGCCTTTAGTTGGCATTAGTCCTAGTATGTCGTATGCTGGGAAAATTACATAGTGCTGGCTGCCTAACTTTGACGCTAAGACTGATTTTTGGGAGGTATCAGCCTCAAAAACACAAAAGCTCTCACTGCCTCACAAGGAGACTGCAAGAAACTTGTAGGACTGGGCTGCTTTTCTCAGCAATCAGCTCCCACCACTGCAAAGGCTCTGAGTGTCACTCCCTGCTCTGTTTGCATCGATCCTCGGCTGCGACGTGGGACATTGCAAATAATGCCAATTATAGGGGCCTCAGACTTTGGCAGCGTTTTCTGAGGAGCCTCTGCTTGGGCTCACTCTCAGCACAAGGAGGCTGGCACACCTCATGATCCAGAGTCAAGCAACAGACGGGAAGGAGGGGAGAAGAAACAGAATCAAAGCTGTTCCACGCTGTTTGCTCAGAGATTGCCAAAACAGGCACTGACAGCAAGTAGCCACAGGGAACTGAGGATAGCTTAAGTCCTAATTTCTCAGCAGGTGCAAAGCATGGAGATAGCCTTTTAAAACAATCCCCTAGGAAACCCTCCATTTTTTTCCCCTCTTCCTTCCTCTTTCTTTTTTCTTAAACAGTTTCATCCCCTAACAAATGAAATTGCCCGTGGCTTTCAACTTACAGCGACAACCTGGAGGCAATTCATGAGTACTTTGTCAACAATGCTAATATGTTACCCAAAGAAAAAAGACTTCCATTTATAGTTTGGGTTTGGTTTTTTGGGTTTTTTTTTTGTTTGTTTGTTTTGTTTTTTGTTTTTTTTTTTTAAAAAAAAAGTTGTTCTCTCTGCAAAACAGGCCTAGGAAGAGCAAACTGATGTAATCAGGTCCCTAGGGCCTGTGAGAACATAAAGAGTTCTGCTTCTGTTCCAGCACTGCAGATCTTTCTTTGTCTGGCTCTGTTTCCCTCTCCTACACATACATTCTACTATATTTCACTTAAGCTTGGCATGTATCTCACAGAAACCACCAAGAATCACTCTGTGTGTTCCAGTGTGCAGATGTTCCCTTAACACACACATTACCAACCACATGGCAGACATTCCCTCTATCACTGAGGGACACTTCTCACAAAGCATCAAATCAAAACCTATTCAATGCCATTTAAGGGGAGAAGCAGCTTTCTCTATGCCCTTGAATGTGAGAGCTGGGTACTTAATTGATAAGGTACTCCAGTACTACATTTTTAAGGACCATTACAAACAATAGTGTGTATTATTGATGTTAGCTACTTGTCTTTAAATCAGCCTTAAATCAAGTTAAACAAAATACTCATTTTCTAAATCCAAACATCAGTTTGCACAATTAAAAAAAAATTAGTATAAAGATGATATGAAGAGAAGAAAGCAGCAGACATACATCTACTTTGCACTTCAACTAGCTTTAGAAGTTTCTCCCACACTGCATGATTTAGGTAGTAAGCCGTAAGTTTTTCTGGCTGAGGACTATGATTTTCATGTGCCCTATGTTTTCAGGTAGCCTTCACCCTCCACCAGAAAAGAGCCCAAATTAAAAGATGCATTATTTCTGCTATAAACCAGATCTACCATTAGAATTCTTGACATTTCAGCCTCCTCTCTCACTTTCCCATCTTCTGCTAGAAAACCTCTCATTTGTATACTTCAATACAGGCAGGAAAAAATCTACTATCTCCACCTATCTTCTTGCTATGTCCTCCTTTGGAATGCTAATGTAGAAGGTGACACCCTAACAGTGTTAGAGGCCCAGACTGACAAAGACTGAATTCTCAACAAGTTATTTGCTAGAAGGCCTAAGACTCCTTTCACTAGAGCCTGAACCATTCCATATTCACAGCCTGACTGACTTAAATATGTTAATCTCTCTTATTTTATAGAGAGGTACACAGAGGATGTGTGTGACCCACACAAAAGGCAACACTCTCTTTACTGAGAGCAGCTATAGTGGTAACAAGTCTCTTTGGGATGATAATAAGTTTGGGATGAACTGATCTTAATCTGGTCTGGAAGGGTACATTGATACCCTAATGAATATCATAAACTGTCTTTACACCCAGAATTAGAAAACACAATCCCTCATCCCCTCCAGTGACCATGTAACTCTTGCATCTTGCTTTAACCAAATGCTTCAGTGAGCAGCACCACTGGGAACGAGCAGCTGTAAAATAAACCAGCACAAGCTTCTCCCTTTTTTTACTTGTTAGCCTTTCCCTCCCTTCTGCTCTTCCATCCCTGTCAATCAGTAGCTGTATTATGTGCTGAAGCAAGAGGGTTTACATCTCATACAAAGTCTCGAATAATCTACTGTAAATGAATGCTTTTATTCATCCAACTCTTTACAATACCCACAAGGTTCTGGCCTAAGGAGACCTGGAAGCACCAGGTTTCACAAATTAATCTGCCTCCCCAGATACAGCATGGATTTTCTAAGACTCAGCTCTGGGAAAGAACTGCCTGTAGTAAACCTGCCCATGGCCCCTATCAAAACGTGAAGAAGAAAGAAACTTGAGTGGATTTGGGATACGGAACTGACTGAAAAGGTGAAATAATACAGTACCTAGAGAATACACACTTAAATCAGTATTCCAGTATCCCACAAAATGGAAACAATATGGCTGAGGCAGTCACTGTTAGTCCTACACCTGAGCTGGGACATCTAATTTAAAGTGCCACAAATAGGGCACCTGGATTTTTTCTTTAATGCTTTTTAAGTAGCTAGTGGCCCTAGGAGGAAATAGGTTACTATGTCATGCCTGAAATGTCAGACTTTCCCCCCCGATTACCAACAGCCCTTTTCCTCTGACTTGTTTCTTTTGTCTGCCTAAGGTATGGCCCTAAGCCAAAAGGTTTTACTTCAGACCAATGAACTGCCACATAAGGCCCAGTATCAGCCTTTCCTACTTGCACATTTTCCTTCCTGCCCGCTCCTTACAGACCAGTGATGGCTAATGAGCCCAAGTTGTAAACAGCTATTTGTTCATAGACGGCTCTCGTTCCTTTACCAAGTCAGGATACACACTGTGGAAGAAAAACCAACAATGTATATGCAATGTTTTATATGGTATGCTTTAAAATTAATGGTTCGATTTTCTTCCAAAAATTAGTGCAAAATTAAACATTCAAGGCCACAATGAACTTTGAGAAACTAGACATGAAAAACCCTATCGGTCACTCCAACTAGAATTCAGACTTCACAAGATTCACTTCTGTCAAAAAAAAATTCTGAATCCACAACATTTTCTGGTAGGAATATCAGAAGCAGATGGCTCTAGACACATCTAAACTAGAGTCTGATGAGTTGCTGATATAGCTTGCGTCAAACACAGGAACACCACTGGGTGCAATGACCTGCAAGGTCCCTCCTTTCCAGCCTGTGTCCCAGCCTATGTGATGCACTCTCTCAACCTGGCCCTAACAAACCCTACATTTTCTGCTGATCAGGGTGGTCCCACAGCAAGTCAGTTTCTACAACTGTGAAAATTTATTTATAGCAGGTATACAAGTTATCTTTCTGGGGCTGTTGCTCAACAGCATTTTAGAAGAAATCTCAGTTCAGGAAAAGAAAAAAATAAGAACAAACTCACGGCACTCAAGAGATACACAGGTATTTCTGTTTGCTTGCACTTGTTTCTTGGTCATTTACTTGAAGGACTCCAACATCACGTGTGCCAAGACAAGTTAACTGAAGACACTCTTGGCCCTTTTGGAAATCTGGCACCAAAAAGACAGGTCTGCATGCTTCCTTTAGCTTTGATTCTCAAGAGTCTGATACGTAAGTCAACCAGCATACATAAACCACGTGTATGCTGTAGAAACACAAATGGAAAGCAGACAGAAATATTACTAAAAAATGTTTCCACCACTTGACATTTCCCACAGTTAACATGGAGAAAAAACACTGTCCCACATCCTTGAAAAAGATTTTGGGATGCTTATGCAAGGACTGCAGAAGTGAGATATTAGTAGCTAAAGTCAGATATACTTTTCTCTTTTTCAATTCCTTTCTTTGGTGTCTCCTAAAAGGATACCACACTGAAAGGAACATGCTCTTTGGTGTTCAGAGTCAAGTGATAGCTGGGAGGAAGCACTTGCTTGTTCATCATTTCCCTAGATACCACCACCTTTGACCAAAGAATCTACTCCTAGAAATACCAATTCACTGCTTAGTGGGATAATTTAGCAACAGCAGCAGTGATGTACACACATGACATTGGCTTTGTCTCCCACCATTCAAGGGACACAAAGGGTTGCCCAGAAATCACGCTGCTGTAATGTCATTCTCGTCCTTATTTCCTGAGGTCAATCTACAGTCAAAATGTGCAGGTGGTGCTGCAAAAGAAAGGGTAGTGATGCTGATCTGTCTGAAACCAAGGGAAACCTTGCTGACAGTCTCCTACAGAAAGAAACCTAGGCACAAAATTCAGCTCCCTTCCATTGAACCAGTGAGAAGACTCTTGCCTGTTTGGCACACAACAACTTGAAAGCAGCACCTGATCAGCAAGAGGTCTTCCTGCAGACAGATTTCCAGGTATATACTCCATAGACCATACAGAAATCCCTAAGTCACTTCTCCAGTCCAGAAGGGAATTCAAATTGACAGCTACCACCTACAAACTTAAACCTGGAGTCAGATTTGCAGTGAACTGGGATTCAGCAAAGCCTGAAGAGGCTTTTTGCCATGTGCCACACAGCCTCCCCACTTTCCAAAATTCTGCCTCTAACAATGTTTAGAAGCACAGTATTAGCCTCTCTCTCAGCAGCCCACCAGGCACCTTGTTTTCACAATGCCCAGCAGCCCATCTAAAACACAAAGGCACAGCAGACCTACATCACGTGAACAACATGACCAGTTTAGGTTCCCCTTCTACCAGAGGGTTGATCTACTCTCAAAAAAGGACATACATTCAGCTGTTGCACAGAGACCCTGTTGACTTGAGAATCTTGTTCCCTGGTCTGACACAGGAAGGAAGAAACAATCAGTAATTATATATAAGAGGCAGCTTCTTTCCAGGGATTTGTGTAGTGTTTTGCTGCAACACAGTTGCAAATTTCCAGCCATACAAGAAAGCAGCAAAGGTAAGACAACATTCTTTGTTCCTGAGCCCAGCCCAGCATTAAGAGATAGATTAGAGCTTGTGAAGAAATTCTGAATTTATAAAACTGCTTGATGGACACAGAGCGTAGCTTTTTCCACACAGAACAGTTAGAAAAAACTGGCTTGCTGCTTCTGCCAGCTCAAAGCTTTGAATCGATGTCTGTGGAAACCATTCCAGGTTTTCCCATTGACTCCACTGGGCGCAGAATCACACTTCAAACAACCTGTATAGCTAAAGCTCTAATTATCTTGCAGTACCTGAAGATTATCCCTTGGGCTTTTCTCTGTGATTATTTCTTCCAGGTGCTTTTACTTTTTTATCATTTAGCAAAATAATGAAAATTCTCCACAACATGATAGAAAAGACAATTTGCTTTCTTAACCAGTAAAAAGTCAATGTCAAATGATTCTCTCTTTTTACATCATTTACTTGGCACATACTATCTTTTGATACAGCGTACAAGGGACTATACTAGTTGTTCAAGGGACCACAGCCGTATCCTTCTCAACAACCTTTTTCACTGCTATCTTGTCAACATGAGCTAGAGGTAAGATCTTATAGACAGGAAGAAAAAACGTAAGAGGAAGAATGTTTCTCAGCTGATTAACAACTTTCTATCAACAATAATAATCTGTCCCTTTACTTCTCCAGCTACCTTAACATTATCCCAGACACACTTAAAAGTATTAACTCATTTCAGGCTCATTTGCAAAGGGAAACAATTTTCAATTGCTTATACTTCTGCACCAAAACGGCAAGTGTGCATAGAAAAACATTTGAAAGCTAATAAAATATCAGTTTGTTGGCAGAGAGAAAAAAAAATGATAGGAAGAAATCTGACTCTTAGAGAAGGGGCTGACAAAGAACCACACAGTGTTTCTAAGTCTGATTTAGAGAAATGCTGACTCCAGTCCATTGCTGTTATATTTTGAATAAGTGATTCTATTATGAGATACTACTTCATATTAATATGCAATGTATTTGCGGAGGTTAATTACTTACTGGAGGGGGGGGGTTGTTAATATATCTTTAACAAAGTGAATGTTTACCTTTAAAAGAAATCCAAAAGTCCAGGGAAACCTTTCCTGGCAGCTATTTTAACCTGTGTCATTTCAACAAGCTGATTTACAGCAGTGTCCAATGAACAGTTTTAATGGGCCATATGTGGGGGAAGCAGGAAGAAGCAGTAACGGGCAGAACAGTTTCGTAAACCAGATTTCTCCTGAAGCCAATGTACAGTATAATCACAGCCCAAAATACAGTCTGAGAGGACCCAACAAAGAAGATTTTCTGGACTTGTAGACTCAAAAAGAGACCATGGATTCAAAAGCTCAACTGAAGAGTTCTCAGTCCAGAAAGCAAATTGAATTTTTATTTAACTTGAATCTATATATGATTAAAGTTAAGATTTGATCCTTAAGCCAGTAATTTCAAGGAAACCCCAAGTGGTGATGGAAAGGCTTACTGGTCTGTTACTCTTGCTACCAATGTCTGTGTTTCCAGCATGGGAAAATCCTATTCAAGAGAGTGTTTTATAGAACCACGCTATGTTGAAGTGCTGTCCAAAAGAGCCACAGATTCTTCAGGCAAGTGTTAGTTGAGAAGGTGACCCCATTCAGTTCTACTATGCACCAACAAGAACATTGCTACTCATGGACCTCTAAGAGTATGACACATCAATTAGCAGATCACCTTTTTATAAACTGCACGTGGCACTTAAATGCAATTTATAGTTTATTTGTATGTGATGACACACAAACAAGCAATCCACTAACAATTTGAGAGGAAAGGATTACTTAGAACTGAAAAACTAGGACTGAAAATCCATATTAAAAATTCCATTGAACGCAGGTGAAAGTAAGTACCTTCCATTAATTAAAATATTGTACAAAATTCTTCTTTCCTAAAGACTACTGACAGAAATTTGAAAAATGGTTTATTCTGCAATCAGATATCAGGATAAAGTTGTCTGAAAATCTGTCATAAAGACTGGCTGTATTTTTGCAATGAAAGCTTACTGTGGCCAATTACAAACCATTATTTACCACCCATTTTTTTCCTTTCCTATGGATTATAAACCTCAGCACAGTCAAAGCCAAAAAAGGTAAGCATACCCATTTTGTTCAAAAATGAAGTCTCCTGCAAGTAAATAAATGTGTTGCATCTATTTCAACTACTCCTTAATTTATACTTTATTACATGAATTTAAAACATTTCTTCTGTAAGCAAGTTGATATTGACATCTGTTAGCTACCAAATATTCTGTACATTTAATACCACTGCAGCTAGAAATCATTTGTTGGCATCTCGCAGCTATGTATTTAAAAGTTCAGGGCAATGAGGTATTTAAACATGTTAGGTTTCAGTCAGTAAAAATAATCATGTACTTAAATTCAAACACATGACTTGTTGAAATAGCTACTGAATTGAAATCTCCATTGGCAAATTATTCATTGGAATGTATAGGGCTGCACAACTCTTTCTCTTCTATTATATTCTTACTGAAAAAAACCAGCTATTTCCTACGTCCATTGAAGGCATGGCAGTTAACAGGCCTAAAAAAAACCCCACTGGATACATTTTAAAACTGCCTTTCTTCCAGAAATGTCTACTGCCATTTGAAAAACAAAAATCAATAGTATTATTTTTAACCATAAAATACAAGGCTATTTTTCCAATTCTTATTCAGCGGGAATGCTTTTAACCTATTTAGGTATCACTCTACACTCTAATGTTACCATTCCAGGAAATCACTTTAGCAACACTGTTAATCTTTTTATAAATCAGATTTGCAAGCTGTAAAAACTTATAAAACCTACAACTTCATAGTCATCATACTTCATAATGTCAAATATTTCTGGTCACAAAGGTATTTTTCCAGCCTTACTCATCACCATATGAAAATATATATGGGATGTAATTTATTCTGGCATTTTTAGTACAACACAAGACTTTCATTTCATATTCCGTACTACATATGTGTGTATATATATATATTCCATAGACAATATACGGAATAAATTCAGTGCATCCAACAATATAATTTCATTGAAGAAAAAATAAGAGTACAAATTATATTCTATGTGAAGTATACAATTTAGGTTGGATAACAGTGAGTGATGAGAGATTTTATAGCACTTCAATGCTGACTTAATCACTTATTATTTTGAAGCAATTTTGGATTAGTGGGGTTTTAGATGCTGCAGATTCATTTATATACAAACACAATTTACACTATGCTGGAATTTCACCAAATGTAAGTGTCCATATTTACACCTCCCAAAACGTACAGCTATTTTAAGGCACTATGTGGTGAAATATTTCTTTGGGTTTATTTCATCCTGTTGCAAAAGAAGAATTGAGTTGGTCGGAAGCAGAACATCACCAACTGAATTAAAAGACTGTTCTACCAACAAGACAGCCTCCATGCAAAGTCAGATCACGCCTAGCCACGTTTGATTTATGATAGCTGACGGGATTACAGCCTAGCTGAGGCAACCCACAATACACAAATGTGCTATTAGTAGCCATGGTACATTAATCAATGGGGATGAGCGTAAAAAAAAAACAAAACACCAAACTAAAATACTCTGATCTCAATATGGTATGTTTTTTTCTCAGTTTTAGTGCACATTAATGGGAAATTTAAGCACAAACCTATGTGCACTGATCATATGCTATACCTTAATTGTACATTCAGCAATACGGTTGTTCACAACTCTGTTTTAAAAAGCTCTGTGTCTACATAAATACAGAATATGAGTGCTCGCCAATCTCATCTTCTACAAACATACATTTTTGCTTTGGAGAGTGAATAAAAGAAGAAAAGAAATTAAGTTTTGTTAATTACATCAAGATTTAAAGAAACATAAAGGAAGTGAATGAAGTCTGATCCAACTGAATAAAATCTCTTAACTGAAAACATTCTAAATTGGATTTACTATAATTCAAAGGCCTAAATAGGACATCACCTTCTTCAGATCAAGCAGACAGGACATTATCTTCAAGTCAGAAAGCATCTTTTTAAAGTGCATGTTTTGGTGCAATCCCATTTAAATCATATATCAAATTTAAAGCATAAATCAAGAATGCATAGTGAGCACCAAGGACAACCAGCTGGTAGTCCACAAGGAAAGTCAGGCAGTTTTGATTCTCAAATCTGCAACTCATTCCAGCTCCTGGCAGCTCTCCAGCCATGTGCTGAATTTCTAGTCTAACAGCACCTGGATTCCTGATCTCACTGTTCATCACAATGCACAACAACATGAAGGGAAGATGTCAAGCAAAGATTGCTGTAATAGAGAAGAGCTGCACATTCAGGTTTAAAGATGGAGAGCTGGGTTCAATAATAGAACAGCTCCAGTGGATGTAAAAATAATGTTGAGAGCAGAGAAGGTAAACAGAAGGTTATTTATATGCTGTTGAGTTCTACAACTATACTGCCTTCACAGTCATGTTGGCAGTGATGCAGAACTTAACACAGTAACATAAGAGAAGCTAGTATTATCCACAGTCAACTGTTCGGTCTACCTGGCAAACCAAACATCAAGATAAAAATCCAAGTCCATAAACCAAATTGGGACTTCAGGTGAGATAAATAAAGGAAGGAAAATAAAAAAAATATTTTTCCTCTCTATTTTAATGGCTAAAAGAAAAAAAAAATCTTTTTAAGGAATACAATAACATGCCGTGAAAACCCATCAACACTTTATTACAATTTGAGCACATAAAAAATTTAAATCTGATGTAAATCTCAGATGATAGTTTTAAATAATAAGGTACAGGTTCCAGCTTCTCGTTAACCAAAGCTGAAAACCACAGTATACCATAGAAAAGTATCACATATAAATAGGAAACAGCTTGACTAAGAGGTGGTTACCATCCTGAAATGGCACACCCATAAAGACCAGAAGAGGATAACAGGGGCAATTAGTCCTATAATTGTGACACTTGGCAATCAGTTTATAGTCAATCCTCCTCAGGAAAGCAAAGAGGAGAAATCATACAGATTAGATTTTTAAGTAAAACCCAGAATCAGCAGAAGGAAGGAAGGTGAGGGGGTGAAAAAGATGCCACTTCCTTGGGGTACTCCACACACACCTCTAGAAAAGTGTCAGTCATGAGACACGAAGTTCATAGGAGGTGAACGCACAGTGCAACATCTCCATCAGGGCAGGAGACACGGAGCTACTGATGAAAAAATTAGAAACTTGCATATTGAGGGAACACCAACAACAAATCAAAACTCAGTACTTTTCTATGGCACATACACTTAGCATGCTTAGTTTAAGGAAGAACACAGTGCTGGAGTATTAGGGCAGAGAAAACACATCTTACTGAGGAGACCCACCCGCACGTGGGTGTTTATCCAAATCCAGTTCTATAAAGGCCTACATCAGAGATGAGGTTTTAGCAACTTAAAGACAAAAAAAGCATTTTCCTGTATAAGTGATGATAGATGGATGAAGACATCCAAAAAATCTTTTAAATACACCTACATGAGTAGTTCTGGTTTTAATACCAGGAACCAATACCAGCATCATCAGGAATGTTCCACCTTCGCACAAAGAAAGACTAACGCTGTGCTGCCTGGACTTGTTCATAACCATAAGGTCAAAATGCCTTAATCCTGGATGTGCAGTGAAGGCAATATTCCCAGCTAGGAGTGTTAAAACGAGTTTCAGCAAAGCTCACCAGTCTAAAAGATCAAAGAATATGCTGTCACAAGACTGGTTCTGCATGGAATTACCTTCCAAAATATAAAATAACTTGCTTGTGAAGTTAAAAGTTTTGACATGAAGAGAGACATTTGTATTATCTCCAGTCCTATTATCTCTCTGTAGGAGCCCTCTTCCTGTATATGAATATTGAAATGAAACAATTTTACAGTTTCTGTGTCTGTCAACTTTTACTTACAGGCTACTTGAATAATGGAAATGAGCCATTGGTGGTAGGGCATGAAACAGTTCTGTCTTGCTAGGTGAGTTACACTCCGCCACCTTTATGTTGCTGACAGACAGCAACGAGGGGCTTTCTGATACTGAGGTCCCCGATTTTGATACCACAGATACAACAGACATTAGAATCTTTACATATGAATCTTAAGAGTTACTTTGGAATTACTCTGGACTTTACCCTGCCGTACCATCTGTGACTATAATCTTCATGGGGTTATGGGTTCATGAATACTGAGAGCAGAGCTGTCTTAAGAAGTTCTGGATTTCACCCACAGTCCAGCCACCCACCCTCATCTCCACATTACAGTTCACTGCTTCTCAGCAGTGCAGCTAAACTGTGGGACCAGCCTGAAAAACAGATCTCTGGAAAGAGATCGTTAAAAATAATCTCCCAAAAATCAAAGGGAAGAAGATGACTTTACACCACTGAAGTTAATTTCTTAAGAAACTGCATGTAGGACAGTCTGCTCACCCTACCTTTCTTGGGTCTGATGAGAGTACTGCAGCGAGGAGCTGCAAGTACAGGGCAGCCAGAAAAAGGTCAGAAAGACTTGTGAAATAAGGGACATCTAGCCCACAACAAGTAAATAGGACCCCTCTTCCCCATAGAACCCTCAGATAATGGTCTGAAAGCAAGCACACTGCCCCAGTTCTCTAATGACCCACAGATCCAAACTCATCTCATGCCTGGAAGTGAGTCTTCCTGTTCCCAGGCTCTATGCCATGGTGCAAACACTTCTTGGTCCTATGATCAGACTTGGCCCCATTACATGGGATAGCAGAAAGGTAGGAACTATGGCCGGGTGAGCTTCCATAAAAGACTGTGGCACCTGCTGACAGGGATTTGATCTAGAGATAAGTATTTGTATAACCTTAATTAATAGGATCACACTCATATATACATATTACTCTGGCTGAATTTTATGTGCATATGTTTGGCATTGTCTATGTGTACATATGTATGGTTGAAAGACAGATTAACGTTACAGAGGCATTCACAAAAAAATATATGTAAAATTTTGAGGGGCTAGATCTACTTGTAGGAAGATCTGCTTTTATCATTTAAAATTGCATTATATTCACTTGTACTGTTTTATGTCTCCACTTCACTACTGCAACATTAAATTATCCTTCCACTGAGTACTTGGATTTGACCATTTCATATTCCATATCCACAACTATCAGAGCTGCCACACAGCGATAGTGTTTTGATTGCAAAGAGGAAGCTTGCTTCCCCCCCCCCCACCCACCCCCCACCCCCAAAGATATAAAACACAGTGAATTCTTCTGGGGCTGGACTTTCATCCAGCTGTCCCCAAATGCAATGTAAGCATCACAGGAAGCAGTCTGTTCATTGTTACTCTGAATGACTTACAGCGATTCCTGAATATCCTTTGGTCTCATCTGACAAGATTCTTAACTTTTTAAGAGCTATGTTATATCATTCTGTTATCAATCATAGCTTGTACAGTGCAGATCCTTTTAATCACTTGGAAGACATTGTATGGTTTCTCCAGAAAATACCCGGAGAGATGGCGTGCAGCATAAAACCACGTTTCTAATGAATCTGTTTGTTATTGGATAACTGGCCATGCTGCTTCATAAAATTCAGTTGTCTGTGATTACCTTAAAACAGAACCAAAACTTAAAACATTTCAAGAATACGGAGAATAGGTGCCTAGGAACCATTTTACGTTAGCGGTGAAAAGACACATAATGCATTTTTCTATGTTTCTAAGTTACAGCTGACAGTCTTGTGAAGCTTTATATATTTCCATGCCTGAGAATTAGCAAGCTAGGAAGAATAACTCCCAGACCAATTTTAAAGTTGGAAATATTGAAGCCACTTGCATGTCCCTCACATGAAACTAAATCAATATTTAATTATGAAAGGATGCAAGTTCCAAGTGCCTTCTGTTTCAATACATACTCCAGTTTTATCTGACAAGTGAACATTTTTATACAGGCCTGATCAGCAAAACATCTGCCTGCCTTCACCTCTCAGCACTCTTTAGCTTTCAGCTGCCTGCCTAAATAGGACAACAGAACCATGGTGCTTCTCCACTTGCAAAATGCATTATGCGCAAACAGCCAGTAGTGATTATAAAATGCTTAGCTACTGTAACAACCATGGGAATACCTCACATAATTTCACAGGAGGAATTCAATGACTGGTTTTTGTTACTGTTTGAGGAGTTGCATAAGAAACATGGCCACGTGTAATAAAAGTTCTGTCAAAATACCTGTGCTTTTTACATGTGTTTTGAAGGAAATCTATCTATAGCTAATGTCATAGTGTTGGTGACAGACCAACCCCCCTGCTGAATAAAACACAAATAGGAACTCTTGCCATGAACAGCTCCACTGACAAATCCCCTAGCATTGCAGATCTGAAGGTT
The DNA here is from genome assembly GCA_035590215.1 of Microhierax caerulescens. Taxonomy (NCBI): domain Eukaryota; kingdom Metazoa; phylum Chordata; class Aves; order Falconiformes; family Falconidae; genus Microhierax; species Microhierax caerulescens. Next base: position 58,749,078 of record JAVJGJ010000057.1, on the reverse strand, counting down.
CCGTTACAAAGCCACAAACTCAGGGGCTATTCTGAAACAGTTTCTAAAGATTTATCTAAGCCAACCAGAGAGACAGCAATAGTTGCAGAAACTTGTGACAAGGGTCTCCAGAATGCATTTCTAAGTTCCTTTATGAATCTTTCCCCTTCCCCCCTCCTCCCATCCGCTTAGGGATTCAACTGTCCAGTAACATACAACAGCAGAACTACACTCAGCTATGCTAAAGCTGAACACACCAGGAGAAAAAGTGACTTGGTTTCTCAGGACTAAAATATTGCCTGAGTTTAATTTCAGTGAGGAGTAACATATGACAAGGAACATATTTTTGAGTTGAACAGTGGGAGCTGGTTTAGCTTAATACACTTCCTGAAGTGTGTTATCACTATGACAAATATGTATCTTCACAAGGACAGCTTTGTTAGAAGTGTTACTGATAAGAATCAGAGAGAGCAAAGGAAAACGCAGTCTTCACAGAAGTGATCCTGAATCTGGAAATGTTACATTTTAAATACAGAAGCAGATGGCATTTAAATACATTAGAAGCAAAGAAAAGGAGAATTCATACACAGCTAGGGAGAACACGGAAAGCAAGTTTAGCAGTATCTGCAGAGATCTCCACAGCATTTCTATTAAGTGATTCCTCTAATGTCCGTATACCATCATAAGAAGCTTGCCAGCATGCAGAGGGGGAGGGAACATACAGTGACAATTCACTTATTTTGATGAAAGTTGTTCAGCCATCTTATGTATTTTCATCTTTACAGTGAAAGTCTTTGGTTTCCTTAATGCAAAAATGAAGTTGCTGCAGGCATAGTGCTGCAAATGTAGCATAATTCATTGTGTTAGGATATCTTTTCAGTTACAATATCCTTAGCAAAAGCAATAAAAGGTGAGCACATACATCCCTTTGAATTTCAGTAGCTTACAGAAACTAGCTAGTACAGGTGCAAGGTTTATAACTAAGCCAGCAGAATCTAGGCAGCAGCAATAGGTTTATTCAGCTCTGTAGTTACTTCTTCACATCTTTCCTATGAACAGAAATTTCTGCCTATTTAAGCCTCACTTTAATGTGCTATAATCTTTTTCAAGACACTGTCATAATCTCCTGAAAGAAACTCCTCATGCTTTTTGATGATACATGAAAATGTATCTCCTTTATGTCTGTATCTATGTTTTTTTTACAGTACAGAAGACATGAAAGCTCATTCTATACATCTACATATAGACTTTAAACCATTTCTGATATTCAGGACGTTATTTGTAAGTGGTTACTTTTTAGCAACTTTCACTGCATCAGTAATGCATTCTTCCATTTTAGATTTCCTAATAAGAATATTACCTGTATAGATAATTTTATGTGTGTGTACTTCACTCATCTATTTTATTACTGGCACAAAAGATCCATAGTGAAGGAAAATGTTCTTGGTAGGGACAATTAATGAGTTGTCCTGATCTTGGTGCTACAGTAAGTGTGAATAAGTTCAAAATTTTGAAATATATACATAAATAAATATATATATTTCAAGATCAACGTAAGAAAACAAATAAAACCAAATGCAAGTCAGTTTAAGTGAGTCAGTAGACAAAGTGCTTTCTCATCAGCTTTGCACAGTGAAACTTCTGTTTCTCAAAGTAATATATTTGATGCCCTCAAATCAGTATCTAATGGAAAGCAAACTTTGTCACAATACCATCTGGAAAGTATAACCCCAAAGAAGCAGTCCTGCTAAAATTGCAAACATGGGGAGTTAATGGGAACACTTCTCCAGTGCTGTAGCAAAAAAAAAACCAAAACCAACCAACTTGTTTTCCATCCTCATTTAAGTTTAGCAATGATGCTGATATGAAAAATAATAAAAATCACACACTCTTAAAAGTCCTAATAACACGAAAATGATGGCAATGTTATCAAAATTGCTGTGAAAACAGTTGCTGTCTCCGAAAAAGAAGCAATACAATGAAAGTATTGTTGAAATCTCCTCTTGGCCTTATCTTTTAGTCTTTCTGCATAGAAGTTGTCATTCCAGCCATTCACAGATTCTGAGTACATGGTAGAAGTTACAAATTAGCTCTGAAACTACAGCCAAGCACCCTAAAAAATTTAGCTAAGAACTTTTCAAACATCAGGCTATCTTAAAAGAAGGCAGGCAGGGAGCTGGGCAAACCATAACAGCTCTAAGTGCCTGGAGCGAGGGGAAGATGCAACAGAAAATTCTTTTAAGTCTTTCTAGCCTGCCTCAACCAAGGAAATAAGCTATACTGGTGCTGCTCTGCGAGTTTCAAGCTAAATGAGCTGTCCTTCTGAAATAAGAGTTTGAACAGGCTTTGTCATGACATTACCTCTTCCAGGGCTGGAGAGCTAATGCAGCAACTGCAGGGTTCAGCAAGCATAACACTAGGCAGAGCTAAAACTAGTACAGAACACATGTTTATAGACAGGACTGTAAGAAAAGAGTCCATTGTAATAATTTATAGCTCCTCTTAGACTCATTTGAACTTGTTTCTGAGTCTGGCCTGAAACTGAGTCTTCTTCACTTTTCAAATGAAATGCAGGAGGCCAAAAACCTTTACCACAGTGCTGAATGAGAAAATACTACTGAAACATACTGCTGCAGCTCCACTATGTTTCAATCAATTCACAACAGAAACCCTTAGAAAAGATTAAAATTGTCCTATACTCATACTGTACATATGAAAAAAAAAAAGTCTGAGTGAACTATGTTGGTGTTTGATGCGGGTATTACTCTGTTACTTTTTTTTTTTTCCTCATCAGCATAATACCTTGATATCACTAAGCTTCGCTCTTCAGGCAGGAAAGCCTCTGCTTCACATGTATGAAAAAAACAGAAGTCACTGTACTATCCTTGTTTTTTTCCCCACACTTAAAACTATAGGGTTAAATGAAAACTGGAATTTAATGAATTTAATTTGAAATTACCTTCATTTAAAATTTATCATATGATTGTAAATATAAACCAAACACACAAAGTTAGAGCAAGTCAAGTAAGTCCTCAGTAAACTTTCTTATTTACTCAAATGATGCCATTATGAACACATTACTGCTGCTCTGCAAGCTCTGTGTGTGGATACCGTTATCTTGAAGGTGCCGTTTAAACCATCAGTCACTGCAGAAGACTGCATAGGTGGACTACATGTTTCATTAGGTCACCAACAGTCATTTCCCTTTACCATCAAAAGACGATACAGTTGAGCAGATTGTATAACACTTCTGCACTGCTTCAGATTAGACAGTACCAGGTTTCTACCTCAGTTCTGAGAGAAAGGCCATTATTTCCTCAGCACTCGTGTTTGATCTGTATCAATTAACAAGTTACCTACTTTCATTTAAAGTAATCATTATAGATATGATTTTTAAAAGGAAAAATTTCCTAGTTTAGCACATCCTACTGCAATCCAATCTTCCTACGCACTGTCCAAGGATTCACTCCCCTCTTCATGAGCGCCATCTAAATCTATCACAGTATCCTCAGTGATGTCAATCCTCTTTCTTCCAAACCCTTCTGTATTTGTTTTTCTGCCACGCAGCTCTCATCTCCACATGCTAATTTTCACAATGCCATACCATGCACAGAAAGTAACTCTTCCAATATCCTAATGACATATAGTCCCTACCCCATAATAAAAACCACAGCACCCAATGCCTCTACAAACATGAAGTTTGTTGTGGGGGCAAGCCCTAAGCTCTTTTTCTACCTATGACAAAGCTACCGTTGCTGCTGTAAAAGGTTTCAGCTGCTGGTCAAAGTCTCTGATGAACCCTCTCAACTGTCAGGTCTAACAGGTTATCAAAAATCTTCATTAGGTTTTAATCTCCTCTTAAAAAAAAAGTTCAAAATCTGGCCATGGTCAAGAGCATTCTGGTTCCAACACTATTTTGCAGCAGAAATCAGTACTACCCTTTAAAAATACGATATTCATAAGTGAACACTTCTGGTCAAGAACAGTATGATGGAACTAACAAAAAGACAATCACTAGCAGCCCTGGAGAAGACAATCAGGGATGAGAGCTCTGCTCAAGGACAGTGAAAGAAGCTATAATGAAAACTACTTTAGCCACAGCTATCTAAAAAGTATTTTATTTCTAAGAACAAACACAGCTTTTTACTATGGCTGGAGCTGGAATTTTTCCCTCTGAAGCCCTGACCAGCTGCTGTTTTGAAGTGCTCACAGCTTAGAAATTTAAAAAGAAAAAAAAAACCCAACCTCAAACAGAGGCTTCAAACGTCAGGGTAAAAGTGGCATAGTTCATTCTGTGTATGGCTGCTCTGTACCAACAAATAGTCTTCTCTGTGCACAGGCATTATGCTTGTTTCAAGTAGTTGGTCAAAGAAAACAGCATGTCAATTTTGCTGCCTAAACATGGGAGATAGCCCCATTTGAGATGGTCAAAGTTATAAAAAACAAAATAAATTAAAAAAACAATAAATCTATGTGGAGCTGTCAGGTATGGACCAGCCATGGCACAACAGGATCTCATCTGGATGCCAGCAGGAGCAGCAGCTAAGGGTCTTCACAATACTCCTGAAGTGGCATTATATGGCATTATAAAAGGTACCAGTTAATTATGTTTAAGGCACATGAATCAGGTCCTTAGTGCCTCCTCTCCCAACACCTCCCTCGTTCCAGAAGTTTTCTGTGCCACTCCTGGAGCATCTCCCTTCTACATCTTTCTTCTCAGTTCAGAAGACCATATAACTAACAACTCATTCAGACTTAATTCCTAATGCTCCTTTCCCTCTCTCCTACAGGATTGTGATGGATTCTCTCTCAGTGGAAGAGCTCTTTCAGAAAGACTGCGTACAGTTCACATACACACTACAGCTATGATGTCTTAAGAATACTAAGAAACTCTACAAGCCTTGCCATGCTTCAGGTTAGACCACATCAGCATTTCTTAAATTTTCAGGTTGGTAACCTCTTAAGATGCAAACAAACTGACAATCGTTTTCAACTACTGCACAAACAAGACCAAAAAATGTTAATTACTGCTTTCATTTTATAGATGGAGAAGGAAAAATGAACTATCTTGCTTGGTGTAATACAGCAATTCCAGGTCAGAACTGGACAACTGGACAGGTGGCTGGAAAAGCTCACCTTGCTAGGCAGAAAGGCAAAGTATGAGGGCAGGAATTGTGAAACTTTGAGCAGAACTGAAGCAAAGAATGCAGGCAACAACATGGAGGTTCATCCTTGGAGTATCAGAGGCAGGAGGAAGGACAAACAAAAGAGAAGTAAGAAAGCGGTAGCAGCAGAAAGAGTGCTGAGGAACGTGATGGAAGATCAAGCAGAGCAGAAGACAATACTGCAATGAACAGGTTAGGAACATGTCAAATAGTCAAGCTGATAATAAAGCAATCAAACCAAAATGAACAGTTAAGCACTAGTGCTCACAGCAAGTCACTTGGCTATCCTACAACAGCATCCCAACACTTTTATTCTGGTCCTGTAATGCCTCACACAGCAACAGGCAGCAGCAGTCTTGCTCACCAAAATACTCACTGGCAACAGTAAGGGAACGGAGCAGAGGTGAATAAGTTTCCTTTAAAAATCAGAACAGTTCCGTGTTGAACTTTTTTCTTTACATGGCTGAGCTATTTTTTACATCACAAGACAGAGTTTAATTTCTTCCATGACACACTTTAAAAATTGAATCCTGTTCTCCAAAAATACTCAAAAGCAAATGTTAATGGTCCAGTCTTGTCTTCCATTGTTCAGCACATTCACTAAATCCCTTGGTAAATAGTTTTCTGTGACTTTGCATTCACAATTTTTAAGTGTTTTATCTGCATGAAACACAACCATATCATTTTTGCATTATCAAGGGAATTAGTATCTTGAACATACCTGTAAGGGGGTGGGGAGGAAATAACCCACTATAAAATATACCAGATAAAACTCCAAAGTTTGCTGCACGACAAACTACAAAAAAAAAAAAAAGATACTTCCTGAAGTCTGGGAATTATTATTTTTTTAAAGATATATTTTAACACTATAGGGCTCACAAAAAATCCAGTATTTAGAAGTTAAATATTGGTTCCTATCTGCTCAAGACAAAACAGCAAGGGGATTTACTGTTACTCAGCCTTTCTGTAATATATGCAGCCATGTCCCAAAGTGAAATTCTTCTGCTGTTCATTTTTCCACCTTTCAGGCCACTTTCCATGGGGAATTAAAAGCTTTGAGAAGCCCACGTTCTTCCCAACCCTGTTCACACCTCTCCATTACCAAACATCTCCTTCCCAGGCCTGCATATTGTAAAAATTTAATGATACAGATGACAAATTAAGCTCAGGGGTTAATAAAACCTCTTTCTTAGGCAGTTCCAGCAGAGGACTCTGCCCATAGAAGATTCAAATCACCTCCAGGAAGATCTCCTTTCCACTGATGAATATGGAACCTAGGGCAATCAGCTTTCTATTTTAGACACACCAGTTGAGTGCCTAAAGTTGAATGAATCCAAGCAAAGTGCCTTTGAGTTAGGCAATGCGTGTCTAACCCTTGAGACAACCAAGTTCCTTTACATGACCCATAATGGTTATGCTAATTATATGGGTGTCTAAATTAAGTACTCAGAATAAAATAAACTGAGTTGTAAAATGAGTTTTCACAGAATAAGTAAATGCATCCCACCATGATACTGCAATGCTGTTAAGAGGAGGAAAATCAAGTCCCAGAAACCCAAAAATCTTCACTTGGGTTTCTTCACAGTGGCTCATTTATGCACCACACCAAGTTCTATCAGTCTTTCATAACTGAAGCCTTATGAAGTTTCCCAGTTCCAGTGCACGAAGCATTCTGGAAAAGAGATTCTACGGAAACTGGAATACTACGAACACATGGATAACCTTGCCAGCTCGCACAAAAAGACTGCCTGGCTCAGTATTCTCCTCTCCAACAGCAGCCACAAGCAGATGCACAGGAAACAGTAAGACCAGGGAAGTATAAATAGCACTCTCTTGAGTACTTCATTGCTTCTATTTTCAAACCATGGGATTTCCTCCCATGGAACACCCCTCCAAGTACTCATCCATGTCTCTCTTTGGACCCGTATAAACTTTTTACATCTATAATCTCTGCTGACAAGGAGTCTCTCAAGTCTACCACCTGCTGCAGCAACAGTGAATCTGTGTGGTCTGCACCTGTCTCCTGCTAACCTCACTGGGTGGCCCTTGAGTCGTGGCTGGAAAAGGCAGTCAGCCCCTCCCCACCAAATCATTCACAACTGTCCACATGTAAAGAGTACTTGCTTTCTCGGTCATTCCCCACAGAGAATCTATTCCAGTCTCCAAAATCACCATAAGAAAAAGCTCTACGCGTACAAAGGTATTTTTCTTGTATTGCAAACTGAATTAAAAATAAATGTGTGACACAAATACAGAAATATATTTTATATTCAACAGCCATAGAAACACAATTGAAAACCCTACTGCTTATCTTTTTAGAATTAAATAAAACTCAGTGCTTTATCCACCTCTCATTTTAACTAGCATTTATAATGATATTACAGTCTTGAAAAAAATATATCTGTTTTTTTAAAGACCTGACTTACTTTTCAGAAATGAAATTCATACAAAAATTATTAGTTTAAAATACTACACAAGCACCTTCCATTTCAGAGTATGATGCAAGAAAAAAAGCACAGATCTACAAGCCAAGTAAAGCTTTTAACTGTGGAAATTGGTTATTCAAATTAGAAAAATCCCCAATTCACATTCATTACCAGAATTCACATCAACTGGCAAGCAGATCTACTGTTCCAGTGCATCCAGAAATTCATACAGACCAGGGGAGACCTAAAAAATCTTAGTCATTGGGTGACAGAAAGCTTCCCCCAGATTTTCCAGAGTTCCCAATAGTAACAGAGGCTGCCAAGAAGTCAGAGGAGCCCACAACTGGCAATAGCAACCACAGACATCTGACTGCATGTAAGTACAGTAAAAAAGCCCGGTCAAAAACAGTCAAGTAGTCAAGCATGTCAGGACAAAGTGATTCTTACAGAGAACACTAGCTGTTTTATTACAAACTGAGATGAGAAGCACTAATTTCAAATGCTAAGGATCCTTGGAAATGGACCTCAACGACATAAGAAATGAACAAATGAACACAGGTCCCTCTGACAGAGCAACACATCCCAAAAGCCGACATGTTCTCAGATACTCCTACCGTATAGAGTTCAAGTGGATGCCCACATACACGATGGAAGTGCTTCACCAAGGGTTACAGGTCCCTTGTCCCCACATACACAAACCCCCCCAGCATACTGGACTGATGCTAACAACACATTGCTCAGTAGCTTATTCAGCACTTGCATAGTAAACTAGTCAGTATTTCAACAACCGAATTATTTTGAAAACATAAATTGTGTTTTCAACAAAAATTACATTTATGTTCACTCTTGTTAGAGTTGGACAATGTATGAAACAAAATTTTTCACGTCTTACAACATCTGCATTTGAAATGGAATGCTTTTGTACAAAACTGACAGGTTTAAAAGGCTTTTTAAACCACATTCTTCAGTTTTCACTCCCATTTGATGGCATTTCACATTTAATTTATAAATCAAATTTAAAACTCCTAAAATGTCCCCAAAAAAACATTCTGATTTGTCTTAAAACTTTAATGAAGTACACAAACCTTTGCAGCAGTGACAGCAGTGTATCAGTTGACAGCCCCAAGGCTTCAGAGAACACAGGCACATTTTTGGTATGAACGCATCCTCCTGATGCACATGCCTTCCACCGCTGTAGCTAATGTTGTTTTGTCTTCTCCTTCAGAAAATTCTTTAATACTACTGCAAAATCACTATCATAGAAAGACTTTTAGTCCTTCTATTCACCTACCAGACTACTGTCCCTAACTTTCCATTTTCCAGTAATAAAAAAAAAATTAAATAAATATAAATTCAGCAGTCCTTAGGATTAAAGACAGTAGCACATGCTTAAATGTAATAATCAGTGTTCGGCTGAGCTGGGAACAAACATACCTATGTTCATATGCAAATAAAATTTTTGAAAATACTTATATCACTGACTTTTGAAATTGTCCTTATTACATTTACATTAAATAAATTTAACCTTACTGTAGTATACAAAACTTTGCAAACTATTTTCTATAGAATCACTACAGAATAATTAATGTTTTCAAGAAGTATTCATATTAACTCAACAATTTTACTAGAAATACTTGATGAAAAAAATACATCCTCCTGTTCTGTTCCAAAGAGATCCACACTGGGACATACCTGTTTCCAATGAGATATTTTTAAAAGATATACCACAGCATAATAACGCATACAGCAGTTGAGATGAAAGACTGTATGTTGCAATTGTGAAAAATACTCTGACGCAGATACAGTCACTACTGCCTGCTGCTACCCAGCATCCTCAGTAAACTACCTGAAGTAATGATCTTCATCCTTTATAGTCAATGGAAAGTTTCTGATTATTTTTTTCCTTCTAAATTTTTGGCACCTGTAAGTCTGTAACTTCCTTCATAAAATTATCATTACATACCTGAAGCCAGGTATGAAAGGATACACAGAAGGATTGATGCATGTGCCATGTTTAACCCATACGCCTGTAATCCATCATTTAAAAACAAGAAACAAATGCCACAACTTTCTTACAAAAAAAAAAGATCATGCAACACCCTCATCTAGAAACATCAATTACTTTATCTTCTCCACCATTAGCAGTAAGACTAATAAAAGCTACTCAGCAGGCAAGGGAATTAATGAAATAGACCCCAAGTTCCTGGGAGGATCACCTGTGGTTCCAATTCTTAACACTTTGATTAAATACAAGCTCTCTTCCTGCTGCTGAGCAATACACTTTTCTGGATCTTGATCAAGCATGCTTCAAAGGAGGAAGGGTGTAATAATATGGTGTAAAGTATTCAGGTGTGTAGGAGAACAACTGATTGAGTGAAAGGGAGGACAAGAAGAAACTATTTAAAAAATAATAGAAATTGACAGCTTTTACATTTAGGTTATTTGAGCAGCAAAACAAGTTCACAGCAATTCTTTCAATAAGCAACAATACAATTAAGCATATGTACTAATCATCATCAATAAACCCATGTATGCCAACATAAAAAAAAAATACAGCCTTGCACTATTACAGGTTCCCAGTTTCCACAATTATTTTCAATTCTGTTCCCCATCTAAAGCTAAGGGATCAAGATACAAACATTACAGAAGAAACACCTCCCAGTGGCTATCTAAGAAAAGCAAGAACCAAAATAAACAGCACCAAAAAAACCCCCAATCCAATTATCAGTGACAGCAGTGACAGGTCTCAAGTTCTCTTC